>JAOWBP010004377.1:3030177-3040731 GCA_028571105.1 Tragopan temminckii
GACTCTTTCTAAGAGATCCCTATCTTTTTTGTACTGGGGAGCCCAGAACTGGACACAGTACTCCAGATGAGGCCTAAAGTAAGTTAGTAAAAGAAATAATGATTTCTATGTTCCCATATATACTACCGTCAAGGTTTCAGTCACTACTGAATAAACACATTGCTCTTCATTTCTGTAATACTTTTCATTACAAAACCATGGGGCACCAAACAGAAATTAACATTACCACATTAGATCCAGCGTTCTCTGCAGTCCTATGGCACACCAAAGTTTAGGGATGGTACCATTCACACCACAATTGCCTACGTAAGGAAACATTACAGAACAGTCAGGGAAGGCAGGGAACCAGGGGAGGGAGAGAATCACAGTGTTTGCACTGCAGACATGAAGCAAGCCATTTCAAAATGCATGGAGTCAATTTGAAAAGGAGAGGCACAGCTCCTGATAATAAGTGTTAGAAAAAGAGCACTGAAATTTCATCATCCCCTCTGTCTCCGCCCACGAAGCATTGTATCATTCTTCAAAAACAGATTAAACAGATTTGTGATTTGGCCAAGTCATTTTGGCAAGCGTGCAGCAGAGCTGGGAACAGAACATGTTTTTCCCCAGCACCCTATCCTTGTTGAAACCACTGGATCATCCCTTCATTTTAATTCTTCCTTCTCCTACAACTACTTGAAGAGGAAGAATCAGGTGACAAGCTCACAACTTTAAAACAGGGATTATTTACCTAAATAAGTCTGAGCTATTGCAGTTGGAGGTTGTTGCACATGAGTATCTGATTAAGAAACAAAAAAAGGAAGTAGCTGTGAAGTCTACATGGCAAACACCAACATCTGCACACAGCAAGTTATGCATACATACCGTGTCCTCTGAAACACAGCTAAGGGGGTTTTATTTTCACCAGCCCTTTAGGATTACGCCACAAGACTCTGACAATTAAGCTACACATTCTAATTAAAATTTATTCTTCAGTTTCTTCAGTACGTAAGTTATACAAGATTTCATTCCTTCTGTATTTATTAGAAGACTTTTTTTTCCCATTATCAAACAAGAATAGAAAAAACGCAGTATCTGTAGCCATAAAAAAAAAAATCAAATAAAATAAAGCAAAAGAAACCTTGAATACTGAAAAATATTGGGGGAAAAAGGACTCTTCATTTCTGCTGTCCTTTCCACAAGGTTTAGTAGTAATCAAGATTTCCTCACTCATGATCATGAATAGTTTTCATGCTATTAAAATTGTGACTGATTTGTGTTTGCACTTGAACCAGAGCAGAAGATCCTGCAGCAGTCCCAGCAATGCACAGCTGGAGGTGCTGAGAAAAAACAGAACACAAAGCTTAAAAAGAGACCAGCAGAAGCCACTAATCAAATACCTGTCTGAAGTTATTTCTGCACTGAAGTGCAAAATGAGGATCGTCAATCATACCAACACTTTGGAAACTACCAACAATAGTACAAGCACAATTTCATTGCTTTTCCTGTCTATCTGCAGTGTCCACAGTGAGCATCATTTGCTTTCTTTTTTCTTCTTCTTCTCGAGAGACTGATGCCACCTGTGAGCAGATCTTTGCACCATGAACTTTTACTACTAATCAGGGAGGTTGCATTCCCCAGAATCTCACGAAATGCACTGCAAGGATGCAATGCTTTTACATGTACATTTAAGTTTGGTTTACTGTTTCTCACCAACACTCCCCAGGCTGCAGCTTGGGTCAGCACTCACTCACATGGCTTGGACCAGACCCTGCAGCACAAAGCTGACACAACTAAAGTAGTCTGTGAATCCGAGCTCTCATCAAAAATGGCTTTAAATATCAGATCAGGCCTTAGCACTGTTTACCTAAAGAAAAATGACAAGTGATGAGGGGGAAAAGATTTCTATTTAACAAATATTAAACATTATGGTAAATAATTTACACAAAGAACAGGTGTTGAAGCTAAATAATTATTACAGATGAAGTCCCAATAACATAAGGACATTTTATCTCTCAACTTGGAGCTGAAAATAATCAGACTGATATCTGTGGTTTTGACAGCACTAGCACAGAACACACCAAGGATCGTGTCCTGAAAGAACTGACACAGAACAGCAGTGATGGCCAGGGTGTCCATAGCAGCAAGTTTTGGAAATAAAGAACCAATAGCAACTGCAGGAAAGAAAAAAGAAACAAAAAAAGCTCCATGCTTAATGCTGACAGGGTAAAAAAAACCTCTCAAGAATAAACAGCTTATAACACAACCTAAACAGTTCATGGGACACACTGAAGAGGGGGCATGTGCTGGTCATATGTTCAGCGTATGTTATTGGCACTATTCATCGGCATGTTCCATGTGGTAATAGCTTAAATATTTACATTTGAACTGTGCTGCCTTCAGGGATGACATGATCTGGGCAGCCCTGATGAAACACACACCACCTAAAACGAATACATGCTAATTTTGGCTCGCAAGTTACCTCTCCATACTTCAAACAATGCTTTGCTTGGCACTAACTCGTTTGAAGAGCTTATACTGAATATAACTAGTGGCAGTGCAAAGCAACTTTAAAACCAGCAGACTGGGTTTATGTAAGATTATACAAAACAGTTATTGTAGTATCTGTGATTTTTAGATACAACTTCCTGCTCAGATCCATGTACAGATTGCACGCGCGTGCGCTTGAACTTCAGAACAGCACCATCCTTTGATGCTGTGTGTGATTTCTCTATGCATTCACTGCCTCAAACACAGCAGTTCATAACACGATGCAGTCCATTGCCCAGATGACAACTATATGCAATGCTGTAGTTTCAAGACCCTGTAACAGAGTGAGTGGAAAAAAACAAAACAGAAGACAAATACCAAGAATAAAAAGAATTTGGTCGGAGTTCAAACACACAACTTCAAATAACTGCTTTCTGCAACAGTCAGCCTTGGCTCCCTGCTCTGCAATCATTTCCATTTCTGTGAAAGTCGTAACAATAAAGGTGTTCCTGGTGCTGACACAGAGTTATTTTAAGAAGGGATCACCACCTCACTACTGTATGCTAATTCCTGACTGCATCAACCCTTTCTGCATTCAAACCAGTGGCTATGATTAGATCTATTTACTTCCTTTTACATATCCATCCTGTAGTACTTGAACTTTAAGTCCCCTAGAGCTATTTCTCTTTCCTTTGTATTTTTGTATTAAATCATTACCCGCACAAGTCAAATCCTGTCTCCATTTAGAACACCTTTAAGAGGGTTATTCTAATGACTTAGAGATGGTGTGAACCACCACAACTACCTACAGACCTCTCCTACTTAAAGTCTCCTTCACTCAGTGAAGAAAGTCAGCAGCCCAACCTCTTGCTCCCTCTGTATCAGACACGGACAGAATGTTCCCAGTCAACAATTTATTTACCAAATGCATAAGGCAGTCAAATATATTCTCTTCTCTAAAACCCTTGGGAAAAGCTTGAACAAGCAGCAACCGCAAAGACAAAACAGTCGTAAGCAGGGCAAAATTGCATTAGTGTAACACATCCACAGCAGCCAGCACTTCCTTCATCAGAGCCCAGGGATCTCCAAGCTGAAATGCAATGTCACTGCAACACACACCCAGCCCCTGCAGCTTCCCTAGATCTACCTGAAAGTAATTAACCCTAAACTACTCAGATCTTCATGATAAGAAATTTAAGAGCAAGACAATCACCTTCCTCTATTAATATCAAGTGTTCTTTCAAAAAGGAAACAAACACGCTGAGAACAGTTTACCTTGGAGATAAGGCAGACAAACTGTTAGAGCCATGTCAATACAAGGGACCTGGAACTGGAGCAGCTGCATTGACAATCACCAAACACACATCCCTTGCCTTATCAAGTTGTCATCCTCACCCAAAAGATCCTGTGGCAACACGCTGCTACATTGCCATCTCCCACATTTATTTCTGTAACTGGAGTCTTCTTAGTTTCAGAAACTAGAAAAGCCTTATTTTTAAAACAAACATTTCTGATCAAAGCACCAAATGTGATTCCTTAGAAACTCAGTCTCTTCTCCCTTTCCCCTATCCTGTTATTTCTCCAAGTAGTCAAACTCACACTGCCCTGTGACTGTGGTTGTTTTGTACTCCACATAACCATGTTTTCAACTTTTTCAGATGAAGCTGAATTACTTTTTATGGCCCACCTCTCAGCTACATCACAGCTAATACAAACACGCATACACAAACGACTAAGAGAACTTCAGATCACTAAACTCAAATTACAAAAAATACATTTATTTAATCTTTCCAACCGATGGCTGAATTACAGTCATATTTCTGTTATTCAACACGCTCTGCATGTTGTTTTGTTCTTTTTTTTTTTTTTTTAAAGACTTGTAAACACCCATGTTGGTTATAACCTTAGATAATAGCTAATAATCTCCCATAAGAATCTTGGGTACTTACTAACCCACAGCAGAACAAACTTATTTATAGCTAAGTAGCAGGCTGGGGTTAGTGATCTCTTCCAAGCTTGACAGATTTCCAACCTCAGAATAACCACGCCATAAAACAAGCAGGGTTATTTCACTACTGACAGAAAAGTAAACATTTGTGTACTAGGGTGTGCTTGCAGATGATTGCTCTGGCTGCCTGCACTGCAGCAGACAGTAAAAGCTATTCATAACAGGCCAAAACTCACGGAGGAAATCTAAAATTCTGAAAAGAATTTATAATCAAGATTTAACTCACACCTTTAAACACCGAGACAGGTGGGAGGATCTGAAATCTCCCTACTGTGAATGACTTTTCCCATTTCATCTTCAGACAAGTTCCTTGAACACTTAGTAACCACCAAATTTTTCTCTGTGAAACAGGTACAATTACCTACATCCTAATGTACAGCGAAGGATAACAGACCAGGAAAAAAACAACTTAAACCCAGAGAAGGAGACTGCAATCAGAAGAGCTACTAAAATCAGTTTAGAAAAAATATCTAACAGAGTTATGGTAGAATCCGACTTATAATAAAGAAAGTTTACTCACAAAAATCTCAGATGTAAACTGAATTGGATTTTCAAGCAAATCATAGAATCACAGAATCGCAAGGTTAGAAACGACCTGCAAGATCATCTAGTCCAACCGTCCTCCCAAATAAGATATGTTAGAAATGAAACGCTTCCAGAAAAGCCTGTTCTGTTGTCAGCTTGCTGCCCACTGTTTCATCTCACCCCACTCCTCTGCTTACCCACTCACTAGAATTTCCACAGTCACTGTGCATATTCTGCTCGTGCAACAGCACTCCTCAGAGGCCAGCAGTCCTTCAGGAGAGAGGAAAAAAAAGATGAGGGATGCAGCTAGTCAAGAACGAAGTGATGAAACAAGCAAGAAATTATTACACATCTTTGTAGTGCTTACTGTAGGTTATTTTGTCTTGCTAGAGCTCACAAGGCATCTGAGCACTGTTAGACAGCTCTGGAATGTGCTGATAAAACAGACTAGTTGCATTTCTCAGCTTTATGGGCAGACCAATACAAGGAAAACATTTTAAAAACAAAGGCTTGAGTTTCAATTCAAAGGGATAAACATCTGAAAATTCTACTGTGGTTTTTACCTATTGCATCTCTTTCCTGTGTTGCTAAATGTGCCAGCCATCCGAACATTTCAACCGACATACTCACTGTGGTTCCCAGCTCCAAAAACGTCTGTAGCAATTATCAATATCTAGAAAGCTACATGAATAATATTGTCATCAACCGCAAACTGTGGAACCCACCCTGCACTTGGAATTCACTGCTGCATTCATTTTGGCACTCATATTCGCTGCAAAGGGGAACCACCTTAACCTAAGGATGTACCTTCAGCTCGGTGATGCAGCTACAAACATGCTGCCAGGTAAAAGGCTGTGCTTCAACTCCTGATGGAACTGCTGGAAGTTGGACTGTACCAGGATGAATTTCACCATTCTGGGAGAATCCTATTACCTAATCTAGTCATTTTAATAAAGTTACTTAAGAATAGATTGCAAACTCTTCAAAGCAATGTTTTCCTATCATTTGAACAGCAGAACAGTTCACTGCCTGGTTTGCAGACCCTAAACATCACTAAGAGAGTAAATACATCTAGTAAAATGGAAGGGTAGATGAGACCTGAGCTGTTAACCTCCTAATACCCTATAAAAAAGCATCCTCTCACCACACGCACTAGAAAGGACCTCAGCTGGTGACCACCCTCAAAGCAAGGGAGTCAACCAAGGACTGCGTAAGGCAGCTCAGACAGAATACCTACTAGAAAACTTAGCTGAGCCCAACTGCCACACCCACAACATTCACACCATCTAAGGAAGTAACTTGCTTCCTTTAACATGACTTTGCTCAATGTTATTCAATGCTTAGATCTGTGCAAGCTATAAACAGAGTTCTGATTGATGATAATTTATGTAATTCGCTCCTAATTTTTGTCAGCACCCAAGCCCAATGAATACTGCGGAGACACGATGATTTTAAATGCATGGAATGAGGATGCTGGCCTCTGACGTGAAATGATCCACAGCCAAGGAGCTCATGTACTTTTTTCTCTAGTGCTTTTCTCCATGTATGCACATTTATGCAGAGAGTGAAAAAGGGCTGGAAAGCACGTATTAGCCAAAGCACTAACAACTGAGTCAGTTCAGCCTCCAGTCTACTTAAGATTCACTTTTTAATTTTTCACTTAAAACAGTTTCTCACAAGAGATTCCTTCATCTTCTCTTACACTGCTTTGGCTTTTCCTTTCCATTTTTATTTCAAAAGCATAATGGCCCTTAAGACTGCAATTCCTTAATGGATGATTCCACAAGGCACGGCAAGCTGACCGCTGCCAGAAGTCTGTGCAAGCCGACCACACACTCCATGCCAGCTCCGCTGCTTGTCAGACCTTTCCGTCAGCCACTTCAATGCAAGACAAAACCATCAAAAAAGCAGACATCAGTAGCTCATGGAATATCTGGTGACTACCAAGGCTAGCACATCCTGCAGTTGGGAGCACTGCAGTAAGCGAGACCTTCCATTTCCATGCTCCTTTCAGCAAGTGAAATGGGTTAGCTCAGACGCCCATGAAAGCACAGCCTGTCTTTCTAAAAAGTGACACCCTAGATTCTTCTGAATCACATCAGCCAACCTAAATATCAACACCAGAGCCCCATATCTATAATGATAAAAACAATACTATCTCTCAAAGCTCAAACCTCAGACAATCTTCAGCTCTGTCCAATCTTTTTTCAGGCCTCCCTGCAAACTCTTCCAGTTCTCCCCACGTAACAACTCCAAACCCCACGAAGATCCTGTCCATGTCTTAAAGCAGAGCACATTGGCCTAATAACCTCATCTTTCCTGCAGTATTTGACTTCTCTTCCATTTTTATAAACCATACATTGCACGATGCTACAATCATCCTCTCTACCACTTGCTCATTATTTTTTGCCTGTCTAAATAATATTTGTTATGGTTCAAATTTGNNNNCACCCTCACACAGAGCTGTGGATGAGTACATTCACCCCTCTCTTGTCAAAGCTTTACACTTTTTAATCCCTGTCTCCCCCAGTGCTACACTACCCTTCCTCATCCGCCTAGAAACACCAGTAAAACTTCCCAAAGAGGAAAATTCTTTTCTTTAAGAGACAGCCTCCATCATTCTTATTTTCCAACTACTGTCCATGTGTGCTTACCACTCTTGCATTGTAATCAATGTACCCATCTACTTTACTGAGTTAAGGAGTAAAACTTACGTCTTTATGTCTTGTCTGCCCAAATTATATTCTGACTAGAATACCACAAATATCCTCACAGCACAATGTAAAATGTCACATTTTTCCACATGTGGAGGTTTATGTTGTAATCATTTAAGTCACAAGCCAGGTGCAAGTCTCTGAAGTCCTTAAATTAATTATCAGTCTTAAAAACAAAACAGGTAATTATGTGTTTGTACCTTCATAAATCAAGCTTCTACCACAGGCATGGTACAGCAACATCCTGTGCACCGAGGCCCACAGTGGACACTAATATTTCAGGTGTCTTTTTTGAGGCACTGTATGTTTCAATGAAAGCTAAATTACTTTTTTTTCCCAGCTACGGTGGTCTGAATGTGTCATTACTTCCCTAAAACTCCAGCACTTTTTTTAAATCAAATGAGCTGGGTTGGGGTGTTTTTTTTGTTTGTTTTGCTTTTTAAACAAACACACACACACAAGTAATTCTGAAAATGCAATTTAAGAAACAACAACACCTAACAAACCTCTGTGCTTCAAAGTTCAAAGCAGCACAAAGACATTCACTCTTGTGCTGCAGATGGGGATATGTGCTATCCCCACTTCAGAGGTTCCGGAAAGAAGGAAATGGTTAAACAAATCACCTGCTGCCTTATTGCAACATCTGTAAGAATCAGAATTGAAAAGTAGCTTCTATCAACATGTTCGTTCATTCGTATCAGCTCTGCACCAGAACTATACATTCACCTTGGGAGCTTTAAGTGATCTGAAATACTGACTTTAATGTCAACTGGAGGTGTGTCTAGTACTCACTAAGCTCCAAGACCTTAGGAAGAAAACTCTTCAGAGAATCACTGGGTATTAAACTACCTTTCAAACTACCTTAGATATAATACAACATGAAGACTCAGATGATAATAAACAAAAGCGTAAAAATCATTTGCATGCAAGAATTCTGCTAGCAAGTGTAAACAAATGCCCAGCTAGATATCAGATGCTTTAGAACGAAGTTTAATTTAAATAAATAAATCAAGCATGGGCTTCATGTTAAACAATTTTTAAAAGTATGGAAGTCTGTTAGCAAAGGATTTGCAGAACTAGTGACTGAATAGCTATGAAAATTCACTTGTAGCTCCTATAGCCCTGTGTCATCAAACTGCATCCAGCCATACCTACAGTGCACCTGATGACCAGGTCTGACTACAGCAAGGTCATTTTTGGTTCCGGGTCTTTTTGTTTTCTTGTTTATTTTGTCTAAAGCAGCTTTTCCAAAAAGGTTCTCATCAGAAGAGGAGGGTGAAATGGAGATGCAACCATTCCTCTAAGCTGCCTTCCAACACTGCTAAAAATATGTGCTGAGTTCAAACCTTGACACTTTAGTTTATGGCCTCTGGGGTTTCATCCTGTGCTTGATCCATTCGCAAACCTTTCAGTCGTCTAATTCCTCCCCACAGAAGTGTATGTACTGCACCATCTTCTGATCCTTTTGGATAAGACAAACATACTGAACTCCCTACACTCCTCACTGTTAGTTATCTCCTCCAGCCTTCAATTTCTTTCAGCAGTTAGCTCCCTAAAATGTTACAGTTTCCCAAGATTCTTTAATATAAATTTTGATTCCAGAACCGTACAAAGTTCCAGCATCAATCAGTGCTCTCCAACAGAGTTCCTCTATTTCTACACAGAGTCATCATATCACTCTGCTTTGACACATCATATCTCATGTTACATATCTAACAATTTGTCTTCAGTCACCACTTCCAAAGCAGCCTACCAACACTTTTCAGATCAGTTTCCTACCCTGAAGATCTGGCTTGCAAACTCTTTGAACCCTTTGCTTTTTTCTTTTTTGAGTGGATTGACCAAGTCTGTTTTTTTTTTGTCCTCATTATTTGTGATTTATGAACATCGGTACCATCTGTAAATATTTATCTGCTGTTGATTTTTCCTCAGATCTCCAAACAAAGTATGAAGTAGAAACATCAAATAGTAATCCAGTAGTTTCTTCATAAGTTACTGGTGAGGTGCACACGATGCTTACCAACCTCTCTACTCCCAAAATTCTGCTTCTGGAAACTCATTAGTAAGTGAGGCAGCAGTTACACAAAACATTTCATCCCCTGAGATACTCGCAGCTGAAATGGACAAGGCGCTCAGCAATCTTATTTGATGCTGAAGTCATCTCTGTTTCCAGCAGGGGTTTTGCTGCAGGTCTCTTTCATAATTCTTAATGTAAAATCTTAAATTAACACTGAATTAAAATTAATTCCAGTCAACTTTATACTAATTTTGTTATGCTTCACAAAGCTTTGATGACGACACCCATTTGTTTGGTTTTTTGCTTTATCTCTTCCTTTTTCTAAAGTTACAACTCTGGTTCACTGCACACGTACCCTCACCCACCTGAGCTGGAGCTGTTGCGCTGAAACCAACAGGAATTCTTACAGTGTAGCATGGACACAACTGTTTGCCAATCTGCTCACCTTTTCCATTTTGTTTGCTACACACGGACAAACAAGAAGGTGATACGTTTATACACACATTAAGGCATTCTGACATTCTGAATGTTGAAGATTTTACTTCCACAAATACTCAAATCTACATCATACCTGAAGATGCTTCTTTGCACAAGTTAATGATAGGCAGTACTGGTGAGAACATCACAGCAGCACAATCAGTATGTGCAGCACAACCACACAAACAAATGCAAAGAAGCGCAGGTTGTGATTGCTCATGGATGTTCTTAACTCCTAGAAAACATTACGTATCGCCTCACCCCTGAGGGCATTCAAGGCCAGGCTGGATGTGGCTCTGGGCAGCCTGGTCTGGTGGTTGGTGACCCTGCACATAGCAGGGGGG
>JAOWBP010004377.1:3048206-3058329 GCA_028571105.1 Tragopan temminckii
CGAGCCGACGCGTGGTCCGGTCGGCGGCCGGGGCGCGTGCCGTCCGCTAGCGTTACTTCCAGAAACGGCGGAGAGCGCGGCTAATAACGACAATAAATCAACGCAAGTACCCAGGCGTTGCTGCAGGGTGGGTTAGCGCTTGGAAAGCCGTGATTGAGGCTACGTTTGAAGAATATCACCGAAAGCGGGGGAAAGAAAAGGTTTGATAAACCAAGCGTATCTGAAAGCGTTGTAAATATTAGCTTAAAAAAAAGGTAATGCCACATCTTGAACAGTTTCTAACATCCACGCACTACAACCACCGTGCTCTAAAAGTTTCAGGCGTGCCGGTGTATTTGCGAGTACACCTGCCACAGTCCTAGTTCCTCCTGAGAAGTAGGGCACAGAAAAAGCAAGTGATCTGACACGAGAAAACAGAATTAGACACCGTTTGCTGTAACAGTATTGTAGATTCCTCCCTGAGGGTCACAGTACAGCGTGGGGAAAATGGCACAGAGAGAAGTAGGAAAAAATGATAAAGAATCAACATGCGCAGCTTTCAGTTTAAAATACTACAGATTAGCAAACAGAAGACATTAAATACACTCAAATGTAGCATCTGCACTGTGAACGATTTACGTGATGAAGACCCTCTCAAAATGTTTGCATGCTCCTCTGTTACAAAGACCAGGCGCTGTCAGAATTGAGAAGTAAATGATTGGACTTCTGCCTGTATATGGTGAAAGAAGGTGCTAGAAATTATGCCTATAAACAAATGTACACAAACACTTTGTTGTAACGGCCCAGATAGCCTGATGGAATTTCCAAGCAGTTGCTTAAGATATGTTTGTCTCTGTTCTCCTTTCAGTTTTTCTTTAAACATTACTGAAGTTCACCAGCATTTATTAACTCAAAGGACACACAAATGTTTCTTTCAGTGATACACGCGTGCTCTGCGGGCACTGGAAATAATTATTGAAAACATTTTTATACTCAAAACCAATCAATTCAATAACAAACATCCAGTACTAAATTTGAAACCCAAACTCCTGTTTTTGCACATTCGAGTCAACAGATTCTTAAGTGCAATGATCTTACACGCGTGCTTTGGAACAGTACACAGCCCGTGCTACCTGCAAAGTCCAGCCAAACTTCAGGAATCCGTCTTAAGATTCAATCAGCACTCATTACAAGCAGCTACAATACAGTAACACGCTGCTTAAGTGCCTTTATCTGACTGCACTGAGACATCAGTCACAAACATAGCAACATTGAGATTTGGTTTCTTTTATGGAAAACTCCATTTAAATCTTGCCCACACTTTGTTATTTAGAATCAGACTTTCTTCTATACCAGCATATGTTTGGCACAGAAAATGTGGAGCAGAGAGCCAGTTATGACTCCCAGATTCTCAACTTTTTTTTTTTTTTTTTAATCAATTGGCTCCAGTGTATCTACAGCAATGTTGTGCCTGCTCTGCTAACAATTGGTTAGGGACCCAGGGGGGTATGCCTGCTGAACGTCACCGACTGCACACCCCCAGAGAGAGAAAACAGGCAAATTGGGATAGCAGCCAGGTGCATTCCCATTGGGCCAGCAGCACTTGCTACCACCCTGCAGTTATTCAGTTCGCTAAAGCACTAGTGCTGCTTTGTGAATAGCAGCTACTTTTAATTTGTATTAATTTATTATTAACGTCTGATACTAAATTCGTAAATTCTTTTCATAACAGAACAGTGTTGAGACCACAGCCAATGAAACATAATGAGAAATAGTTTTGTAATGTGCTCTGAAAGTGCTTTTCAGGTATCCAATGGTCAGTACAGGACTCTATGACACCAACAGAAAGTCTGTTTACTTTTGTATTACCAGTGCTGAAGAGCAAACAACAAATTCAATTGTCAGATCTTTAAGATCTTGCTGAGATATTTCTGCCAGTGTTTTCCTAAATTGGTGCAGATTTAGTCATTCTCTTTGTGACCATGCAAAATGGCCCTTATAGGTCATTCCAACCTGCCCGCTTGTTCTGTTTTGTGCCGTATAAAGCAGGAAGCAGAGCAGTAGAACCATTCATACTATACACAGTTCTGGGCTGCTTGGGGTCTTTATGTTCCAGCGAATCTCACTGCTCAAACATAACCTGGTCCTTATGTTGGAGCTGCATAGCACATACATACAGTTCCACCATTTTTTCCGCTGTTGGTTTTGAGGATCTGCCTTACAGGTTCCCTGATTATTCAGGACAGAACTAGGACTCCAACTTACCAACCAAAACATCACCTGCTGAGGTGCTGAGTTGCTGACACTGCCACTGGAGCAAAACAAGGTCTCACAGCTATCTGCACTTCTCCACTCTGGGCCCTTTGTGCTAAGTGGCCACGTTACCCAGCTCACACCAAATCATACAGAAGCACGTTTGCACTACAGAAACTGAGAATCAGCAAACCTTACTTCATCCTCTGGCCTCACAACAATCTGAGGTTTAACAGAAATACGTAAGCACTAAATAAACTCGAACCCATTAATAAAATTTTAATCATCAAACTTGCTTTAAATGACTTTTTGCATTCTTTTTTTCTTGATGCCCATGTTGTATCAACGCAGAGGTGTCCACACACAGTCTGCCTATGCCTGGGGCTACTAAACTGTCCTATAACTGAAGGGTTTACTTCCTCAGCTTTTGTATTACGTGTGCTCTGCACTGAGGGCTACAAAGTGCTGAGGCAGCCTTCAAGGCGCACATTTTCACTGATCCAAACACATGGAATACCACTAGAGCAACTTGATGAATAATCAAGTAGATTAAATGACCTTAATTGCTTGCTTTGACACAACCAGCATTAAACAGCTTTTAAAGGCCATTAGAGGCTATTCATAATCTTTTTATTACAGTAAGTGTCACAAGCTTCCAGCGAGATTTGATTTCTGTTAAACACAACCCTACAAAGTCAATTTGCAAAGCCACTTTTCGGTAGCGTTCACGTGCACTTTTAACACGGTAAGCACTTATCAAAACCTGTTCACCTGAATAAAGAAAACTTCAAACATCGATACCTCCTTCCTCATCATCTGCCAAGCACGGTGTGTCCCTTTTCCTAGGTGAGAACACCACTGTAAGCAATAAAAACTCCCTCCAACATCGCCTCAATGCGGCTGCCATACACAGCCACGTTTCCGAGCGACCCTGACAGCCGCACCAAACTCCTCCAGTGTTGATCAGTAAAGCTATGTGAGGACTCAGACTTTAGTCATTTTCTCACACATGCGACTTCTTGTCAAGGGAAAGTGTTAAATACCAAACGATGTGATGGCGTGAAGCTCCCTGGTCAAATATGGCCAATTCTTGACATGACTTAAAAATTAATAGAGAATATATTTTACTTCAGAACAGTTATTTTTATAGGCTTTCTTTTTCTCCTCCAGGAGTCCTTCAGATCTCGTAATTTACTAACAGAAAGACTGGAAAGCGTAATACTTTTAGAAGCATCTGATCCCGAGGTCCTTTTTCCATCCTAAAGGACGCCGCGATTCTAACACCCGGATAATCCTGCTTTCACGGGCAGTGCTTTGGAGGTGGAGTGGCGGAGTGACCACACACCCCTACTCCACAGCGCGCCACAGACCTGCGGCAGCCAAACCCGGGCTGCGCCACCGCGCTGCACCTGTGGAGACACCGCCCTGAGCTCCGCGCGGGACGCCCGCCTCTCCCGCCGGCCGTCCCGCGCTCCCGCCCTCCTACCCAGCCTGCTCCGCGCCCGGGGCTGATGGCGGCGCTGCTCGGGGCGCTGAGGGGCTGAGCGGGCGCGGGGCTGACTGACGTGTGTTTGTAAACACTGCGAGGCCGTGGGCGGTGCGCCCCGCCCCAGCGTCCCGTGAGGGAAAGGCGGCCGGGGAGAGCTGAGGGGCGGGGCGGGCTTTGCTGACAGGATGACGGCACCCTCCCTAGCATCCTGTTGACAGTTGAGGCTGAGGAGCGTTTTCTTGGTTTCTGAAAGCAGTTTTTTGAGGCGAGACCATCACACTCGAGCGGGTTTGGGAAGCGAGAGGTCGACTCCCGGAACTACAACGGGGCTGAAGCAGACGCTGCTGGGGAGCGATCCCTAGCGCCTCGCGTCAATAACGGCAGACGCCGAAAATTCAGACGCAGGCTCTAAATTGAAAGCATCCCCTCCGCCCTCGGAGGATAATTATTCACAAAGCGGAAGCTCTAAGAACCGACACCACAACAGGGTTTTGCAAAAGCCGCAGCAGCAGCTGCATGGTAACTGGGAATGCAGAACTCTCACTGCTTTCGCGTACTGCGCTGTGGGATCCTACAACGCTCCCGGCTCCATTTGTGCTGTCAGGGTACGTCTGACCTGAAGCATTACTGTCTAAAACGCTGTGGCTTTTTTTTTTTTTAGTTCACTGAGAGTTCAGACTCTACTGAGCATTTGCTAATGCAGACACAGCTGCAGGTATTCGAATAAAATGACATAACTTGCCATGAAAACTTAAGGTAGGCTGGCACTTCTCTAACAGAGAAACAGCACCATGAGAACACAGTGGTCCATTTACCACAGCAATAGAACTTTTACCCTTCCTTTGCTTCAAACTGAACTTTTCTTCTGTTTCCTTCCAGCCATCCTTTCTCCCATGTCACATAGCTTTATGATATGGTATTGTAAATTAATGAAGCAGATCAAACTGCCAAGGTTCAGCTTATTTGGAACAGATGTTTTTGACATCTGAAGGTGGAAACTGCTGTGGTACCCCTGTAATACACAACAGATACAAGCTCTACCAAAACAGTAACACGAGTTGTAGTCAGGATGGCAGAAAAACAACCAAGCAAGTAGGAGGGGAGAGACTAAGAGAAACCAAGTGATAAAATGGTTTACATTCGTCAAAATCAGTGAAGAATTACACAAATGGGAATTACCTATACAAAAGAGTCAAAGGCAAATTAAAACCAAGTGTGATTAGCATCAGTAAAATAAATATACTTTACAATCTTTTTGTAAGATTGAGATGAGCATTCTCATTTAGGTCTGTCATTTCAGAAGAGAAAGATTTTATCAAATCAGTTTTCTTCTGTTCTGATATTTATTTAAAAAAAAAAAAAAGTGTTATTTTCCAAGCCAACAGAAAACCACCAACAAACAATGAAAAACAGACATATTGTCCTACATGTCTGCCTTTTCTGAAGTATTTAACCAGTCCCAAAGGATAACTGCAGAACTGGAGATTCCAAGAACAGTGTTTGAGTGATTAGCCACAGAAACACTCTTGCACAAAGGTTAAGAAATCGGAATGGCTTTCAGTAGTGAAGGGACAAAATAACATAACATGGCAAAAGCAGTGAGAAAAATCTCATGTTTCATTAACAGACATTAGTAAGATTCTTATTTGGTAGAAAATTGGCTTACAATCCAATTTCAAAACCATATGATTAATAGATACTATTAAAAAATAGGATAGCTGCAGTATTTTTCATATCTGTATACAATATTCAACATTGTTATTTTTAATAATGTAGCCAAAGCCTGAAAACCTTAAAATAGTATATTTTTATCCCATTACTAGGTACATACAAACTCTAACAAGAAGGGCCGTCTGGAAAAAAAAAAAAGAAAGACAACACAAGCCAATTTATGTCTATTAGAAATAATCAAGAATGTTGAGGAGAAAAGATGTCACTTCTGTATTCTCACCTGGGTCACACATCATAACTGCTCTAAAGGTTAATCCCTCAGGGAAAACCAGAACAAAATACGAGGAGAACAGTTACCTCCTTTAGATATTGAGAACACCAGTACACAATCACTGGCACATCAAGAACAGGAGAAAATGAAACTCAGAAAATGAACACTCAGCCTTCAGACCACAGATGAGGGTTAGAGAACAAGCAACCAGCAACATGGTGACCACCCATTACTGACAGACTTCCAACAGACAGAGGAATAAAATTCTCTCTTCTGAGCGCTCACAAAGACCTCCCATAGCTCAACTACTCTGTTTATTTTGCTAATTGAATTTGTCTGTGGTTAACATGAGATGACACTGCTCCATTTGCATTTCATTCTTAGAAAAGGAACTACGCACAGGCAATATTCAAATCAGCAAATAAACAACATCCTTTATGAATGGGATCTGAAATTTCTCACCCGAGTTCCTGTGTGACATTTATTATACGGCACTTTGCAAAGCAGACACGGCCAAGAGGAACTGCCTGTTTGGACAAAACTGAGCAGAAGGAGAACATGAAACAATTCACTTAATTGTACAGTTGTTTTACTTATTTGATAACTGAGTAAGATGCAAAAATGTGTCAGGGAAGATGTTTCTCCACAAATTAGTAGGAGAGAAAAGCTTCCTCAAGAGAGGCCATGGAATGCTAACATAATAAATAATATCAAGTATAGATATTTAAAACTTTTTTGAGGCTAGACTTCAGCAATGGAGGGAAAAACTGAAACATGCATCAACTTCATAGCACAGTATGCACACAGCATGAAGCTGTTTATACAACCTGAAAGCTGCTGAATACAAAACCTTTGCGGTTTACTACTGAAAACACAAGATAGTAACAGAGCAACCATGACACCTAAATATGCTGAAAAAAATAATAATTTTCTAACAGGATCCAAAGACATAAGCAGAACCCCAAGCAGGAGAAATAAATTTGACATGTTAGTAGGTTGCAGCTCAAGTGTGCTTATTTTCCTCTCTCTCAAGGGCACAAACTTAGAATTAAAATCAGTCAGCTTTCACACATCATCATCAATTTATCTAATTCAAAATATTTTTTTCAAAACGCATCTCCCCTTGAGAATATTAATTTTAGAACATGCCTGTAAATACATCTGCTACAGAAGTCCTATACTGCTGACTGTTCTCATTGTCTTGTAGTTGGTCAGTGCTGGTAGATGACAATGAAGTTCAGCTAATACGATGCCAGCAACTCAGTGGGTTAATTAGTGTGCTGGCAGGATCCAGTGAGTCTCAGTTTACTATTTTATTATCCCCATCACACCACAAAGACAGTTTCAACTAAAAATGCCATTAATTTTCGTCAATAGAACTCCCCCAACTCCACCTCTTCCCCTCTCAAAGAAAAAACAAAAACAAAACCACCACCCGAAAACTTTTAATGAAATTGGTATTATCAGGAATCAAACTGATTACCAATATAAGCACAGTTACAAACTGATCTGTAACCAATAACTGTGAATTTACTTTGTCATAAACTCCTACAGAGATTCTCGGTAATGTTTTTTTGTGGTCAGTGGTGGTCTTGCCTGACTGAACAAGGGTGGGTGCCTGTGTGTTTTACTTCCTCTTTTAATAGAAATGCTGATCAAAATACAAAATAAAAGCTTTTTTTTTTCTTTTTTTTTTCTTTTTTTTAATTTCACACTACTCTCAAGAAAAATTGTTGCTTGCTTTCAGGTTGGACATGCTCTGATGGTTAGCATTATGAAGTCAGTTTGTGTGTGTGTGACAATCCCCTTAAGTACTGCAATTCTCAGCACATCAGCTCAGAGGCCTTATTTTTTTTTTTCAATAGCCCACACATAACCAAAGCACGCTTCTGTAATGTCACAAGATTCATACACCCTCACTCTTTCATTTCTCCATTTTGATTACTCAAAAAAGAAAATACAGGTAAGAGCATACTTCTTATAATTAACATTATTAAGTCTTCAAATATGCCTAGGTAACATTTTCCATTCATAATTTCAACACTTTCTGAAGATCTGACACCTGTGATTCTTTCCATCTTTATTACATAAACTAAGAATGTAAACATAGCTTAAAATCTCACTCCATGCATGTTCTTTCTTTGCTAGAAAAAACCCAAAGGCTAGTATTTTCAATATGGGAGTGACAGGAATCACTGAGTCAGGCTTTTAGCAAATAACAGCACGAGAGGGGAAGAAAAACACATACCACAATCACAGACACAAATTGTACTATTATTCATCACTCATCCATTTTAACTCCTTTGTGAGCCAAGAGAAGGGCTGAAGTTGGCAAAAAACTGCTAGTTAAACATCCAGAAAGCACAACTCAGAGAACAGAAACTGTAATTGAATAAAACAAGATTAGAACGGAGGGAAGGAGAGGAGAAAGAATACCGGACAGCCAAAGTTGTATCTAATCACCACTGTTTGTCTTTTCAAGTCCAAATGCATAGTTTAAATAGAAATCTTGCCGTCTTTGAGACCTCGCGGTTTCCCTATGCCATTAACTGCATTGTCACCATACTGCATCTTGGAAATCACCTGTGCCATGTTCCACAATTTAAAAAATCTGGATAGTAACAGAATACTGTCCTGTTAACGATACCAGAAAGTAATCACTTTAAAAAAAAGTTCTTAAAAGCAGCATTCTGGAAGCTCATAATTTTAAGTTAAAACATTAATCTCCAGCTTCCAATGCACAACGGGGTTTTAATTTGTCACAAAGTAGGTACTATTTGTTTAAAAATACCAGAATAATTTGACATAATAGTTTAAGTAACTGGATCAGTTTTTTTCCTCATTGCTTTTATGAATGAGTGTGAGATTAAGAAGTATTTCTTGTCAAAGATAAATATTTAGCCAAGAGTTCAATGGTCGTGTCATTTCCTGCTCTTGCCACTAGTTCCATCCTTACAGCACCTCCCATTGTGCCAGCAAACATTTGCACGATTGAAAAACCTGATAAGTGACAGAAATGGGAAAAAAACAGCATCATTTTGAGGGTGAATTTTTGCAGCCAGCTGAGTTCCCCCGTTCAGTTCACCCCACAGACTCACAAATTGTACTAACAGAGGTAGAGGCCGTGCCCATATACAGGAGGAGAGCACAGCAGCTGCGTCAGCAGCGCTGCTGAAATGTGAGCCCTGGCAATCTGCTGCAAACACACATCAGCCTCTCCATTCAGGAGCTGTATTCCTGTTACCCTGAATAGACAGCCTTGTAATAAGCATATGCTTCTGATACGAAACGCTTACAGGAACACTATGTACACTGACTGCACCATTTTCAGCCTTTGCTCAGGGATCATCTTCTGGCCAGACTCTACGGCATTTACTGTCTTGAGGAAAAAAAACAATTGTACCTTATTCTCCGATGTGCATTTGCTCTAAACTCAACCTTGAAATAAAATTGTGCAGTTCTTTATCTTATGGCCAGACTTAAAAAAAAGAAAAATAAAAAAATTTCAAAACTACTTTAGATACAAACAGACAACAGCTACCCGACTCACAGCAATGGATAACATTTCTACTGTACGTGAAAAAACATGATGTTGCATGTGCAGATGCCTCAATGCACAAACCTCACAAAGGGCGTTCTCTTGAGGTATTTGTATTCAAATCTACACTTGTTCAATCTGACAGTTGAAACCACAGTAACATATTGAATTGCAAGTTTCAGGATGTTAAGAGGCAAAAAAGGTTTTTAACTGTGAGAAAAGATACTGGGATACACTAAATATGTTGCAGTTATCCACAAATAGCGATTGAAAAATGACCAAGTATCAGAGCTCCTCTGTGCTGAGTTCAGATCAGCACCCGAAACACCACTGCAATGAACCCAGTCAACCTAAAATTATCATATAATGGAGTTTTTAAAGAAGAGCATCTATACCGGTTTAGTTCCAGGCCCTAACGTTAGCCCATCACTTAAGCTGGCAAGGTTCTTTCTATCTGAAGATTTCACAGACTATAAAGACGCTTTACCACTGAGGATGGAGAGAAAGAACAGGAAGACACACTCGCTTTAGAGAGGCAGAATATCCTGTCTTAAAAAACAATGACTTCATAAGTCAATAGCTTTAAGACGTCCAACCCCCCCTTTTTCTCCTTTTTGCAAAAGATGCACATACTTTTTTTTTTCTTTTTTCTTTTCTTTTTTTTTTTTTTTTTTTTTTTTTTTTTACTTAACACAGGCAAAGAACAAATGTAACTGAAAATCAAGCTTACCTTTTTAAGTAGCATATCTCCATCTTATATACTGTGATTTTTCAGTGCCTCTACTGCATATTCAGAACACATTCACCAAAACATTTTCATTGATAGAGTGGTGAGGTATTGGAAAAGGCTGCCCAGAGAAGTTGTGGATGCCCCGTCCCTGGAGGTGTTCAAGGCCAGATTGGATGGGGCCCTGGGCAGCCT
>JAOWBP010004377.1:3071936-3084038 GCA_028571105.1 Tragopan temminckii
GTTAAAGCAGCTCTCTGGATCCTACCTCTGTGCTCCAGCACTTTTGCACAGTTCTCCAGCGTTGGGTGGCGGGACGGGCGCTGTTCTAAGCGCCGCCATGAAGGGTTTGCAATACGGAGCAGAGTGGCGCAGCGGAAGCGTGCTGGGCCCATAACCCAGAGGTCGATGGATCGAAACCATCCTCTGCTAACCTTCCTTTTCGCTCTGGGACGGGCGGCGTTTGTGCTGAGCTGCGTCACCCCGCACAGCCGGGCCGCGCTGCGGGTGCCCGGTCGGGTCGGTGTGGGGTCGGTCTGGGGGCGATGCGCTCGGTGCGAAGGGGACGCGTAAGCTTTGCTCTGGGGTCTCCTTTTATTCCAGCCCGGCGCAGTGCTTCAGTCCTGCAGTCCCCGCACTGTGTGGTTTTCCCAGCTGCTTCATGGCTCTCCCAGTCACCTTCTGTGGGTCAGCTCACACCGGTGGCTGTGATCATGGTACGTGCATCTTCTCACCCAAAGCGAGCAGGCAAAAGATGCGTGAAAGCAAAACGGGCTTACAAATACGGAGTTAAAGTCAGTGCAGTAGTGTTGCAAGTCTCTGTTCAGGCTGTTTGTACTGGCAGGGACGTGAGAGAGGGCTTAGTGGTTTTGTTTAATGATAAGGGGCTTCTGAAATGGCATTGTTTTCACTGCTGCGATACGTTGCGATGAATGAGCAGTGGGATTTGTCATGCGGAGTGCACGGGAGAACAGAGAGAAGAGCGAAGTTAGGACGGGAGCAGTGGGGCACTGCGCTGATTCCCTCAATAGGAGTGCTTGGGAGGGCTCTGCTAACTGGTTCCATGGTGTAATGGTTAGCACTCTGGACTCTGAATCCAGCGATCCGAGTTCAAATCTCGGTGGAACCTGAGAGTTTTTGTCCGGGAGCGGATTTGGTGAATGGCCGCCGTCGTGGGGGGAAGTTCGGTGGCTTTTGGAGTGCTGTGAGTTGCTGACATGTGCTACCGAAAATCAGATATAAAGGGGAAATAGAAAAGCCGGAGAGCTCTCGCATTTTTTTCGTCTATATTTTTGCGTTTATTTATTGCATCTAGGTTACCGCGTCGCTACGTGCCTTATCTGTGTAATTTCAGACGTGCTGCAGCGTGCTGAAAGGTAACCGGTTCCTTTCTGCGCGGTGAGCAGCCCGTGTGACAGCGGGGACTCGGTGCCAGCAGAGCACGAGGCCGCTTGCTGAGCTCCGCAGCCCCTCCTGCTGTTCGCTTCACGTGTTTGAAAGCAGCAGTTTCCCAGCGACGTCTGCCGCGTCCTGCACTTTATAGTTCGGCTGTCGTTGTACCGCGAGGACATCGAATGGAGCGGAAAGGCAGAAGGAAGGCGAGCGGCTGGGCTGCGATCAGCGCTCTGCTCAGCGGTCGGTTTTAGTGCGGGGTTTCGCGGCTGAACATTGGCGATAATTTATTATGCAGCACAGCAGAGCCGAGTGCCACCGCGCGGTTCTATGGTGTAATGGTTAGCACTCTGGACTTTGAATCCAGCGATCCGAGTTCAAATCTCGGTAGAACCTGATGGAGAGGGGTCACTTTTTCCACGACGGCACTGAAATGACTGAAGGAGGAACGCGTCCAAGGAGCCCCCAGAGCACGGGGATCCCAGCGGGGGACGCAGCCCGAAGGGCTTTCCGTGGTGCCAGCTGCAGTGCTGCCCTTATTTGTCTTAAGTGGCGGGATGTAAGAAGTGTACTTTTGACAGAATGAACGAGGGAGATTTGAATTTCCAAACAGTTCTTACCCAAACTTACTCAGGTCTTTCATTACGTCGGCTAACTCGGTACATCTGGCTATAGCCTCACACTGTACTCTGCGCAACTTCAGTGGTTTTAACTCTGATTTGCTGCCACAAACCCTATCTACTTTTAAGTGGCTAAGGATGGCTTAATTTCCCAGTACCCTCAGCAGCTTACATCTGTCCCTGCTGCTTACATACGGGATCAGCTCTGCTCTGTTCCATTCTGAAGATCAGCTCGACCCTCTTCTACGTCCAGGTAAGTAACCACTTCCTTACTGTCCATTGGAGAAATGCAGAGCAGCTCCGCAGCTAGTCATTGCTTTATGGAACTCAGAGTCCTGCTTGAGGGAATTTATGAAAATGTTTGCAAAATTAATTAATCACATCTTTGCATGCCCTGCCTCTTCTACATTGGGGCTGATTTCCATCCTTTCCTGCAACTGCCTCAGAAACAAAAGCACCAACTCTTCCCTTTGATTAAAGCTGAAGAATATCCTCCTTTCAGGGCTGAACATCTTAAACTAACGTTGGACCCTGCAGCAGCATCCTGTTCTTTCAGTGGGGATTGATTCTGCTACCCCAGGGTAAATCTCTTTACGTGCTGGTGTTTTAAATGTTCAGTGTAACCACCCAGCCACCACGACTTGCCCTACCAGCACCATCCTTCCCAGCTGAGAGCACTGCAGAGCCACTGGGTGCTCGTCTGCCTTCCAGTGATTCACTGTGTGCAGTCATAGAGAACGCGTTACCATTTCCAGCTGCTATCCAGAAACTTGTTCCCTTCAGAGCATGGTTGGAGGTGTCTTTGTAATCCCCAGTGCCCATAAAGAGCTGATGCACTATTACTGTTACAGGCTTATTCATATAAATTCCATCATTGTAGATCAGAACAAAGAGCATTTAAAGTTGAGTCCAATTTTACATGGAATGAAACAATCAGTTCATGAGTCAGTATCAAGATTTATTAGGACAATCCATGGTCATGCTCCATTTGAACACAAAGCACTGTACTTTAAGTAACTGAACATTACTATCCAGATATGATCCAGTTCAGACTGCTACATACAAACGTGTGTCACTTTTTGTTTCTCTCCATCTTCTTTACCTGCAGTGGATAAACCAACACGAGGCTCTGTGACTGAGGCAAACTTACTGGAAAAGGCAGAGCAAAATTACAATCCCTAGTAGCAGTCTCAGCATCAGGTAACCCAAGGTACCTACCGCCGACACGTTCAAGTCAGTAATACCTTAAGGCAGCTTCCAAATTAAAATTTAGCATTTCCAGTTACCCTCCCCTCCTCCCTTCATTGTACTCTTTTCTAAAAATCACCTGGAGACAGATTGTCTCAGCACAACATTCAGCTGAGAAGTAAAGCACTACGGCTGCCACCACACTGAGAACTGTTCCCCGCCGCTGAAAAGCAGCAGCAATGAAAATTATTAGTTACCAAAAACATTATCAGATCTAAGTGATGCTGCAGCTTCGGAAACTGTAGCTAAAACTACGTATTGTCAGCAACGACAGACATGGCAAGCGTAGACTTAACAGCCAGAGTCAAGTCTCAGGCAAGTATTCCACTGTATGCAAAGCTGCGACAAGGCTGTCTTATATCTTAAAATCTCACTGAAAGAAGGTAGAAGGGCTAATTACAGTTAAAAGGTCATTAAAAAAAAACAAACCCAAACTGGCACATGAAAGAAATGTTCTAAAAATTTAAAATCAGTTTTACCCCAAGTCTTATAAAACAAACAAAGACAAGTATCAGACATCACTGGTTATAATACATACATTCCAGCTTGCCACTAGAAGCTGCTCAGCTCAACGCCTTTGTCATCTTCAAAAGGAGACTGCAGGAGGGATTTGCTACTGGATTTTTACACTGCTATCTCAATACATTACAATGCTAAGTAGGGGGAAGAAACGGTGGGTGGATTCAACAGAAAAGGTTTGTTTTTTTAACGTACTGAGCCACATGCTTGCTATGCAGTGGCAGCACAGACAGGCTCTCTGCAGGCAGTGCCCTGCTCCTGGGGTCACACACAGCAGGGGCAGCACGGCTCCTCAGGGCGGCAGGCAGAAGAGAACACGAGCAGCAACGCCCCAAGTCGTGCAAACAATCCAAGGGTACCTTTTCAGAATTGGAAGGCAGCTCTTTTGAAATTTAATGAAGATTTCATCAGAAAAGCAAACAACTTTATCGTACCATTTTGTCCAGTACACGCACATAAAAAATAAGCACACTATACAAAGAATGGAAGCAATATAATTTAAACATGCCATCAAGCTATAAACCATATATACATAGAAACATATGCCTGTACAAACAGAACGAGACCACTTTGTTACAAGTTATTTCTTTCTAGGGAAGTTCTTGGAGGAAATCATGACGGAAAGAAAAGGAGACTGAATGGGTGAGGTGTTGCTTCCAGAAGCAGTCTGTTCAGACATTCTATGCAACACCACCATCTGGCCTTAGCATTTATGGAGATTTTGGCTATGCATGGGTCTTCCCATGGTTCTGGACTCCCTTCCTGTACAGAGGTAGATTTCTGTAGATGTCCTGATATTGCACCACATAAGAATAAGGTTTTTTATCGAAACAAGGAACAACTTACAAAGGCTAATTTACAGGAATAATCTCATTGTGTGCATTCAGGTAGCGCAGTAATCTAATTCGTGTGCATTGGAAAAAACATCCCTCCAAGTGAAACGTTCTGTTTAGTTGGAGGTCCAACTAAGACATCAATTCTATTAACAGCTTCACATTCAGCTCTCTCGTCATCAGGGTAACGTACTTAGGTCTCTCTCCTTGAGCCTCTGCCACTACAAACACCTGTACTGCCTTTACTGATGCCTTTATCACATCTGCTGCGTTCAAGTTAAATGCTGATTGCAAACAGACACAGGTTTTTGCAGTACTGGAAGTGATGCACAGAAGTAGCTGTACAACTAGGAAATTTGCAAGATGCATTCAAACGCTTCTTGAAACAACTGAAAAAAGCCAAGCTATATTTTCAGACTAGAAAACAATCTGAAACCTTGCTAGCTTAAAATAATAATAATCCATTAATCAAGAACAAATTCGATGCTGCTAGGATAATCTGAAGATGTTTGGCAATAGGTTGATGTCCAAGATTATGGTGGACAAAACAACTCTGACCACTCCATGAAGCTGCAGAAATGTTTGCACACAGATACCACTTTAAGACATTTGTTAAAGAAAAAGCTTTTTGGCATACCTAAAAAATAAGGACACCAAAATTAATGACGCCAACGCATAACAACTTGACCTCACAAGCACTGCTAAGTAGTTTTCCAGAAGCACTCCACGAAGTTACTCTTACAGAAGCCCATCATCATGGAGATAAATTAGAAGGAATAACGTGGTATTCTATGTATTGAAAGATGAGATGGAAGTGCTGCAAATCTGGCTCAGCAGATCTAACAAAGCTGTTGTGTGCACATGCTCACATGGCAGCACATTTGCACATTTTGCTTCCATAAAGAACTGCAGGTAAGCAGCATCATTCTTTCTAGCTGCGAGTTTATAGGAAAACTTAAGAGGAAAAGTTCTTTCTGTACCAACCAATCTGCAAGTATTTTTATGTGAAGGATTGCATTACAACCATTTAACATTAATTTCTCATGCTCAGTTTATATGAAGCATCTTGTTCCCTACAAAAGGTTTTATCAGTAAGGAACAGTGACTAGTTTGGAACTGAAAAGCATTTGTTCAAATATGGGCAGAAGGCATATATAAATTCCTTACATCTCTCCACATACGCGCTTGTCTTGTTGTTACAATAACTCCACAACTTGGACAAGTAAATCCCAAGTTAATAAATAACAATTGGAATAATATAGGAATTCATGATGACTGTTCTCCCAAGAAGAAAATTGCACGCTTTGGAGTAGGAGAAGATGATCTCGCCTGCAAAAACCTAATTTGTGAAGTAATGGAAACCCTCAATCTGCAGTATCTCAGAATTACACTCCCTGCACCTGGCAGAAAGTGCTCGTGTACCCTGCAAGATCACATTCTTGAATGAAGAAATCCACTATACACAGGAGACAACAAGCAGTAAGAGCTTACAGACAATGGCAGGAACCCAGCAGGAGCCAGGGCTTTTGGAGACTTCTGGTTTTGTTTTCAAAAAGCAATGGTTCTTCACAGCTAATGATCCACAATTTGGAAAGCATCTCATTCATACACTTGGCTAGTGCATAGCATCTGCAATTGCATAGAATGTTTCCAGTGCTCAATCTGTAACTAATTTAAGCAAATATTTTGAAAGTTTGATTTGTTACCATTTGATATCCAAGTTGCTTGCTGTTTGATTTACTGCACTATATTTGGTGTGCAAAGTTTCCTGAACCTTCCTGGAATCCATGCCTTCCAGCCAGTCCTGGTACATCTTTTGTACGTACACGTTAGCTTCTGGAAGTCTGACAGGTATTGCAGCATATACGTCCTCCATCTGGCTAAGCAGTGCTTTATCTGGTTTTCCATCTTCAGTTTGTGTCTGGCCTTTTCCATTTAGGCACCCTTATAAAAAAAAAAGGAGTAAGCCACAATGGTGATGAAGATTTGATATGAGATTTGAATTTCTTTTTTCGTACTGCTCTACAGAAAGTAGCTTGGATTTCTTTATACTTCATGTGACTTCAATATCAACATCTTGATGCAAGTGAAGTTTCCACATCACTCTTTCCCTGCCTTCTCTGTGGTTTTATGATCTTAATTATGTTCCTCGTCTTTTCTTGCCCTTGACAACCACTATTTCAGAGTATTCCCTCTGAAGTTTTAAATAATCACAGGAGAAGCCACGTTTTCATGTATTTATAGATCAGAAGAGAGCAAATAATGTTATGGTTAATTTTAGAAAATCCAATCAATTTCTCAGCCAATCCTGTACACGTATAATTGGTGTTCTGGACTATTTACTAAGTATTAAGCATTTTAGGTTATTAAGAAGAGAATTAAGAAGGAATGAAATGAAGTGCCTGGCTGTCAGACAAGCTTTCTCTGAGATCCGAGTTGTGTGTGCAATGACTGTGGATCTGTTAGCATTCTTACCTCCTGGGCAGGCAAGGACTTCTACAAAATGGTATAGAAACTTTCCTTTCTTCAACTTCAGAACCATGTTTTGGATATTCCGAAAGCCATAAGCTGCTGCAAAACGGAGCACTGTCTCACCATCCTTTTCAAGGGTAACTTCCTGAAAGTCTTTGTTCCTATGAAGATATGAAGATTTTCAAAGCCCTGGTTGATCCAGCTGTCAGCTTGTATTCAGATGCTTGAGAGAACAGAATAAGGATAACAAAAAATGCAAACTTCCAGTTTCTAAACTGAGTGAAACAGAAGTTGCAGTGGAATTTTCAGGACAATAGTAGTAGATAGAAACTTACGAGAGCTAGTAAGTTATTAATACAACAAAAGCTAAAAAAAAAAAAAAACAATTATTTTACAGCAGCAAATTTATGTATTTATAATACATTAACCACCCATCAATGTTGTAAGGTTAGTAAGGTTAACAATGAGGGTACACTGTAGTGTTAGCTAGCCCATCCTAGGTAACAAGGATACAAGCTTGCTTACTTCAATGCTTTGTAGGTGATTTCTTTGACATCCATGCCAAAAAGCTCCTTTGCAGCATGTTTAAAGATGTGCTCCAGGTACCCATCAGATCTCTTCCCATCATGCCTTACTACATCTCCCTCCTTTATCTCACCAAACCTTAGGAAACAATAAAGAGATCAACTCCAAAATTTCATACCTTCACTTTGAGGTAGTAGTATGTTTTTTTCCCTTCTCTTCTTTCCCCCCCCAAAAAGGGGTTTTAGAGCAGTGACTGAGAACACATCTGAACACTGTCAAGAATGTGGTAAAACTAGTTTCAGGAAGCAATGTTCCACTTCACATTAATAAAGTTTTACATTTATATTGAATATGAGCAAAGGTTTTGTTACTTGTCATCAAAATAAGGAAGCAATCCACAACAAAGCTACTTACAAACTATCTACAGCTACTTCAGTCACATCTTTCATAGACATGTTTTTCTGCTCCATTATTTGGACGATTTCACCTGTAGAAAAATGTAGGACATTTTACTTTCAGTGCAAAGCAAAACGCACATGCTGTGCTTCTGTTTAAAAGCTCTACACCCCCGTGTGCTTACAGCCACGTTCTCCAGTTCTTAATGGTCAGTTACCTCCAATAACTGAGGAGCCTGACACTTCCAGCCCTGAAGGAAAGGGCCTTCAGCTTCCCCCAAACTTTGCATAACGCTACCTAGCCTTTCTGTGGGGTCAAGTCTGGGCAAAAGGAGAACGCTAAAACAGACTTGAAAGACAAATGAATGAACAACAACAACAAAAATACCAATTATAAAGCCTGTATAAATGCTATTCTAGCACAGGAGATTTGGGTATGTCTTTAGAAATAACAAAGGCTTAACCTGATGTTAGAACACAATCAACTTCTTGGGAGTTATACAAGGCAGTGTAGAAGTCCTCCCTCAAGGCTTCCAGTTTTTTGTCGTAACAAGGTGCCACAACTACATGGAAGATTTTTTCTGGAGCCAAATTCTGCAGAAAAGAGAGCATGTGTTAATTCCATGAAGAACAAAAGACAGCTTGAAGGATGACAAGCTAAAAATAACATACAACTAATATTAGAAATCAATCCCTAGCAATAAGTTCGAGGGCTGCAGCACAGAGATTGAGTGGCTTGCCAGAAGTTGAAAGCGTCAGCAACAAGTCAGTCTTCTGTCTGAAACTTCTACTTATTCCTTCACAGCACACAACATGCAGCTTTTGTAGCTTCTGACTGCATTAAAGACTAGTGCAAATTAAGATTTCTATTTCAGAATTCTATTTTCTAGCTCTGTCACTCATTCCCTTCCATATTCAAGTCCACCAACGTTTCTGTATCTATGCAGAAATAGCAATACTTTTCTATATAACCTGGAATATTGGTAAGTGTACAATATGGAAAAGGAATAGCAACCTTTTTTTCAACATAAAAAGTTGAAAAGATAAAAGGATTATTTTCTAGGACACAATGCTTTCCACTGATCATGGACAACCCAGCAATTTCTACAGCGCTCTCCTCTACTCCCATTTCAATTGCTGCAGAACTACACAGGCAGCATTTTACAAGGATCTCTTTATCTACCCCAGATTCAATTTAGCCATAATATCTAAATCCACATTCCAGTGGCAGCACAAGGATTACTGCCAGCTCACACTGCAGCACATTAAATAAGTCTTTGTACATTCTTCATATCATGGACTCTCACACGGCAGTAGAGCAGCATTTATTCTCCAAGTGAAAAAAAATTCAGAAGATTCTATAACACTTTGGAAAACACCAAGATCTACATTTCTGTATTAAAACATCTGAGTCCATTTTTTCAATAGTATAAAGGTAAAAACAAAGCAGAATTACTAACCTGCTGCCTGGCAAAGTAGCCCTTTACCAGGGAGCCCATGATCTGCTGTGGAGACTTCGCAGTGCAAATGTGGGGGGTCACAAGGTTGGTAAGAACCCTCTCTGCATACCGGATCCAACCTAGAACAGCAGCAAGGCACCATTAGATAATTAGGTGACACATAAGCATGGCAAGGTGACATTGAAAGAACTTTACAGCAGAGAGAACATTTCCACCTTGAAAACGAAGTCTGCATAGGCTGGAGGCTCCACTTTAGGACCTGTCTGAAACCTCAAGGCTCTGTTAGGAATGCTTTATAACTGGCTATCAGTAATCCACTGTGGCATTAACTCAAGACCTAGAAATCATTGTGAACTGCATGACCTATTAAATTCTTCCTAATGCATAGATTTAACAGAGTAGAAGGAACAAGATCCCAGCTAATGAAGAGTAAGTTGACTTTCTAGACTTCAGCCCTTGGATCAGCAGATACTCCAACAAGTGTACTCTGTTCAGCAGCTTAACTGTAACTCTCCATTTCCTGAGATTTAATATCTGCACGCCTAGTCTGCTTTGTCTAGAACAGAAGTCACATGAAAGCATGACCACAAGATGCACATGGATTAAGCCTAGGAAAAAAAAAAAGGCTTATTACACTACTTTGAGACACAGTTTCTTTAGAAACGCCCCCCCCCCCACACACACACACACATACACTAGCTAGCTGAAGTCTCTTTGTATTCAACATTCAGCCTTAGTTACTCAGCAGTCCCCATCCCCTCCACCAGGATGCTTCATCTCACCTCTAATAGGTTATTTACATTCATACCACTCCCACTCTTCAGAGCAGCCCTAATATTCCTCATTTTCCCAAACACAAACTGACAATCGAGCAGATTAAGATATCCAGGCTGTGCAAGTCTTACAATGGCACTATAGCTCTTACTGAGAAGACCACAGCCCAGCATCTTTTACAGCAAGGACTTCACGTGGGAGAAGAAAAGTTCTGAATGAACTATAAATCAGATCACTAAATTGTGCAGAAGCCTGCACATTTAACCCAGTCTTCTAGAGAACTTTATTTCTTATGGTGTTAAGAACGAGTATGAACATTTTATGTTTCTGCTTTTTAGCCTTCAAACACGTCAGCATTTGCATAAAATAAAAACTGCTCTGAAGTACGTGTTGCCCAGGAAAGGTAACAGCAGCCACTTAATTCTTAAGCTTAAGTTAAAATACTGCTGGGTGTCTGTACCCATGTGCAAGTCAGAGCACTGTCAAAAAGGCCAATAACAGCACAAATCTGGAACCCAGGTAGAATTCAGACACTGTAGTCATGACCACAATGAAATTTCATTCAATCCCAAGGGACTTCTGGCAGGTATTGCCCCAGGCAATTCTTCAATTCTTTTCTCACAGCAGACAGAACAGCATCCAGTAGTTCCAGCTGCACAGCGAGCGTCATTCATTGTGTAACTGTATGAGCAGCAGCGGTGGATGAGGCACAGCAGGCAGCTATCTGCACTCTGCACACACACCAGCTGCTCCATCAGCAGGGCTGGATTCCAGAGCTGCAGTGACAGGAAGCCTACGATACCCAGCTCTGCTATCAGCCTGCACCTGTCCCCATAGAGGCCCACACTCTTCTTGAGTTCATTCAGATCCTCAGCCACGTGCTGACTGGTGTTAGCATCGAAGAACCAAAAGAAATCCCTACCAAGCACTGTGCAAATTCTTACAGATCCACTTTGGGACACATTATTTCTAGTGGTTTATCATCAGGAAGTCAGATATAGACATATACTATATTTATGCATCAGTATAAAGTGCAGAAAAACTACACTGAAAACATCCAATACGGTAAAACTCCGTTCCTGTAGAAGCAAATTAGTTTAGTTGGCTGGGATAACAGCATTTGAATGCCCAACAGTTATGTTCTTCCTGCTTAGGCCGTAAGCCTGCCCCATTAACTAATTAGTTCGCAGAGGTTAGCAGTGTATTAAAGCTGCCTGGTTCCCAGAGCAAGTGCTTCATGTTGCTAACCAGCATGGGTATTTGAGCTTCAGTTATTCCTGCATACAATCAGAAGAGTAGCCACACTTCAGCATTTTGAACAAGAAATTAAAGAAAATATTATCTGACTTCATGAGAACAGCAGGAGGAGGGAAGAACAACTTGGGCAGAGATAATAAGATGCCCCTCCATCAGGTTCTGGGATTACCCCAGCTATGCTCTTTTGCTCAGGCTGTGTTTTACAGAACAGACCACTGCTGCAGAGGGTGATACTGTAATGCATGGAGTTATACCCAAGGATAAAAATGAGGTAAGCAGTTACACTTGAATTCACATTGACCTTGATCTACAGAGCTATATAAAAACCATTTCTGTGACAAGCACGCACAGCAAACATTTCTGTGACAAATTTATGTGATGTGGGGACAGAGGGAGGAAGACGAGCAAGGAACAGAAAGTGCATGCAGCCAAATTCCTGGAACACAGTAAAGCACTTTACACTAAAGATGACCCATCAAAAACTCAATCCCTGAAGGCCGTGAAATGCCATACACTTTTAGAATGCATTTACAGTGGGATTTCAGTTCAGTTCAGAAATGGAAAGCCCCCATCTATGCTACAGCAGACAGCTAACACCACAGCTAGCACTGAGGACAAAGAGCAACTTCTGTAGAACAGCTGAGGACAAGCTAAGTGCTCCATTAACGTTTTAGTCTATTTCCAGTGAGAGGAGGGCATAATTCTTAGCTCTGTTTCTAGGTACATAAAATGAAGTTCTTCTAAAATTCTAAACCTGTGGATTTCTTTTTAACAAACAACGTATTTGCAGGTTTTGCACTTCAAAAGGAGCAACCCTACAGCACGTCTGCTTCTAAAGATAAGAGGTAGC
>JAOWBP010004377.1:3124220-3134786 GCA_028571105.1 Tragopan temminckii
GAAGCTACAAGGGAGCAGTTTTCCTTGTTCCAGCTGTAACTTAGATTACTGTACAGAACCAGAAACCAATGAAATGAAAATGTTACTTCTGAAGCCTGAGTAAAGCTTACGCTCATCCAAGAGCAGCTCTTGCAGTGAGGTGACTTGTTTCTTCAGCAGTCCTCTGCAGTCTGTAAAGAACTTCTGTGAGAAGCAGAAGTCTGAAAATCTCCTGTTATGTCTGTTTAAGTAGCCTGTTACTTCATATATTCTTAAAAGTTTGGGAATAAATTTGGGTGGATGCATTGAAATAAGTTTGTTACCTCTTTTTAAATCGAGACTTTAGTGGAGCTCCCATTTCAGCTCTGAAGCTGAAAGCAGTTAAGCTTCCAGCAATTTTCTCTTGCTTGAATTGTCATGGGTGTCTTTCCCAAACGTGATCCAGAGAAGGAAAGAGACAAGTGTGCTGAGGCTTGGGGTGTAGGGTGTGTTTGAAACCATACTGCTGGCTGCCACTGCAGCTCTGTGTCGGTGTGCTGACCATTTGCTGCTGTGCATTCACCAGCCTGTCTTTTATTGGGTTAAAATAAAAAGTGGTTAAAAAGGCGAATTCACTGCTGCTACTTGATGTTTTTAGTGCAGCGAGGAAGACTGCTATTAAGTGAGCATATTTTTAATTGCTATTTAAATTACGGGGGAAAACATGTATTTCCTGGACAGCAAGGGACATACAACAGTGTACTCCATTCAGTTTAGGAAAATATTTTATAGGGGTAGCTTTCTATCATAGCAAATGTGAATACTGACCTTTTTAGATTGGTCTGGAGCTCAGCAGTAGAGTTTGGCTTGAGTCAAATGGAGAAATGGATTGATTTATTTATTTCCATATATAAACTCTTTTCACTCTTTGTTTTTTTCTTACAGTTTACAGCAGTTTGGAATAAGAAAGTGGCTCTGGCAAACCTTAGAATTGTAATTGTTCTTTAAAGCAAATTTTCCTGTTTTAAATACGAGAAGTACACAGCAACACATGGTGAAGAAATCTTAATAACAAATGTTAGGCAAGTTAAATATTAGTGTTGCTATTTGAGCACTTCATAAATATTGGAAAATGAGTCATCTTTATGTGAAAGGGGAATGTCTTTAAGACTGGTCCAGGAACGCAGTGTCTCACCCTGGGGAGGAAGGCTCTGTTAATTCTGTATGCTGGATTTGAATCTCAGGAATAGTACTCCGTGCTTTATCCATATGGTGCCTTAATCTTATGGTCATTTATAGAACAAACTGGAGGAGGCTTGCAGTTGTAAAATAAGCATTAATATTTTGGATGTGAAGCTAGAAACTAATACTTTGACTTGGGAGGGTATGGCAAGTGAAAGCCAACAAGACGATTATTAAAGTTTGTTAAATAATGATAAAACCTTCTCAGACTCTTTTTTTTCCTTTCCCAGGCATCAATTTTGGACTTGCACTCTGGAGCTCTTTCACTAGGGAAGCAATTTGTTAATCTGTACAGGTAATGTGAGACTTGCTGTCACTCCTGTAATCCTACACCTTCAGTGTTCAGTCCATAGGGGCTGGAAGATTTGGCATTGCCAGCTGTAGAGTTGCTTAGATTTACTACAGTTTTCCACAGCTAGTTGAAAAGCTGCTGTGGCTGGAAAACCAGCATTATCTTTTGTTAAACTGGACTTACTGAAAGCTACTCTTCAGCAGGTAGTTTGGGGGATTTCTTTTGGTGTTTTTTCTCTCCCCACTTCCACGCTTACAGTCCGTAGTGGGACTGTATCAGCAGTGGGAGAAATCAAATAGTCTGGAATAGTGTTAAAAAAAAAAAAAAAAACACACGTGAATCCATATGCTTATTTCATGTGGAAAGGGACATTTTTCATGCCTTGGGAATTCCATTATCAGTTGCTGTATCTTGATCCTTTAATCTTTTAACATTTGATCTTTGAGCAATGCTTTGGGAATTTCACACTTGAGCATTTGTTGGATTTTGGTATTGTCCCTATACATGGGCTACTAGTAAAGCAGATGGGGAGAGAATACAGCATGGTTTATTGGGCAGTCTGATTCAGTACCAGCTATTTTAGATTTTTATTTAATTTTTCAGGCTCTTTGGGGACAAAATTCAAGACATCTTCACAGAAGAGGATTTTGCATTATATCGGTAAAAAAAAATTCAATGCTGAATGAACTACAAAACGTATTTTTTGTATAGAGTAAGCTGGGGGGGCTTATCCTTTGTGATGGGTTCAGACATGGAATTGAACTTAAAGCTCAGAATAGAACCACTGAGAACTAAGATGTCTGAATTTCAAAACAGCAGATGTTGTTTAGTTGTATCACCGATGTCAGGCTGATATTGATGGTGTAAGTGGAATCAGATGGTGGCAGCACTGCATTTCCCTTCCTGCATAAGGGATTGATGGCTGAAGCCCAGTTCCAGACCTGCAAGCAAAGAGAGCTGTTTGCCTGAGTTCTCAGATCATATTATCTGAGATGTAAACTATTTTATCATTAACTCCTGTTTGACATCTGTTATCCAAGAGACATTACCGTAGGTGATAAAGACAGTCCTATGCTATTGTCAGAATAGAAGTGTTGGTTTTTCTTACTGGGGGGTAAAGTGTAGGAAAGCATTAAAAATGATAAAGCAGGAAGTGGAAGGACTTCAAATTACTTCCTGGGAAGCAGAACATACTTTCCTCCCAAAGAAGCCAGAATATGAAATAGTGCTATAATGTAATAGCTTTGGCATCTGATGCTTTCAGCTTTCCTGTAGACCTGCTCATATACTTAATGAAGACTAAAAACATAATGAGTTCCATGTGTCTGAAAGCGTGTTGCCAAAGCTTAGGAACAAACATTCTTTAATTGATTAGACACAATGAATTTTCAGTTAAGCATTTTAGTTGCTTTCTCATAATTTAAAATGTGCCTGGCTTGAATTTTTAGTCTAATTTTAATGATTTTCTGCTTTTTTTGGTCATTTTTTCTTGTCTTTATGAAGGAATTTGACTTCCCTCTAGTGGCAGAAGGAGAATCAAGTATTCAAATATATTAATTGATAGATTTGTTGCATTGAGGCAGCATATGTTATTACTTTTATCAGCATAGCAGTTTTGTCTTAAATATTAACCATTGAAAATTTATTGTCTGACCCAATGTTTTTTATATTGCTGTCATTGTTGATGATATGTACTTCTGCCCTCAAACACAAAAATATTATGCTTTTTGATTACAATTGATTTTAGAAGGTATAAAGTGTCTGCCTCACCAAGACAGTGGAGAATAATTTGCAAGTAATAGTCTTTGTGCTGCCTTCCATTCTGTAGAAGATCAAAGAATCTGTAAAAATAACAAAAGTAAATGGACAAGAGGTGTCCTGAGCAGCAATTCATGCTAGTTTCTGACCCCTGCTTTGTGGGATGAGAGTGCTGCTAGAGAACATCAATATTACGTTGGTTTTGCATGGCAATATAGGAGATATTTCAGTCACAACCCGTATCAAATGCTTTTGTTCATACTAATGGCAGTGCTTTAATACAGACTGCAGTGCATTATGTCCTAATGAATGATTTTATGCTGTTGTTGGGAGCGTTTATCTTCATTATTTTCATTCACCTACTAAGGTCTGTTTAAAAATACACTCTTGAGAGAAATGACTGGATGTAATTCATGTCTGAGTATTACTGATTACAACAATAACAAATCTGAGTAGGCATTTGAGCCAGGAGACTGGCTTCTAAACTATCTGTGTCAGAATTATGTTGTTTCATAAGCTAATACAGTTTCAAAGCAGATGCTTTTTCTTCTGTCTGCCAAGCATATTGCAGCAGTTCCTCCCGTTTCTTGTAATAGATGCAGCTTTATCCAGAAGTAAGGCCTTTTAAAAACAAGCACACAGATTTAATGTTGTGACTTCAGCAGAAAACAGTACCATCAAAGCTTTATTCCAGAAACTTCTCAACTTGTTAAGGCACAGACATAGAATGAGCAGAGGGAGAACTAACAGCTTGCTTTCTGCCTTTATTCATTGTTCATGTGCGATTTCTGTTGAAACTTTCTGGATATAGAAGAGCATTGCTTTGTCTGCTTCTGCTGCCTTTGGTGCTTTTTACTGGGAGCAGTGCAGAGATACTGACAGTGAGCTAGAGAAACTGAGTGGTTTCATGGAGCTTTGTGACTATTCCTGGCACTGTACTGGAAATCTCTCTTTGCACAGTGCCTCTAACAGCATTTTTTTTTCTTTTTTTTTTTGCTGGTCTGACAGCTTATATCTTTGAGAGATTTTTGTTTGACACTTGGTTCTTTTTCTCAGTCCTTTATGTGCTGCTGTTGCATTAAGCTGGAGACTTTGCAGCCTAGTGTCTACGTACTTTTTTTTTGTCTCACTTCATATTATTGGAAAGTATGTATTAAACTCCCTATGTAGAAAGCTGGCTGAACTAAGAGTTTCCTGGAGTTTCTGTGCATTTCTAGTGGTACGGTACGTGATCAGGAAGGAAGAAGCATTCAGGCACTCAAAGGTGCATTGCTGCTTGGGGCTTTTCTCCAGCAAGTCTCTGCAGTATGGGTTGCTTGTTTGAGTATCAGTGGAAATCTCATTCAGTTCATTCATTATTTGAAGGCAGCAGCACACAGGGGAAGGGGAGGCCACCAGGATGCTCTGTGCCCAGAGACCTGGTTATTGCAGTGTCAGCTGGAGGCAGGTGCTGCCACAAGACCAGGATAAAACTTGTATCTGTGCTTAGACCTTCACCTTACCTGCTTCGTTACTATCTCCCCATTCACTATGTTTCCTGTCTACTTGAATTTGTTTCTTATTTATGTTTTGAAAAATGTGCTTATTTTCTCTGTGCAGAGTTTTTCCTTCTCTTTGATGTGATCCAAACCGGCTAGACTTTTTTGTGTGTCAGGAAGCAGAGCTTTTTCTGCTTGGTTTGCAAAACTTACAATCTTGCCTGAAGCCATTGCACAGATGTCTCAAAGAGGAATGCAGCTTTAGCAGAGCCTCATGAACACGGAACAGCAAATCTTCATAGAAAGTTTTTGAAAGTACGAAAGGAATCAACCCAAAAGAGGAAGCAGCATTGCTTACGGAACGATACAACTGTTGGAGATTTAAAGTTGTGTCAGGACTGTGGCTCAGCTAACTCAGAGTTTGTTCCAGCTGGCTGGTGCAGCCAGCTGCCATACAGCTAGGGAATGGGCTCCTTCACTGTGGGTTAGGCTGTTAATTCTGTGGTGGGCTGCTCAGAGTGCAAGCTGCCTTCAAGTCGTGATGAAGTGAAGCGAGTAACTGCATCTAATGCTTTTGGGAAGCATAAGGCAGCCTCCTTCCTATTTCTAGGAAGGCAGGCAGATAGACCAGGCACCCACAGGCACGAGGAAAGGGATGGTGGTCCATAGATCCTTTCTTGGTGTTACTTTTACAAAATATGGCTGTTATGTAGCTTGCAACTTGAAACATCAGTTCAAGCAGCCATGTAAATATCTGATAATCTCATCTCTAACTTCATTTCATGGCTTTCATATTTCATATCTAAAATAGCTTGAATTGACTGCTGAAAACTTAAATCCAGTTACAGTCCAGTAGAGAAATGTCTAACACAGGAAAGATGCAGAACTAGCAATGAAATTCCATTCAAAATTTCAGAAGGGGGTATGCTCCATGTATCTGGTTTTTGGTGCTTCTTTTGAAGCCCTTGAAGGAAAAAAAAGACAACTAATACAGTACCTAAGAGTGTGTTAAACGGGGAGCAAACTATATCTAAAGAAGAAACAGAGGATTAAGCCTTGAGAACATTTTAAAAAATGTGTTACTGTGTTCTTTATTGTTTGTTGCTTTTTAATTTCCTCAAAATCAAATACTAGCTGCATGTGTTTATCTGTGGGATTTTTCCAGTGATCCCTATGAGTCACAGAAATCTTGAAGTGTCGTAGACTGAACTGAAGCTGGGGCAGTTTGTGCTAGCTTTGCGTGCCCTTGTCTGTCCTGAAAGACAGCATAGGATGCTGCTGTGTAAGCAATTCTGTACAGTGAAGAATGTTTGCTTCCTAGTGTTCTTTGTCACCTAAAAAAAAAAAAAGCAAAATCTTGGTCTTTTTCTTGGCAAGAACAGGAGTAGCCAATGTAGACACACTGTGGTTGGAACTTTCAGAATAATTGGGGAAAACATCTTGCATTCATTTTTAAGGAAAATCTGGATACGATGTCAATGTATATGTTGGCCTCAAACCTTGAATTTCATAGAGCCTGAGACTTCTTTGGGCTAGTTTGAAATTATTTGAAGGATGATTGAAGGCTTGTCTCACAAGACAGCACTGCAAACATGCACGTTTCCAGTCATCTGCTTTGGATTAAAAATATGCATGTAAGGTACTTTCTCTTTAATTTTTGGTAGTTCATAAACACTGCAATATGCATGGAATTTCTTAGAAAACAGACTGCCTACACTAATCATAAAATCTGGACCACAGGAGACAAAACCCACAAAAAACTGCAGATTCTGTCTTTTTTTAATGTAGTAAGTCTCTATTGTTTAAGGCAAAATAAACTGGGAAAGTGGGATATACAGTCACTTACTGTCAGAGGAAGATGCTTAGCTCTGAGGAAGCAGTAACAGTGAATGAAGGAGCACAGAGAAGAAACAGGATAGATGTGTCACTGTTTAGATGGGGCCTCAGCACTGTTCCAACCCTCAGTCTGCTATGTTCTGTTCTTTGCAGTGATGTGAGACAAAGGATTCAACAGAAGATTGCTGAGACGTTCGGTATCAGCTCTTCTTCCATGTACCTGACTAAGCCAACGTTCTTCTCTAGAATAAACAGCACAGAAGCCAAGACAACACATGATGAATACTGGCACCCACATATTGACAAGGTAAGTAGGAGGCTTTAATGGGATGCAAATGTTCTGTGCTATTGTTAGATCACTTTAAAGTTATTTTGCATTAAACATTTAGGCATGCTTGAGAACTCGTGCTTGTAAAAAAAAAAAATAAAATAAAAAAATCCTTCAGATGAGGAACTTAAAGAAAAGATAAACAAATTCTAGAAGCCAATTCAAGACCATTTTTCTGCAGTGGGGACATGGTACCCTATTAACAATTCAGTGTTTTATTGTTGGATTTTTTTTAGAGTGGCAGTACCGCGACTTTCTTTTCACTGTATAGTTTTCTGTTTCTAGGCTTATGGCTTAATACCTCAGGTTTTTCAATGGTCTTATGTGATTTACAATTGATATTAAGTTATTGGTGCTTTAAGCTGAATTCAAAGGCTCTGTGCAACCTGGATTTTGTTTGTGTTCTATTTAAAATAAAGTAGACAAAATCATATTGTTGAATTTTAAGAGTCACCTAAGATGGAACCAAACAGAACCTAGCCCATCAAAATCTAAGTTACACCTCAGTGCTATAGTCTATGTATGGGTAGTGTACCTTGAAGTCTATGACCTGAAACATCTAAGATTAAAAAAAAAAAACAACAAACAGTAGTGAGACATTCCTACCTTGAAAATGATGAAAGAATCTAAAGGGAGCACATCTGTTGTTGCTCACAACACTAGCACATGCTTTTGTACTCTTTCGTGGTATTGGTGGAAGCAACTTAGGCTTAGAAAACATGGTGAGAGAGAAGCTGTGGGTGCCCTATCCCAGGAGGTGCCCAAGGCCAAGTTGGATTGGCCCTGGGTACCCTGAGCTGGTGAGGGACAGCCAGCCCACGGCAGGGCTTGAGACTGCGTGGGCTTTAATGTCCCTTGCAACCCAAGCCACTCTGTGAATGATAATATCAAATGCAGGTGCTATTTGAAAGAGGTGAGGCGAGGGGATTGTGCAGTCACTGGTGCAGAAAAGCTAAGACTAGCTTCTGGATGCTTTTTGTTTAAAAAGCTGTGATTTCTGTTTACCAGATTGTAGCTTTCAGGAAAAATTACCGTATGTTGAATATATATGTCTGCATGTGATTTTAACCTATTGTAGATACTCACAAATGTATCTATATATAAGTATGTATATATGTTGTGTGTGTATCTGTATGATGCGCATCTATACTGTGTGTTTAGAGGTTAAAAAAATAAATGTAGCTGCTACGGCTATATGGCATTTAGAATTCAAAGCTACGCAAGAGACTGTATTCCAACAGGTAGGTCAGTGGGTCTGAAAATATTTCAAAGAAGGCTAAATGGGATAGACAAGTTGTGTAGTTCCATGGTGTGTTATCACTGCAATCAACCTGTCTGGTGTTTTGATTTTTGCAGCTGAGAAAACAAACTGAGTTGTGTCCTTGGAGCACATAAGCACATTTTACCTTTTTCTCTGAGCTGCTGAGTATACTGCAATTACACTTCTCCATCTCGGTATCCTTGGTTTGAAAGATTTTAAGTGCATAATGGAACAGCACAGTTCTATTATGTGTGTATGAGGCTTTGGATTTTTTTTCCCTCTAAAATTAATTTGGTTTTTAGTTACATGGGAATGGAAACCCATAAATCACCCAAATGAATCATTTAATCTTGTTGACTTTATAAGCAAGGTAAATCAAATAGAGCGTTGGCTGAAGATGTGGAGCTTCGTCTTGGATGGGATTTGTTTGGAGCTGAATCTTTGCAACATCAAATATCTGATTTATAATGGAATTGCTGTTGCATGCTCAACCCTGACAGCACAATAGTCTTATAGTGTTCTCTAAGAGATGTGGAACTAGATGAATTCTGCAGTCCCATGGGCAAGGATCCTGTCATCCTTCACAGACTTGTCAGGCTCTATCATAAAATCAGGTTTATTTTATTTTTCTTTGAGTTTCTTCTATTGAAGAAGCTATTCTGGGACTTCAGTGCATATTTTCACTAATTTTTAGCCTAAACTTCTTCATGATCAGTTCATACTTATTTTGGTACTTATTTTGACCCTCTTAATCAGTCTTGTTCCCCTCCCTTCTTCCATTTCCACCTTCTCCTATCCCTGTGCAGGCAGCAATTACGGTCTTTTCAGCCTTTGTCCCCCAAGTTAAACAAGCCAAACCTTACACTAACTGGAATTTTTGTCACAGAAGCAATGAGGGTTAAAATAGTTTTGCAAATCTGGTTGTGGGAGTAGGGCTGTAGAATGGCTGTTTAGAAGGTGCTGCAGTGATACGTTTACTGCTTTATATTGCTGACAAGGTTTGAGTAAACACAGGGACAAGAGTATCACCAAAATGCTCTTCATTCTTGTGACTTGGACTGTTTATTGCTGGATTTGGCACTTTTCTTTAAGCCGTTATGGTCAAAATAACAAAATGAGTAAGAATGAAAATGTCTTTCTATGCCATCTGTTGCTGTGTTCTCTGTAGTCGTTGCCCTTACAGAATAATTTGTACAGCTGGTGTTGAGCCAAAATATGACTAGCAGTAATGAGTGTAACTTAAAAAAAAAAAAAATGTTTAGGGAACTTCTAAGCCTAGAAATAGCACCTACCTCTAACAGTCTCCAGATCAGACAAAACACTCTGCTGATGATATATATTCATACAGTACTGCTGCTCTGTGAATTTCCCTGTTTGATGGTGTAATTCAGAACTTGATTGAGTTGTGATACACCGTAAAGACACTTGAGAATACAGCTGTTTACTTTTAAGCATCTTTTAAATTGTAGGTGGCATAGATATGAAAATACTTTCAGAAGCCAGCTAAACTCGGCGGTAATGCATGGAGAGAAGCTACTAATATATAATATTTCTCTTCACCTTCAGCCTGCATAGTGAACAAAATATGTAAATAACACTTTAACAGGAATGAAAGTCATTCTGTTATACTTAGAAATGGGTTTTTTGGTCTGTAGGCTGAGAGGAAGCAGAAACTTTGAAAGCTACGTTTGAAAGTTTTAAAACAAAACCTGGAGGAACATCTATTCCTTTCCACACAACAAATGTGTAATTATTTGGAAAGTCAATATCTGACTGTTACCATGAAGCTCTTGAATGACAGCTGATGAAAGAGAGTAAAAAGGTGAGATTTCCAGAGACCTCTGGCTGATTAGCCAGGAGGTAGGATTAGTTATGTAAGGACTGTTTTTGGGCATCACTGTCAGTATTATGGTGAAATTCTCTCTTGAAATAATACAAACAGATCTGAGCCCTTCTGTACGTTTTGTATGATGTACAGGTGTAACTTCTGACACAAGGTTTTTTACTGGCTCTTCAGTAAACGTGGTGGGGATGGGCTGATGGCTAGACTGTGATCTTAGTGGTCTTTCCAACCTAAATGATTCTGTGATTGTACATGTAGGATGACAGAGATCGGTAGGGGCGTTTCTTTAGTTATGGGAACTCTGAGGACAGAAGTAATAAAGGTAAAATACTAGTTCATTATATGTATATAGTGTTTGTATAAACATAACTGATAATGTTGACTTACTCCTAGGTGACTTATGGCTCTTTTGATTATACTTCACTGCTCTACCTCTCTGACTATGCTGAAGATTTTGGCGGTGGACGGTTTGTGTTTATGGATGCAGGATCCAACAAGACAATAGAGCCCCAAGCAGGTAGGAGTCTTGGCTTGCCTGCATTGAGGCAGGCCAACCTGTGCCCTTGGGTA
>JAOWBP010004377.1:3134886-3147453 GCA_028571105.1 Tragopan temminckii
ACAAGACAATAGAGCCCCAAGCAGGTAGGAGTCTTGGCTTGCCTGCATTGAGGCAGGCCAACCTGTGCCCTTGGGTAGCTGGCTGGGCTGGCTGGTACACTGCGACTTTGTGTTTTGTGTCAGCAGTAATTATTGAATGATGCAGTTTTCTGCTTTTTTGTGTGTGTATCTTGAGATTGATTGGGTATAAAGTAAGATTAAAACTGTTAAGAAGAAATAGTATGAAATATCTGGAATAAATGTACAAAGTGACTTCCTTGAAAGCTGTAGCATTTAGAACTGCAGTCCAGCCATGGCAGCTTAGCGGCTTACAGTGCATCAGGAGCGAAGAGAACACTGAACATCCTTACACAACAGCAAATCCTCAATAAAGCAATTCATTTTGCATCTCGTGGCCTGAAATTCCTTTGCTGTTCTGAGTGGGGCTCAGTGCTCTGTAATTACTATGGTCTGGGTGTGAAGGTGATGAATTACCACAGCCCTGCTGGTGTGCAGTACCATGATGAGCCATGGTAACTTGATTATAAGTCCATTAATGTTTTCAATAGATGTGCAAAAAATGAGCATTCAGGTGGATGTCGGTTATGCTAAAAAAAGCCTTTCCTCAAGAATGGCTTAAAATTTTTCCAGTAGGTGGATTATTTGAAATTAGAATTACTTTGGGCAATGTGTATAGGAAGAAAGCACTCAGTCTCAACTCATCTGTCTGGTAGGCAAGCAGGGAGCTTACGACAGTGTTTCTCAATGCTTTGTAAGGCAAGGCCATTGCAGAAAAAAATATCAAGGACAGCTTTATATTCCTACTGTGTTCAGTTTTTTTTTTAATAAGAAAAAAGAAACTTTTTCATTTAAGACAGCATCAGCTGTTTTCTGACAGGCATTACCCCAAGGAGATCTTACCATGGCTGCCTATAAGTAGATGTGGGGGTGTGGTGGGTTTTCTTTGTTGTTTTTTCGTTTGTTTGTTTTAAATTTATTTTTGTCTGTGTGTCCTATGGATCATAATGATCCACTCCACAGCTGGACTGCTGGTTTAGATAAACTCTGCGGTTATCTCTGTGTTTGGTATCAATAGTTTTATGTTTGATTATTTTGGCTTCTCTGGTTGAAAATGAATGCTGAGCTGGAAGTATTATCCTCTGCAAAATGCTGCCGTTGGTATTTTGAACGGGAGCAAATTAAGCTGGGTCATTTCCAGGTACAATACTAAGATGAGCATGTTGGTTTTAGAACTGAATGCCAGGTAGCTGGCAGCACTGCCATCTCCTCGCACAGCACTGGGGCAGTCAGTCCAATCGCTGTATGCAGCATTCCCTGACTTAATTTTGAAGTCTACAACTGTGAAATTGCATCCGTTCAGCCCCATCCATCTAATTTTCCAGCTCTGCTGCAAGGTGTTTGCTCTTTGTCATTCTTGGATGGGAAGGGGGAGCAGATGAGGCTGAGGTGTAGAAAGATTTTTAACAGCACCTGATTGTGCAACTTCCCTTCCATGGGTTTTTGTATTAATGGTATGTGTGAAATACAACTAGCTAAACACACCTTCTAAAATAAAAGAATGCTGAGCTTGGGGAGACCAGTCTTGTATGAGGGCTGAGATGTGCTACACATGCACCACAGAAAATGAAGTTCAGCGCCAGCTACGCCTTTCTTCCACACTCCTTTGTGTAAGCACAGTTGCCAGGACTCCCATGACAGTGTCACTGCCTGTGGTGCTATCTAAATAATTACTGAAGCCTTGTGAGAGACAGAGAAAAGGTTTAGAGGTAAAGCACAACATGATGGCAATTTTGCTTCATTTTCCTCTTGTTGATAAAAATGCAGCTTGTGAAAGAATGAGAACTAGAGAGTGGCCCCAGGGTGTTTTCTGTTGCTGGTACAAGTTGATCTATTTTTCATGTTCAGAATGTTCTTTCTCCATGTTTTGTTTCCCCCTTTTTCTTTTTTTTTCCCTGTCTTTTTTGTTTTATGTTTTTGATCCTTTTCTTATTGCTGCAGCTTTTTAAACCATGTGTCGATAACCTTTTATGCTTCTTGCTGAGGATGATTGGGGCTGCTTGAGAGATGGCTGTTGTAATCACTAGTACACAGGGGCCAATTTACTTTCTCTATAATAGTAATACCATTTACATTCTAAAATCTGTCCTTGTTTCAAAGTTGGTCTCCATTTTGGGCATCTGGTGTTCTGTGCTAAAATGAGCACATTCCTTTTTCTGCAAGCGGTAATTTATTAAAGTGCCAGATTCTGCAGCGAAGAACAGAAGGGCATTATATGGATGCTGCAGAGCAGGAAAACAGTCATCAGAAATACAAAAAATGCAATTAAAACCCCCCTACATTATCGGATTCCCTCCTTGTGGAACCTAGTTTGAAAATATTTATCGTGTTTGTGGCTTCCGTGAGAAGTCCACAAGTCACGTTTGCACATATTTGAATGTGCTAGGCTGATCTTAAGACTGTCACGTGCACCGTGTTCTGTAACGTTGGTTTGTTTAATGATTACTGATTCATCTTGCTTTAGGGAGAGTATTGCAATTTATTAGTCAGGAGGCTCTTGAGGACTTTTTTGTACCTTTGGGTGGACATGGACAAGTCACCACTGCTAACTTGCGTATATGGACTTTGGCTAATCCATCAACAAAAGTGGCATCAGGGACACATCTTTGCAGCCTGTGAGGCACAAGGAAGCATGTGTGTTCCTGTGTGTCTTCTGACTGCAGTTGGGACCTCTGTCTGCTGCAATAAACTCACTGTACTGAGATGGAGAGAATTCTCTGCTCCAAGTAAAATGCTGTTCTGAAAGGAAAAGGTGTTGGTTTTTGTTGTTGTGTTTTTTTGTTTTTTTTTTTGATAAGGAAGCAGTTCTGAAATTGTAACTTTTTCTTTTAAATACCCCTGCATGTTGTATCTCCAAAACTGGTGCAATGGCTTTTTTAAAAAATCTTTTTTATAAAAGACCAGATGGAAAGCTCACAATCACTTTTTTGTTTGTGAGTTTATGGAAGAGAAGAACTGAAGACACAAAAGGAATTACATCCATTGGACAGTGTGAAATGTGACTTTCCTGTTTCATTTGTGAATATCAAGCTCAGTGTACTTCCATAGTTGTCAGAGAGAAGAGTGTGTTTCTGGAAGCCCAGAAATATTGAAGATAAAGGTATGACCTGTGTGGGAGCTTGTGACACTGGGTTATTGTTAGAGTGGAAAAATGCACTCGAAGCCTGGTTGTTCAGTTGTTCTGCTCAGGAAAGGAGAGTAAACATCCTAGAGTGCATCCCTGGTGTTCTCACAGTGTAGGAATGGGCTTCAGTGTGTGTGTGTGTGTGCATTTACTGAGGTAAGTGTAGCTTTATTGGAGTGGTTAGATATCATATGATTGTCAGATCCCATAATCACAAGAGTAATTGCAGCACTCCAAGTTAAGTGGTGCAAATTTGTCATCTCTTTTTTTACTGTGCTCTTTAAAAAAAAAAAAAAACAAAAAAACCAGCTTGGAGCAATTCACTGTTAAAGGCTGTGGGAATGCAGCGTAACAACAGAGCACAATGACTTGAGAGAAAACAATACTTCCAGATCCAGAGGTCCCACAACAACATTAACACAAGGTGTGGAGTCTGTGTTTAAAGCTTATATTTAATATTTCTGTTTGTGTCGTGGAGTATCTGATTTATCACTGATCGTAGGTGTTCTTTCTCCCCATTTAATCTGGATGATGCTGATTTAATTTAGATGAGGATAATCTTCTGACATTCCTAGCTTTAGCTTCCTTTCAATCAGCAAAACTGGGTCACATCTTGATGATAAATCGGAAAGCTGAGAGATGATTTAAAACCAAAACAAAAATACCAGACAAGGAGCTGTCAGTCCTGGAGGGAGGGAAGCAGAGCAGGCATTAATGGCTGCAGGGATAATCAGCTTTGCAAAGTTTGTGGGTTGAAGGAGAGGTGGCAGTTCTTAGTGATTTTTCTCTACCTGTCGTGAATTGCACTTGGCACTGGTAAGGTGATTACAGAGAGATGGTAGAAAAATGAGGATCTGTTGTAATTGGGAAAAGTATATTGTAACAGGTACACACAGTCGCTCCATAGCTCATCGTAGAATCACTATGGTTGGAAAGACTGCTAAGATTGTCTTGTCACAGGCATGGGCTGATGGCTGGACCATTCTAGGCCATGTCCTCATTTCTTTGTGGAGCCTGGAAAATTCCCTTTCGCTTTCTGTTCTATTTTCCAGGGAAGGTTAACTTCCAGGCTCTGTTTTTGTATTCCAGCCATGTTTGATGATAGGTTTCTGATTTTGTTTTTTTTTTTTTAAATGATATCTTTTAATTGGGCCCATAAATCAGCAGTACCTGGGAAGTACAGCTCAGGCCTACACTTCACATGCTGCTTCGCACATAGCAGATTCACTCAAGAAGACACTTGTAGCATTGAGACCTGTAATGGCTGTTTAAAGTAGCTGGAGCATTGAAAGAGCTGAGGAGTGCTAGTGAGATCAGGGAGAGCCAAACAGGTATCTCACATGGGTGCTTTGCAGAGCATTATCAATAGGGAGAACTGACTGGTATAAATTAGTTTGTTATAGGTAAGCACACTGTGCGCCTTATTGCTTTTCATTCCTCACTGCTTTTCTACCAGACTTGGGTTTTATGTAAGGTGGATGCAAGCTGATATTTTAGAAACTTGATTTGATACTGCTGGACAAATATGCAGTGAAGCTGAAGGCATAAAGAGGGAGCAGAGGAAAATCAAACAGTTATTTTATGAAATTTGGGTAAAGTTACAGATGAAGTACAACAAAACACAAAATAACACAGCTAAGCCAAGGGCTTATGCTGTATCAGTAGTGATTTTCAGTTCTTGGTTCCTAAGCCTTGTGAATTCTTGTTGCACGCTGTAGGTACTGTCATGAGCTCCTTTTTTTTTTTCTTTTTTTGAAGGGCATTTTTTGATATGAGCAGAAGTTACCCTTGTATTTATGCTTCAGTGATATGTTAAATCTAAGTACGAAGTACACCTCTATCAGGAGTTCAGAATCTGGAACTTTGACATCTGTGTGATTTGACCTCAGCTGTGCTTAACATGGTTTTTTCAGCAAAGGCAAGAAAAGGAAAATATGTGATCCAGAGGTATTTCACATGATTGAAACTGCAGCACGTTATCGTTAGAGGGCTTCGCTTGGTGAGAACTTTCCATGGGGGTTAAGTTTCTTTTGCAGTTTTGCAGAGTGCTCCAAAATGGGAGAACAGGGCACTTACGGAGCATGTGTTGGCTGAGTACCAGAGGGAAATCATGGGAGACAGCAGAGGTGATAGCCCTATCCTTTTCTCTCAGGTGTAGGGAGGAGCTGGGCCAAAAGGTGTGAGAGCGGGAGCACTCTGCAGGGGAGATGAGGGGAAAAGCACAGTTCTGCACTTTTGATTTCTAAATACTAGATTGCCACACTTTGACATAATGTACAGAGCAGAAAGTCCTGTTATTTTGAGCACCCAACTGTGCTGGTGGCAGTGAGGCAGGCAGGGATTCTGTTGAAATCTAAAAATGCGCATGTATTTTTTTTAGTAGGAAGTAATTAAGTTGTTCATTTGCTTTCTTTAAAAACTGTAATTTGTAAGATTTCAGTCCAGCTGATTTTCTATTTAAAGTAGCAACAATTACTTTAAAAAGTATTAATAATACTTAAGCAAATTACAAGTGAGCTATGAGGGTTGGCCACGTTAATCATTAATTTTATTCATAACAGGAAGTAATTTCTCTATCTACTAAAAATATCTGGGAAAAGTTTGCAACCAGATTTCATTAGGTATCCATTTTGATTTATTTTTGGACCCTAATTGCCTTTGCTTGGCACGCTTTTCACCTGTGTAAGTACAGAAATCGTTTAGAGAAGCTCGTGCCCTCTCTTCTCCCATAAACGTTGGCAGAAATCCAGACTCAAATCTCACCTCAAGAACAGCCGATATAAACTTGATTTATGTCTGGGATGAAATCCACATCAGCAGTGTAATTGTGTGCAGGTAGGTAGGATGCACACACCAGCTGCTCTTTCATCTTTCTGGTAATGAAGGTACTGCCTTCAGAAGGGCTTCCCCCTTTAATGCACAAGACACAGCACTGCCAAATGCCAGTAATTCTTATTGTGCCATTACAGAAAATGTAAGATTTTTTTTTGTCTACTTATACAGTGTTTGGGGAGGGGAAAGATTTTACACCAGAATGAATTAGCAATTAATCCTAAGGACATGACTGTGCGGTTTCCCAGACAGTGCTTCTGTCTTAGTGTTATTCAGGAGACAAAACACTGTTTTCTTTTGTCCGTGAGTAACATTTAGAGCTGGTAAATGCTAAGCAGACAGTCAGAGCTGTCATACATGGGATGAAAGATGCTGAGTAGATCCATAGTGCCAGATAAACTCTAACTGCTTCCCGTTTATCTGGCAGAGGAGTTGCTTTGTTTCCTTTCCAGCAGCAGCTCAGTCCCTCCAGTGACTCTGACAGCTGCTCAGGATGGAGCCTGAAAGTGAGATCCCTTGCATCCACCACCTCTTCCCCTCCTCTCATCCTTCCCTGGTGTCCAGCCCTGGTTCATGCTGGTGAAAGGAGGATGGTGAGGAGTCAGGCTCTCCTCTACTCACTTGCATGGTTGAGTGTTGGTCTAGACAATTGTAATGTGATTTGCAGTTTTTGCTTGATATTTGTGTGAGCCAAGGAGTTTACGGGGAAATTTGGCAATGAGTTAAACTAGAAGGGCCAAGAAAGCAGAAGCTGTGGAGTCGTGTGAAAGGTGGGAGCGTGAAGGGATTGGAACCCAGTAGCAACATGGGCTTGTTGCAAAAAGGGAGCTGCAGAAAGTGATGGCTGACATTGATACTAATGAATGGCCTATTCCATGTAAAATCAGAGTAACTGAAGTCAGAAGGGATTTCTGGAGATCTTCTAGTCGCAGCTTCCTGGTAGAGAATTGATCATGGGAGATGCAAATTGTGTGTATCTGAAGCACGTGCTCGGGAAGTTTCCTATCTAAATGTGTCCTGATCTATCGATGTTTACTTTTAATGCTGTACATATGTGTGCTAATGATAGGACCCTGAGCAACCTGGTGCAACTTGGATGTAATTTAGAAGTTATCCATCTCCTTTCTAAAATGAGGGCTAAGATGTCCTCCCAAGGTCTCTTCCAACTGAAATTAAGTAGTGAATGTATAATTCTACATAGTTCATACATACATATAATTCAATAGTGAATCTATGATGAGAAGTGTAATGTTGTAGTATGTGAGGTTTTTTTTCTTCTGTGCATTGTGATATCCTAACATTTCTGTGGTTAAGTCCTTTTATTTATTCTCTACATCATGTTATAATTAAGTCTTACATACTTTCTATTTGTTCTCTTGCCAGAATAGATACAGGCAACAGAAGATACTCTTTATAATACTTGTTAAGCAGCAATGTGTTAACTGCAAAATACTGTACTGGTGTTTACTAATTAATTTGTATAATAACCCAGTTAGAATATGTCATCTTCATTTTAGAGATATGGAAACAAATGAGAAATTAAATGGTGTTGGTCAAAGTTGCACTACATGTCACGGGCACAGTTGATGAAATATTTTTTTGTGTGTGTATATTTCTTCCAGTCTACATTGCCTCCCAGGACTGAGCCTAGGTAGAAGACTGTAAGCAGTTTGCTTACAAAAATGTAACTGAATGTTGAGATTCAGCAGGGATAACATCTCCAGAGACCAAACCTTATGGGAATACTGTGAGATGCTGCTGAATGCCAAACTAAATGGGACATCACTGCTGCACTGTGAAGTATGCCTTGATTTTGCTTCTGCTTAAGTATTTTTTGTGAATAGTGTTACTTGATCAAAATTAGGGTCATAGGCAACTCATAGCAGTGGATCTTGTGGCTGGTGCTTATGTCTTTATAAATAACAATTCCTGTGAATCAGTGCAAAAATTGGTTCTCAAAAAAAAAAAAACCTCAGGAGAGCAAGAGGCTGCCTCTAATACAATCACAGCCTTGCTCCCTTTCCACTTGTTCACATCGTAAGCTTTTCTCAGCCTGATGGCGTTTGAGAGCTTGACTTGTGTCAGTGACAAGGAAGACCAGGGCTCAGTTTTGATGGATGCTGTCATGCTGAGCTTGTTAGCAATTCCTTGGCTTGGACCAGTGTGAGAAGCTGACATATTTATATGAGTTTGTGTGTGAGTTTTTTTTAAACTCCGGTACAGCTCACCTTTTGGTTATTTTTGTAAAAGCTTCTACAGATATGTGAGGACCACATCAAAAAAGGAACCAAAAAAGCAGCTGTGGATGAAAGCAGTACAGAAGGAGATCTGGAGCAGTGTCTGTGAGCAGGCAGGGGGAGCGGCTGCACCGCAATAACACCTTATCCAGTCTGCAAGGAACGGAAGCTCATCAGCTAATCTTTTGTTGTAACGAATTCCATCATGAGAACGCTTCTAGGAAAAGTGGAAGGGTTGAGAAAACAGGTTGTAGATACAAGCATTCTTAGATCAAAGGCAAGGACCGATTGATTCCTTCTGTTCCTATAGAGATTTGCAGGCTGTGGGCAAGCTAGTTATTTAGAAACAGTCTCCTGTAGGTATTCAGGTTACTGTAATTTTTTTTTCGTTGGATTTTATTTTTGCTAGTATACTAAGAAAGGTGAGAACAAGTGCATTTGTGGAGAGCAACGTTGAATACTCACTCCCATGTTGCAGTAAGGAAGTTCTGCTCTTCCATGGAGCCAGGCCAGAGTACAGCTCACTCTGGAACTGTTGTGCAGTGTTATGGGAATCTTGAAGCCCTTTGGGAGCAGCTGTAGAGTTGTGTTTGATTGTGTCCAGAAAAGAGAGCAAGGCCATCAATGGAAGGGTCTTCAAAATTGTCAGTATTTTTATCTAATACAGGAGCTGGATGCTGAAGTGTTAAAAGCATTAAATTCTCAGATGTGCTGCCCTAATTGCTGTGGTATGCCTTGTCTGATTCAGTTCCTCTAGAATGGCAAGTGGAGGTAAGAAGGAGACAGAGTAGACGTGGGAGGGCAGCCCACATCGCTTCCTTCGGTCTTGTGGATCTAAACTCTTCCCTGAGGCTGAGGTACTGGTTAAAGTGTGAAACCAAACAGGCGATGGAGTTTTTGGCATCTTGCAGTGACTGGGGGCAAATGTGAGTCAAATGTTTATGTTCAGGATGAAATACTTTGCAGACTTGATTTATCTCGGAGGCAAAAACAAACAAAAAAAAAACCAACACAAACCTGTTACCACTCTTGGCATTGCTTCTAACTCAAGGACAATTCCAATCTTCATCTTCCATGACCCGGTTCAGAGATTGGTGTCTCTGAAAGCTTAGAAGCACTGACCTCAAGAAGAGAGGTAATCCATCTCCTGTTTTTTTTTTTCCACACCCCAGAAGCTCATCCCGTAAGAGCCAGGGATAACTTCTTTTCTCTTTGTTGGTTAGAAAACACCATGCTATAAAGCTGTGTTGAGTAGTAGCTTGTGATCTCAGAAAAGCTTACAGTTTAACAGCAAGCATTCATAAATCAAACCAAACTTTGTGTTGGGAAGTAGTAATCAAGATTCCATTATTGGAGCAGAAAAGCATGTTGGAAAGAAACCTTCTTGAGCAGGTTGGGAGGAGAGATGGAAATAAAAAAAAAATCTGAAATCTTTCTTAGCTCAAATAAGGAAAGGACAAAGGAAGGATTTGAATTTTGTGTAGTTTGTGCTGAGTTTTTGTCACTCATTTCATCAGGAAATGGAGTGTACATGCACTTTTTTGGTTTGCAATGCATAGTTGCATAGCCATTCTTTAACATCTGTAACACAGTGGTCATTTCTTACAAAGCTCAGCATACACTCTGTTGCTTTTTGATGGTGTGAAGAGCTTAGTGGAACTGCCTTGGGCATGTCTTCCTCTCCCAGTGACAGAAATCCTAGCACAGCCATGACTTATCACCGTGTAATACTTTTTTGTTTCTTTATATAACATTTGGGATTTAAAATCCCGAACTCAAAATTGATCAAAAATTGCTACAACAAGGGTAACCTGTGTCTAGGACACACTTTCTAAGGCAACTTACTTAGTTCTCACCCGCTTGCTTTCTTGTAGTGATTTAAGTGTTTTCCAGATGCTGTGTATTGAAGCAAGATCATGAAATCTTAGCGTGCTTGAAAGGCCAATCACTAAAGGTGTACCATTAAGGAAGAGGATGATTTTATCTTGTGTCTCTCCCCAAGTGTTCTGGATAATGATGCTACTGTATATCCCTTAGAAGTTTTATCAGGTGTGATGAGAATTGATGTTCTTTTGCCCCCCTCTTTGAACAGTTATACTATGAAGAATGGGATGGGTTATACTGTGGAGAAAGTGGAGAGACTATGCATTCATACCAAAATTTTGTAATGGAAATGACTTTAAAAGAAATTCTTTCCAAGTGAGGAAAAAGTATCTTCAGAAACAGCCAGTAAACATTTGGTGACATGGAAGACCCTAACAGGCAGATATGAGACCAGATGCACAAGGAACTGTAAAATACTGTATATCTGAAGACATATATTTATTAAAGAAGAAAATTAAAACACGTTCTGTGTAGCTAAAGAGTCCATTTAAACTGGTTTAAACAATACACTGAAATGTCTAATTCTGAATTACTGCTGTTTCTAATAGGAGATCAATGAAAAAAGCTTGAGAATCTGTGTAAGGCAAAGCTTTGGGTGAGTAGGTGAGGGACTAATCATGACGTAGTTGAATGGTATTCAAATAAGAATTAAGAAAGCAAAAAAACACCCCCCCGTTTTCAAGTTAAGAGGACTTTGTATTAAAACCTCAAGAGTCATTCTGTTCATTGTAACACTTGCAGGATAGGAGAGCATTGCTTTTGTTTAGAGTCTTCCTTCCAGAAGAGCAGGACGCCAAGGTGTGTATGAGCTATGTGTACAAATGAATTTATTTTTTACATATATTTATAGCTTTACACATTATTGATGTACAGCCAGAGGCAGAGAAGAGTATGATATGAGTTCATAGCTCTGCTTGGCAGCTGGGACTGCTTCCTATGAGAGAATAAATACAAACTGCAACTGAATGTGCAGGGACACAGGCAGCTGAAGCTCCATGAGGCCAGTCTGGTTTTGTTCAAACTTCCCATGTGTGCAGAGTTGGAGTAGTTTGTCTTGTAATTGTGCAGACTTTAATTAGCCTTTGAAGTGTTTTGGTTGGCCTGGTGGTGAATGATCCCAGGCAGAGTCAGATTGTCAGTGTAAATTCTCCTAGATAAGCTTGTAACAACGTTTAGTCTAATCTGAACAGTGGAAAAAATAGATGAGAACGATAAACATATGCTATTGGGGTAAAACAGCGATGCATGTTGGTATTACTGTCTTTTATGGAAATTTGAGCAGTCCTACAGAGTTGCTCCAGTTCTCAGTTACTTGTTCAACATCAAACTGTTATGTTCTCAAAATACTTAAATAGCGTGGAAGTGCAGAGTGACCATTCTGTGTTGTTCAGTGGGGTGCTTGCTGGAGTCATCAAAGCCACTGGGTTCCACCCTGAAGCAACAGAAGGCCTGGAGAGCCCCAGGCCAGGGCAGTGTGATGGTCAGAGTTTAGACAGGATGAAGAACAGGGGTAAGCATTTGCATCTATAAAACAACTTCCAAGCCTATGTATTGATGCAGTGACTCCTTCTAAGGAAAATAAATTTGTATATGAGAGTAATACGTAACTTTCTATCCTGACTCAAGAGTGAGTGATCTGGCTGTGTACAAAAAGCTATAGCAAATACTTGGTACAGTGCTAATAAGCTGCCACAGCTACTTGTAAACCTGCTGAGCATTTGTTCACTGAAGACTTTTTACCACCTCTGTAGCACTTCCTCCTTCTTTGGTCTAAAATTAGAGCCCAGATTAGAAGGGAAGCAGGGAGAAACCCATGCACTTCACTGATTGTCACCAGAGATGCCTTTTTCTTTTTTTTTTTTCTTTTTAACTGAGGCAACTAAAACCTGGATTCGTATATTTTTGGCTTCCTTCTGCCTTCTATAAACTATGAGATGTGGTGGAATTACGTCTCCAGCTTTGCAGCACGAAGGATTAACGTACAAGTTAAACAGTCCATAAAGCTGTCAGAGTGCAGCACAAGCTCACAGCAGTTTGTGTGATGAGCGAAGGGCTCTCAGGTAGCTAGGGAGCAGCTGGACTGAGACAACAACAGCAGAACTGTGTAGAGCTGATTGCTGAGTGGCAAACTCTATGTCGCTGATTAAATACTTTGTCTTTACAGGCCGGGTTTCCTTTTTCACCTCCGGATCAGAGAATCTGCATCGGGTGGAAAAGGTTCACTGGGGCACTCGCTACGCCATCACCATCTCCTTCACTTGCAACCCAGACTATGGCATTGGGGATCCAGTCTTGATGTAATTCCTCCGGGGTGGAACATAAGGTCGGATGAAACAAGAGAAGCCCTGCGAGAGAAACAGAGATCACAGAATCACAGAATGGCCAGGGTTGGAAGGGACCACAAGGATCATAAATCTCCAACCCCCCTGCCAC
>JAOWBP010004377.1:3147553-3162405 GCA_028571105.1 Tragopan temminckii
TTAGGTCACCCCGCAGCCTTCTCTTCTCCAGGCTGAACAAGCCCAGCTCCCTCAGCCTGTCTTCGTAGGGGAGGTGCCTACTGCCCTGATCATCTTGGTGGCCCTCCTCTGGACCCTCTCCAACAGCTCCCTTCTTACAGACTCTCATTCAATTAGAATTCAATTAGAATTTCCCAGATGTATTAATATATTGTAACACATTTTATTTCCACGTGTCCTTTTCAGTACGTGCTGCAAACAGTGCCTTAAGGACCATCTTAGATTTGGTATATTCTGTAAAAGGTTTGTCTTTATGTGTAATCCTATGGTTGGCTCTTTATTTTTCTACTTATTTATTTTGATTCTTCAGTGTAAATGTTATGAGCTACCTTTTGGACTGTATCTTGATATGACACCCCATGCTGCTGTTAAATCCTGCAGTCGCTTCCATTCCTAATGAGATTTAGGAAGTTTGACCAAAGTTAATTCAGCAAGATGAGTGCTATTCTTTTGGAAATATCTCCTCTTGTGAAGAATGTATTCTCCTTAGCACAGGCAGTACACCTGTGGTTTGACTACTGGGCTTTACTTGAACTTTTTTAAAAATTAAATTACTACAGACGCTTTCTGCTACAAACAGGGACCAGTTAATATGATGTCAGAAATACAGCCTTTTAGTTTAGAAAGCACGTTGCTTTTGGATTACAACTGCAGTGGTGCACTAGGGAATGGCACCACGGTGGACTCCTCTGACTAGAATGCAGCATTCCCAATGCAGCTCACTATGTCAGTGTCACCTTAATGAAAATGGTTAATCTCCTGCTGAGAAAGCACATGCTGGGTTTATGGGAGAGTGACCATTGAACTGTGTACATCAAGTGTTAAAGGAGAGCTGGGTGGAGGCAGTCAGTCTGTATTCAGCTGAGTGTTCAGCTGTCCAAATTCCCAGCTATGACTATAAGATTTGAGAGCAGCACAGGTGAGAAGAAAGTTGGCTTTGTGGTGGTTTTGCACGTGCTTGTCTCTATAGACTTGATCCTGTAAACCCTGACTTGCTGCTTGGACAGCTGGGTAATGAAACCACGCTGAGCAGCTGTGCATGGTATGTGGGCTCTGAGGGAAGTTGGTGTCCACTGACATCTTAAACTGAAATGCTCTCGAGCTGGAACTCATTTGTAAAACAATTTGAAACATCTATTTATTGGGCCTAAATTTAATCCTAAGACCCATTTTTAAGAGAGTTCTTCTGTTATTTTTGACACTGCTTACACATCTTGTGTAGTGAGGTACTGTGTTTATTTTGTCTAAGACCAATGTTTTATCTGTTTCAGAAAGTTTATCGATAGCTTTTTTTTTTAATTTCTCTATTTTGCTTTAGTATGAATATTTCTATCAACTAGGATCATTAGTCTGTGATGTTATTAGAATAATGAATTGCTCTCTGCAGAGAGAAAGAGATGACTGCACTGCAGCACAGATGAAGAAACAAAGCAGTGAATTGTGAAAGGTTTTTCTGGGCCACCACGTTAAGTAAATAGTAAGAAGAAAGTCTTTTTTCCTCAAATTCTGAAGTAAACATGTTTTTTGCCCTGAGACCTGAGAAGGGCTTCCTAGTCTCCAAGGAGTTGTTTCACTGGCTGGATGGTAGGGCAATAATCCCGTTATTTGGATTCTGTATCAAATTGCTTGTCTCCAAGGCTGTTAATTCAAAGCAAATTGCATCCCACTGCAGCTGTATGTTTATGCAAAGGCAGACCAAGATCATCAGCAACAGTTCTACTGGCTTAAAACTTGATTTCTAATACCACCTTGTGATTTAAACGCAGTTTTTACCACTGCTATCAGAGAAATCTAAATATCAGTGGACCTCTGTGGATTTGGATTTGATTCTCAAGGTTGAGGAATAAGAACTGAGGGCTCTACCATTTTTTTCCACGAGTTTATTACTTTTCTGTCATACAGGCTTTGAGTTGCGCTAAATGGAGGTGGCACATTCAGAGCTGCCCTCTGTAAAACACTGCTTAACAAGAACATGTCAGGCCATGGGGGAAATCTCAGCTAATCTCCTCTCAGGTTTTAATCTTCTGAAGATCCTGTACATTGTAATATCTTCCAAACACGGTGTGCTTCTCCTGTAATGTGAACTGACTGACGTTCAGAAATAAAATCCAATTGGTATTTGTGTCTTCTGGCGTTTTTAAGCTTCAGTAACGTGGTCAATGTGATGACCAAACCTGCCAAATGCAATTTGTGAGAAATGTGTGCGCTGTACCTGGTAATAGAATTTGTGTTTTGAGAGAAGCACAATAATTCAATATGTTGTGTGTTCCAGTACTAATCAAGATTTTGTATTTGAAGCTTCAGTATCTGGACTACTAAAAGCAATATCCAGATCTATGAAGAAATTAAGTGGTAAATGAGGGAATAGAGCACAATCTAAAAGATTCTGATTGTATCCTCCAGCAGGGAAATAATAACAGCAGAAAGGCTAATGTTCCTGGGGCGGATTGGAATCTGCAGAATTCAGCAATCGTTAGAAATAAGCTTGACTTAATTTTAGTCCCCTAATAACTTTTTATTAAGGGTTATCTCTCCCCATTTCTTGACAGATCATTCTGAATCTGAAATACTGTAATTGCTGTTGATGCATCCATCTGTCCTCTTTCAGGTTCAGCCTGCCTCTCACTGCTGGAAAATGCAGTATTCCTTTTCTCAGAATTCAGATTGAGGACAGGATTTCTTCTAGTCAACTGGCATAAATCTGATGCCAAGCTGCTGCAGACAAGTGCTCTTAATCGAACACATGGTAAACCCAGGATCTGGCTTGATGTATGCCACTGGTGTAAAAACTTCTGTATAGAGCCCTCGTGGTTCAAATAATGTAAAGAATGGTTGGTACGTGGCCAGTGGGAGCTGGGGTAAAGTTCTGATGTACATTTGAGCCTTGTCCCTTAAAGCATAATCATTGAAGGTATTTAGGAATGTTAATTTAAGCATTTTTAAAAAAAGATAAAGCCTGTTCGTGTGAAATAAAAGCCAGGGTGAAATAGAAAAGGCATCAAAGCCAGGCTTTGAATCCCTACTAAGACATTGGGTAATGCTTCTGGAGGACTCATCCAATGATACTTCAGAAATTATTTTTCTATTAAGATGCTGGAAAATCCCAGGATGTCTTGTTAAACTAACAGGTATGTGATCAGATTTGGTCTCTGACATACACCTAGCTTTCAGTGCTATAGCATACTCTTCATTTTATTATTTCTTTTAATCCCGTACAACCGGATTGTTGGAGCACTGAGTGGACCTCTTGGGATTCCTCACATGTAAAATTTTCAGGTGTGTAAGCAGTTGTGAAATCACTGTGTCTTCTTTAACACCCCATAAATAACAAAAGCTGGAAAGGCATGTTTGCACTGAGACTTATCCTGAAGATGTGTTGTCCACATGAAATATTACAAGCTCCATCTGAAGGAATTTCAAGTCCAGGAAAGCTGGTTGGAATACACTGCTTACAGAAAGACCATGCTGTCAAGAAATCCTGGGTTTCTTTCTACATTTCCAATGGAAGTAGGATGGAATGCAACCCCACTCTTCTGTCCCTAAGCAAAGAAAGAAAATCTCAGCTCTCGTCTCTCCTGCTTGAGTCTGTTGTGAGGAAACCCAGCCGAAAATTCCAAGAAGAGTAGAAGAGTGATTTCCTTCATGAACCACAGATGGCTCTGGCACATGTGGATCACCAGCCTCATTCAAAAGGCAGACTTTAAGGAAATCCAGTGCAGAGAGCCCTCGTAAAGTGCTGGCAATTCCCTGGTGAGTGGCTGTTGCTCCTTGTAAAAAGAGCACTGAAGAAGTATAGCATCGTTTGCCTTATCTCCACTTTTGTAAACCTTCTTAGAAGGCTGAAAGCTGATTTTACAGCTTGTTTGCTGAAACCTACCAGTCAGCTCTCCTTCAACAACAGCCCATTTATCCCTGAAGTGTCTGTGTGGGCACATTTATCTTCCATACAAGCATGGATGACTTGTACTAAAGCTTCACAGGAGGGAATATAACTCCTAGTTCCAAACTGTGCATCTTTCTTTGATTCTGTTCCATTATCTGCTCTCAAATCTCTTATTTAATCTCAATTCTGTCCTAGCATACTTAAGCTTTACCTACTGTGAATGCTAAATAGGGACTATAAGTGCATGCCATTATTTATTCACTGCCTGGATCATCAGAATTGTTTGGGACATTTGTAAGTGGCATTTGCCTTGATGTTTAGCAATGTGAGAAGTGCTTGACCTCACACCATCACTGCAAACAGTGTCCTGGAAACACACACTATAGAATCATAGAATTGCTCAGGTTGGAAAAGGCCTTAAAGATCGCCAAGTCCAACCACAACCTAACCATACTACTCTAACAACCCTCCCCTAAATCATGTCCCTGAGCACCACATCAAAACGGTTTTTAAACACATTCAGGGATGGTGACTCAACCGCCTCCCTGGGCAGCCTATTCCAGTGCTTAACAACCCTTTCTGTAAAGAAGTTCTTCCTGATAACCAACCTAAACTTCCCCTGGTGCAACTTAAGGCCATTTCCCCTCCTCCTGTCACCAGTGAGAAGTGGCACCAGTGCCATGTCAGAGCCTGGTGCCAGCAGCTCCTGTCTCATCAGCTCTGTGATGCGCGTGCAGGGCTGTTTAATTTCAAAGGGATTAGGGTTGTCTTATAGCAAGGGATGCTCGCTCTGCATCCTAGCCTGTGAAAAAGCCCAATATTGCTAACTGTAGCTCTATAATTCTTGCACATTTAAAACAGCAATGCTTTGGGCACCCAATGTTTCAGTGGGCAGACCCCCCACATGTGGCTTATTTTTCTCAGCCATACTCAAACTGTCTTTTTCCTGCATCCTTTTTAACCCATCCTGTGTATTCATCTTGAAGAAGAATTTTTGATTGTGGTAAAACTGAAGTTTTCAACTTCCATTTTTTTTTCATTCTTTAACTTAATACTCTCTTATTTTTCTTCTCCTACAGCACTGTCCCTGACAGCACTGACGCCTGTTATTTCAGAGAGGTGTTTGTTTCCATCTCGCCCATTATCTTAGCTAAAAGAATGACAAGGGAGGGATCCATGCTGTTGGCTGTTGAATGTGCTTGTTTTTTGGGGAAAACTTGTGGATAGAAAGTACTGAATTCTGAAATAGACACCAAAAAAACACCGTTTTTGCTGTTGATCATCGGTGGCTGTTTTGTATTACGGGATGGATCTTGTTGGGAGATCCCTGCTGGCAGGGATGCTCCTACACGTGCAGACCAGACTGCAGGATCACTAGAAATGCTTGGATGCTAACTGCAAAATCAATAAAGCAGCCAGGAAGCACCAGCTCTGTCATTTCTGTAACTTTCACATGCACCCAAGCAAAGCAAACCCCTCAAAACATCTAGCTTTACTGCTGGATAATTCTGAGGCTTTCCAGGCAACCTGGACTGGTTGAAGTTCTGAGCTGTTGGGCTGCAGAACTGGTGGTGCCTGAAATCACAGCATCTTGGAGAAGGGAAAAATCCCAGTGCTTTCCTTTGAGACTGCTTTTCACTGCCAGGATAAGGTCTCTGGGTGGATTTGCACTTCGTCACTGACCTTCCTGATGCATTACTTTGGCAGCCAGAGCATTAAATCTGGGAGGGACATAAAAAGCGGTGGGTCCTCATGGAGTTATTTTGCATCAGTTGGCTCTGAATGGTAGTTTTTTCTATCCCCACCAGCAGGCAAACATTTCTGGTATATGTCATTACCGAAGAGGAGGAGATGTGTTCTGGGAATCCTCTTTGCATTTAGGGTTTTAAATGTGACTCATTGAACACCCACATGCAAAGAGAAGGCCACATTCCAGCAGATGATTCCAGACTTTGACAGGTGCTGCGAAACCAGGGAAGTCTTACCCCATTCAGTCCTTCTCAACAGAAAATGAATGAGAAAATGATCTTGCACTCTTCCTATTTTGCAATTGCAGTTGCAAACCATAAATGCATTTTGTCATCGTTTTGGAGGGAGATAGAAAATAATTAGGGAGGAATTCCTTTCCACAGGGAGGAACAGGATCAACATAAACTTTGCCAGTTGTTCACTAGGGTGAGAAATAAATACAGCAAGTCAAGCAGAGGGAGAAGTTAAATAGAAGGTTAAATAGAGGCCAACGTGCTGCAAGACCTATCACTTCCAGTAGAGGTTAAACACATTTTCACGCTGTAGCTCAGGTTTATATCTAGGCTTTTGGGCAGGCCATTAAAATTTGTCCTCTTCCTGATCATTCTCCTTAAACAAAATACTTTGGCCATGAAGCATGTACAGAAGGGCAGTAATCAAAACCTTTCCCTAGCTGAATCCTGCAGGGACATAGCTTAGACTTGAGCATCTCAGAAGTAATTTTTCTGCCTTCTGGTGATGGGGAGAATGGCAGAAGTGAAGGTGCTGACAGCAGCTGTGCTGCACGCTGATTCCCCTGGAGTGGGAAACGTAATGGTAAGTGGGACTGTATATTTATAAACAAGGGCTTGTACATTAATGCTACAAACGTGGTGCAAAGGTTATAAGCAGCAGAACTATCTCTAATTAAATCATTTCACAGAACTGGAAAAACAGAAGAGCTTTAAGCGTTAAAGCTTTGGTATTAATGAATGAGATTGAGTGAATGAGTAAACAGATCAATTAACTTAATAGAAAAAGTAAATGTCATCATCTGCTTCTCCCTTGCCCAGCAGCTGTTATTGAACCTGAGTTTTTTTCCAGCTGGAGATGAACATGCGGGATGGATGGACAGCAGGCTGCTCCCTGGGACATCCACACAGAGAGGACAAAAGTGGGAATAGAAAATTATTTGCTTGGTCTGCTGCCATTTCATGTTAGTCTGACATTGATCCTCAGGATGTACAACTGTCCCTTTCCCCTCTGGTATTCTAAGGAAGTGGAGAACTGGTATATTGCAAAATCTTTCCAAATGGATGAGATTTGAGCTCTCTGGCTTACTTGCTGGGTGCAGGCAGAGATCTACAGATGCACAAGACTATCATTTAGGAGACAAGTGTTTTCCAGTTGTGTTCAAGGCCCTGAAAGCTAAGGACACACGTGTGCATCTGAGACAGCTTTTTTCCTTGAGCATGCAAATGATTGTACTAGAATGTGAAGTGAAATCCATCTCTAAAGTAGCTGCCTTGGGCCTGGGAGGTGTGCACTCACCAGCCCTGGGGGTGGTCAAGAACCACGGAGATGTGACACTGAGGGACGTGGCTTGTGGGCACGGTGGGGTGGTTGATGGTTGGACTGGATGATCTCAGTGATCCTTCCAACCTTCGTGGTTCTATGATTGGGAAGAACACAGATGTGGAAGGAATGTTTGACTTAGTGGTCTTAAGTAATTTGAGTCTTCTTCAAAATACTGGCCTGGCCATGAATATTACCTAAGTTCTGTTTAGGTGTAATAGCCAAGAATGGTTCCTAGCCACACAAGCTTTACCACTGCTAGACAGCTAAAATACTGAAAATAATCTGAAATAGGAGAACTCCTTAAAACAGCATTTTGTAGCACTGGCACACTGTGCCCAAATCCAGAGGCTGGCTTTGTTTATAGACTTAAACCAGCCCTGGCTATAAACTTTTACAAATGACTCAGGTGAAGGTTGCTAGCCCTCTCTCTCTGTAAAATACCAGCAGTGCTGCTGTTCTGGAACCCCGGTTCCCCTGGCTGCCTCTCTCCACTGCTCCTGTTGGCCCAGGGCTGAGGCCTGTGGGTGCCACTGGGTGCAGGCACCTCCTGACAGCTCAGCCGCCCGCCTCTCCTCCTGGAGACAGTTACTCTAAACAGCAGGGCTGGTGTTTATCCTCAGGGCCGTGACTCCATCAATTCACCCAGTTTACATTGGGGAGCGGCAGTAAAATGTAATGCTTGGAAGAATTCTGACTGCACGCACTCCCACATGGGAAGCCAAGAAATGCCTTGCGGCCCTCAGCCCCTCATGGGGTGGGTGGTGGAAACCACCCCAGGGTGAGGGTCAGGGCCTGGGGCTGCGTGCTGCGCTCTGGTTGCTGAGTTCTCAATGCAGTCAGCTTCTGGGATGGGGGGGGACACATCTAGCACGGCTGGAGGCTGCAGGGGGGTGGTGGCGGCAGAAAGGACTCCCTGGAAGGGAATGGGAGAATGAAAGGGTGCTGAAAGAAAAAAGTGAGGGTGATGAGACTGGAGGGGAGGCCTGAGAGCGAAGCCCTGCTTGTTGTGTCCTTGTCCGGAGTGTTGTGAAGGTGAAACCTCCTGCTGCTGAAATGCTGATTGCAGGTAGTGGTGCTGCAGAGCTGATTGGAACATCCCAGTGATGCTTGGTGGGGACTGATGTCAAACCTGTAGGCACAATGGTGAAAAGTGAAGCTGGCAGCTGGCCCAGAGGCTCCAGCAGATGGGAATCCCTTCATGTGATTTTTAGAGACAATTCATGAAGTACTGAGAGTTGAGATCAACTGGATCTCCAACCATCCTCTGCTGATAGAGCTCTGTAGCTGCTCTGTGTCCTGCTGTTTCCTTGGGGACAAAGAGAGGATACCCCCTAACGCTCCTCTCCTTGAAATCATATGGCTGACCCTCTTCTCAAAAAAGCAACGTATAAAGTCAGCTAGATCACACTAGGAGCTTCCCTGTCCCCTCAGCCAGCCAGGACTCAGAATGGACAAATTAATTGCTTGATTTGTTATCATTCCAGATCACTTGTTCTGCCTGTTTGGGAGCTACATTCCTCAACAGGTTTGGATTCAATTTCATTCAACGGTTTTGTAACCACGGGTAACTGCAGCAGTGACGTGGCTGTGCTCTGCTGCGAGGAGGCTGTCACGGTTGTCAGGTTTTAAAATCAACCTGCTTTGACAGCTTTTCTGCTTTGCAGAATTCACCTTGCAGAGTCTGCTTTGAAAAAGCTGGTAAAATTATTTTCCTGTTTGCAGCACTTAATCTAAAAGGAAAAGAAGAGGAGCAGTTCATGAGTGCCTTTGTGAAAGACTGATAGGTCTCCAGAGATACAAGGTCTGTCTGTTTTCTTTTTAGGGAGTACACATTAGAATAAGTTTACTTTGTTCCAGGGCATATTGTGAAGGATGAGGTTCAGTATACTTCATTTTGTGCCTGGATTGGAGGAGCCCATAGATTGTAGAGGTTTTGGAAGTGCCAAGGGCAGATAAGTCTGCCTGTGGTCAGCAAGGGTTGTGAGGCTTTGCTTTTTCTTCTTCCTTTCTGAATGTCTGCAGCATTGTTATTAACTAATAATTCTAAATTAAGCTGTACGCATCTTGACTCCAGTGGTATCTCTTCTTTATGCCCTTTCCTCAAAACTCTCCCAAATAGTCTTCAAAAGAAATCAGCTACAAGCCTGCCTGAGCTCTCAGACAGATACCTGACATTCTTCATGCAACAGTAAAATCACAACAGTAAGCAGTAAAGGATTTATTTTTTTCAGTCTTGTGCACCGCCATGCCCAGAGGCCCTGGAAGTTTGTCCTTGCTCCAGAAAGCCTCTCTGGGTAATAAATGAGCAGGTGCCATCAGTGGAAGGCAGAGAGTGGAGTTCCGGCAGTGCTGGTAAGCAAAGGTTTTCAAACCCCGATAAAGTGAGCGCTGTTTTCGAAAGATAAAATCAGCAGTGATTAAACGAGCTCTTAATTAACCAAATATTCCCCCTGCTTGGCTTTCCAAATTATTCAATAACTGAACAATTATAATGAGCTCAGCAAGTAATTACAATCCATAGCAGACCGTGCCCTCGCCAACTGCAGCTTTCTCAGCACCAGCTGTGAACATGCCAGGAAATGAAGCCCGTGAGGTGTGAGTCAAACAGCTGAAAACAGGAACAAACCACCTCGTTTTGGAGGTGGAGGGAGGAAAACTGCTGCCTCCATCCCAACTCGGTGCTGAATCCTTAAGTGTGCAGTCCAAGACTTAGGAACCATCACACAATCAGTGTGGATCAAATTTGCAGTGCTATCTCTTCAAGGATGCTTTGGCAAAGCAGGGCAAAGAGGAGGCTTAAGCTGGAGCAGCAGCCAAGGGAATGTCCTATTTTGCCCCCAGCTATGCAGACTGGAGCTGTGGGATGCAGATTCCTTGGCTGGAGCAGTCATGCAGTGCCTGCTTTGTGGTTACGCTGTGGAAATCAGTAGAGACTTCTGCCTTCTCCCCAGGCAGCAAGAAGCAACAGACGTGAGAGGTATGACACTTCCCCAGAGCCTCACAACTCTCCCTAAGTGTTTTGGGCTCTGGTGGGGGCACTTTTGCTCTGGAGCGAAGTGGGGGTGGAAGGAGAGAGATTGCAGCATGAGGCAAAGCAAGGATGGAGCACACAGAGACCAAAGAAGTATGGAAGATTAAAACAAGAGCACCAAAGGCAACAACACGCTGAAAGCAAAATGAGTCTACTGAACAAACAAACTGAATCCATGATCCTTCTGTAAATGCTGCTCAGAATGAGGGGAATGCGACACTGTTAAGGTGCAGGTCCTGAAGTCAGTAATTATCCACAGACAGAGCCTGAAACACACACCTCACAGCTCCGTAAGATAAACATCTACTGCAGACTGTGAGAGAAGACGGAACGCCTGTTAAGATGTTGCTTTGATGCTTTTCCTTTTTCCTTTCTGAGGTCTAAGCTGGTACCCTCCCTATTTCCATGCACCTCCTTGCAGGATGTGGCTGCTGCAACACAGCACTTCCAGCCTCAGGCAGTTTCCATGTGATTCCATTTGGGTTAATGAGCAATCTGCTGTGGCACAGTAACATTTCACCTTTGCCTTGTGCAGGTAGCAGAGCCCTCTGCACAAGCTGGGCCCCCTCTGGGGCTGTGTGCATGACAGTGGGATTGGGGGGACGTGAGAAGTTTTCCCAGGTTTAAAGCTTTTTTTCTCGTCTTTTATTGAACTAAACCCAAGACTTGTTGCAGTTCCCTCCCCTCTAAATAGTATAGTGAATATACTATATATTCTATATATCTATATATCTATACACTATAGATAGATAGTGAATTCCCAGGGCTCCCAATGCTTGGTAGAGAGAAGATTCACTTGAATGGAGGGAGGGAAAAGAGTGGGTGCTGTTCCAGCTGTGCCCCCACTTAAACTGAAGCTGTAGAGTTCTCCCCATCACTTCCTCGACCCCCCTAAGAGAAGATGCTGTGAAGACAGAGGCAGCACTTGGAAATCAGGGAGACGTGTGCCACAACAAACTTGTGTTTGTATTAAAACAAACTAAAGCAGCAAAGCAAAGCTACTCAGCTGCTGTTTGCTGAGTGTGGGCAATTACTCGTGCTGTGCCTACTGCAGGCGGAGGTTCCTTGATTTAATCATTCCAAAGAGATGACAAGAACACAATGACAGGGAGCGATGCCCTCACCTTCTCTCACCACTCCCAACCCGTGACATGGGGAGGAAGAGGCTGCCAGGAGGTGAAGAGCAGAGTTTGCTCCCTGCCATACCTCCTGCTCTTGGCTCTTACCCACAGAAGGACTCTGGAGCAACAGTGCCATGAAATAATGATGCTTTTATCAGAAGCATCGTTCCAGCCGTGCTCCCTGAGACGCCAGCCAAGCACAGCTGCCATGGCTGCAGGCTGAGTGATAATCTTCACTGCCTGCCTGCCATTAATCTAAAAATGGATGAGGAGTTCTTCTGGTACACAAACATTCCCTCCGTTCGACCACTAACAGCCAACTGGAATCCCAAGCTGTCCCTAAAAGGAGAGCGCTTTACTGCTGTGCATAATACCTCTCATCTGAGGATCTCAAAGCATTTCACACGTGTTACTGGCGTCTTAAAAACACTTGTGCAGAGCATGGAAACCACATCGCTGGTCTATAGGCAGCAATGGGTGGCTTCTGCGAGGTCAAACAGTGAGTCCCTGAGGTTGTGAAGGAGCAGCCGGGGCTTCCCACCTCCTCCCATGGCTGATAATCTCCCCCAGCTCAGATGTCAAGCGCTGCCCAGATAGGTGTACAGCATCACAGCCCTTGTAAATGTGGGCTTTATTAGCTATCTTGTTCTAAGCCTGCCTGGGATACTTATCAGCAGCCTTCGGGATGAATGGCCTCACGATGAGAGTCTTGTTGCCAGTGATGGGAAGAAGGATAACTGTACATTGAGAGGGATCAGATAACTGCTGCCTTGTGCTGCTGCTGCTGCTCCTGAGCCCTGACGCTAAAGCTGCTTTCAAAACGTGGTGGTGGAGGTAACTCAGAAGAACGGCACCACAACTGGAGCCTAAAATATTCCCTTCTACAGTGCCGAATGAAGGAAAACAACCTCCTATGAAAAAAAAAGCAGAAACTCAACATATCTGTAGGGTTTTCTAATGCAGTGTCTCCTCCAGGGGGGCTTCTTGCATGAGCTGCCCCTATAGTTCCCAAATATGAAGCCAAGACGTGAAACTAAATGGCTTAGAAGTGTTATGAGTTTGATTGAAGCTTCTGATGAGGTTTGCAGGAGCACGTATGTGAAGCACTAACTGTCTCCAGAACTCGGTGTTTATGGACACAGCACATTTAGATTCAGGAATCTGCCTTGCTTTGTTTGGATGAATTCATATTTGTTTTTAGTTAAGAATTCAGGAGCTGAATTCAAGATCCTAACGGGCGTGCACAAGGAAAGGCTGACGGCACCGTAGTGAGATGTGGCCGAAACGAACTCAGCAGCTCTTACTTCTTCCCTATCAGCTCCATTTTGGTTTGAGAGCTGTGCTGTGCCATATGCGGCTGATATCGCTGGGTGGGTTAGTACTGTGTACACTTATTTGTTACTTTTCCTCCAGATAACTTGATGGAGGATCTGGGGAGGCTCCTTCCCAATACGGAAGAAATTCAGCAAACTCTTCACCTTGCTCCTTGCTGAAGAAGCATTCCCAGCGTTTACAAAAATACTTCGTTTACGCAAAAAATTAAATGACCTGTGAGTTCTAAGGAGGATCAGAAATGCAGAGCCTCAATGCCAGAAGAATTCTTCAGAATTCCTTTTTCTCTTTTATAATTGTACCTTTTCTTGGGAAGCCGGGGGGGGGGAGGAAAACACTGCACCAGTTTTGCTTCAGTATGCCCCACTGGGAGCCGCCTCCCTGCGGCCAGGAGGCTGCACTGGGACCACGGATCACTGGGCTCAGCTCTGAGCATATAAAGCCCACCAGGCTTCATGAAATTCCAGGCCATCCAAATCTCCCCATGGAACTTTGCCGCCAGAGATGCATGATTTCCCTCTGCTGTGCTTTAGGTACGTTTCCCATCAAGGACAAAGAAGCTTGTATGCCAGTAGTAATTATTTTAAAGAGAACTTATTTCCTGACAAGCTGCTGCTAGAATTTCGAAGGCAAAGCAATAGCTGTACTGTCCTTGTTCGTTGCAGAGGGGTTGGGCTAGATGACTTTTAAGGGTCACCATATCACAGAATCACCAAGTTTGGAAAAAGTCCTCCAAATTCATCCAGTCCAACCACCCACCTACCACCAACACCTCCCCACTAAGCCACGTCCCTCACTACAACATCTAAATGTTTCTTGAACACCTCCAGGGATGGTGACTGCACCACATCCCTCAGCAGGCCATTCCGGCACCCGAACACTCTTTTGGAGGAGAATCACTTCCAACTCAAATGGTTCTGTGATTTCTTACAAGCCATAGCAATTAACTCTAAGTCTCTGGAATTCCCCAGAAAAACGGACAGTAGCAAGCATATAAAATGGCAAAAAAGACACTTGGGCGAGCTGCAGTCAGTCACCAACCCTGGGTGTTTCCATGTGTGCTGCCAGCAAGGCTGTGCGAAATGATGGGAATAAGTCAGCCTGGTTTTGCAAAGGAAGAAATGTGAGAGAGCAAAGTTAGCACTTGGGAGTGGGCTTCTGTGCATAACAGACTCATTTTGTCCAGAAGATGCTGCAGTAACGTTATATTTTAAAGAAATTAAAAGCTCTCATGTACAAGGTTGAAAACCTTAAAATGAAAAGCTCATTTTCTTCCTGAGAACCTCAGGCTGGAAGAGTGCTGCTGCCACCAGAGGGACTCCGAAGTACGACGGCCGATGGTGGGGCTGACTTCAGGATTTCCCTCATCTGCTCCCACTGGAGGTTCATGCAATTTCCATTCTCACTGTGCTGATGGGGCACAGGTGGTGCATTCACTTTTGGGCACAGCAAATGTGTCACCTTGCCCGGTCTCCTCAGTTAATGCACCCAGTCCTGCAAGGTACAAAGTGCCCATAAAATCACCTCTATTTCGTGGGATTGCCTGGTATTCAGACATACAATAGGCACTAAAAATGACTGCTGAAATAAGACTTAAAACGTTAATGATTTGCTTGTATTCAGGACTAAATGGCAACGTGGGGTTTTGAAGCATTTACCACAAACACGCTGTTAAAAAGCACAGAGGAATGCGATGAAAAATGTGTGATTCAAGGTGAAACCTGCAGAAAATCAGCGAGACCCAAATGTTCTGCAGGGCATGGGGAGAACGAGCGTTCTCACCTGTCTCATGAAGCACAGCCTTTTCTCTTTTCGAGTGAAAACAGAGAAATTGCTGTTACTGCAGTTGGTGCTCCCTTAGATTAAAGGAAGGAATGAGCGCTTTTCTTTCACTGTCTGCTGGTTTTGGGGTTGTGTTCTGGGCAGAGGGGACAGAGCGAGCCATGAAAACCTGAAAGCCAAGGGATGCTGCAGAAAACTTCCCATGACAAAGCTGTTTTCCTTCCTTTGTAATGATGTCTGGAGTTTTGCAGTGAGAACCCAGAGTCCTACACTCTCCCCAGACATTCTGGGTGAGCAAAGCTGCCCTGTATGGGAATCCTATAAGATGTGTCAGCCACGGACAGCACTCTGTGCCATG
>JAOWBP010004377.1:3183088-3197227 GCA_028571105.1 Tragopan temminckii
CCAGGGCCCCATCCAATCTGGCCTTGAACACCTCCAGGGACGGGGCATCCACCAGCTCTCTGGGCAGCCTGTTCCAGCTGGGCATGGTGTTGTTTGTGGTTATATCTCCTACCTGTCAACTTTAAAATGTGCATTTTCTAAACACCTACAAGCCACGAGAGAAATAATTTTAATTGTAAATAGGGTAGACTGCCTCTGGAGGTTTTCAAGAACCATTGAGATGTGGCACTGAGGGACATGGTTAGTGGTATGGTGGTGATGGATTGATGGTTGGACTTGATGATCTTAGTGATCTTAATGATTCTATGACACGATTAACAAAGCTCATACTGGTGCTAGTTCACAAAAAAGGAGACCAATTTGCTCAGGTTTTGAAGTCAAATGAAATTTGTCTTTAGTGAAAAGACTGGGATGTGGAAATCTTGTGACCTCAGTAAGTCACTGATTTTTCTAACTGAATCTTTAATCAAAGGAAAATGAGTAAGTTTTGATTCACTTCTTGCCTTCACAACAAACAAGGATGCTAACCATCAGAAATGTGTGCATCTAATGTCTAATGAGTGCATCGTTTTGCCTCTGAAAAGAGGTAAGTGCTTTAAATGGAATTATGGTAATGGTGTGATCATTGTCTGGGCTGCTTAATGAGTTTAGCAGCTGTTGCAATGTTAAATACTTTGCACTTAAGAAAAATACCTCCTGTTAGAAAAAGCTGATGGATCTTTTGCTGTTGTGCCGGACGCATCACATGTAGCTTTGTGCACTGCCAAAATAACTTCTGATTTGGACACCACGGTCTTCAGTGGGTTTGGCAGCTTCAGTGCTTCAACATAAATATAAAAATGGATTTTAGATGACCTACTCTGAACTAAGTAACACATTATATGAAAGTCTGACATCATAAAAGTGTGGGAAAGTGGTTGGAGTGGTGAGGTATTGGGGAAAGATGTCCAAGGAGGTGGTGGAGTTGCCATCCCTGAAGGTTTTCAAGAAAAGGGTGGATGTCATGCTGAGTGACGTGGTCTAGAGTGGTCAAAGGCATGGGTTGATGTCTGGGTTTGATGATCTGGTTGATCCTTCCAACTGTAATGTTTCTATGATTGTATGTATATACACAGATAAATAAAACTGAACTGAGAATGTCAGGAAAAAGGAGGCTGTCCATCAGCCATAATTAATCTGGGCATTAGGGGATTTTGCAGAGAGGAAAAACATAATTAAATGCATAGGGAACAGTCAAGGAGGGTCCATAGCAGCTCTCTCCCCTGATCTGGTTATGAAAATGCAAGGCAACAGTCAGAAAATGTGCATGCAAGAAAGTCCAATTGCAGTGGAGTTTCTTTCTTGGGGGCAAAATAGTTGCATAACTCAAACTGTGGGAATACTTGTTCTTTTTGCCTTGAACAGACTTAAACTGAAATGGAGAGGGCTGTAAGTCATTATTGCTCAGAGAGGTGGTGGTGCCCCATCCCTGCAGACAGCCAAGGTCCGGAGATGGGCTTTGAGTACTGATGGAGCTGTGGGTGTCCCTGCTCGTTGCTGGGGGTGGCACCAGATGGCCTTTATGGGGCCCTTCCAACTCCAACCATTCTATGGTTCTGTTAGGCTCATGTGTGTGACATCCTGCAGGATGAGGTATCTCTGGTGTTGTGCCCCCTTCTGAATGGGTCTGTTCAGTCAATGTACCTGATTATTTGGGACATCTCTTCAGCACTACTTTCATTTCAGAAGTGTGTGATTTAAATGCTTCCATTGTTGGTGTAAAGGAGCCCCGCGGGCAGTGAGAGTGGCATCTTTGGGAATTAACATTTTTGTACTGATATTATCTGATATTATTTTCCATGGTGTTGAAATTTAATTAGTTTTGCTGCTTAATAACGATGCTTTGTATCTTCTACTAATCCCTAACCAAAATTAATTCAAGCATCTGGTGACTTCTGATGGAGATGTGTGTAAATAAGAGCTGCATAAAATTTCAGGGCATGGTGTGAGAAGCCATCATTTTGCCCTCATCACCGGAGATTTATTCCCAGTCTTTGAAAGTTTGGAATTAAAGAAAAATGTGAAGAGTCACGCTCAGAGCATTAGAAGTTATTTGGAGTATTAAAATGCAGTAATATGCATCAACCTGCGGTTTGCATGAGGGAGATATTATAGGGTTAAGGAGTACTCAAGAAGTTGAAGGTGCACAGTAGGTCACAGCCTGGTTCAGAGTGAAGTGACAGCACTCTGATTCACAGCACGCCTCTCTTGAGACGCACGCTTTCCTTCATGCCAGAAAAAAATGTCAGATTTCATTGGTGCCTAGGTAGAGATCCAGGCATAAAACCTGTACCTACATTGCAGAGTTTGGTATGATGCATTTATTTGATGTGTTCAGGTATTTATTCCTTTCCCAATGCGTATGCTTGACAATATGGTAGGAGATGTGGAAAATACACGCATATTTGGAGCAAATATTCTGCTTTTTTTCATGTAGTCAATTAAGATACTGTTTGTAAGTACAAAATGTTTGTTCTAGACACTGATACATGAAGTTGAGCTGGGGCTGCATTTTCCAGGAACAAACAGTCCCATGGAATGTGTACTCATTGCTTGAAGCTGGGAGGCATGTCAAATGCAAGTAGATTTTGTGAAATCTCTCCAGTAGCTCAGTGTGAATATCAGCGATGGCAGCTTGGTTTTTGCATGATAAATTCATTCAACTATTAAATTACTGGAAAGAAATCCACCACTTCAACAGAGACTGAATGCATCATGTGCATTTATATAAAGGATGTCATTATGATGGTTTCTGACCCTGAAGAAGATAAAAAGGTACTTCATAATTTCCCTTTAATTCTCTTTTATTAAGAAATCAAAACAAACAAAGAAACAAAAAAAACCACCCAGCAAATTATTTTTTATGGACCTTCTAGCATAGAATCACTAAGGTTAGAAAAGACCTCTCAGATCCCCAGGTTCAAAACCAACCCACCCCCACCACGTGCACTGACCACATCCCTCAGTGCCACATCTCCATGGTTTTTGGACACCTCCAGGGATGGTAACTCCATCACCTCCCTGGGCAGCCTGTGCCACTGCATCACTGCTCTTTCAGAAGAGAAATTCTTCCTAATATCCAACCTTATCCTCTGTTGGTGAAACTTAAGGCCGTTACCACTCATCTGATTGCTGTTTTCTGGGAGTAGAGGCCAACTCCCAGCTCAGCACAACCTCCTGTCAGGGAGTTCAACCTCCTGTCAGGGAGTTGTAGGGAGCAATAATGTCTCCCCTGAGCCTCCTCTTCTCCGGACTGACCCATCCCAGTTCCCTGTAGTCTCACTGGGTTTGTCCCAGTGTCTGGAAATGGAGCATCCCTTCCTGTGATGGGTGTCAAGCAGCACCCCTTGGTTGGTGCCTGGTCCATTCCTGCTTCCCAAACAGACCAAAGGTTTTCTTTTCGAGACACACAACTTGGGGTAAAACCCTCTCTTTTCCAACTGCAGAGATATTGAGCTTTAGGACATGCCTCTGATTTTTATGGGTATCTAGCCAGGACATGATTACAAAATTTCTGACTTTTCTCCACAGTCCTCCATCAACTCTTTGGAAATTATTTTTAAGTGCTGTTTTTTGAAACTCTTCAGGGGGATGCAAAAAAAAATGCTTAAGCGGTATGAACAAAACATCCAGTATTTGGTTACCAAACGGTCCCATGATTCATCGAGAGCCCTACCACTCAAAAGGTCTTTTCCTGCTCTTGGGCAGCCTTATTACTACATCTTTCAAAAGCAGAAAATACGAAAGAAATTCTTCAAAGCTGGGATGGTAATCAGCAAGAGTCCAAACTCTAACATTGTTTTGGGTCATGGGGAAAGGTGAGGGCTCTGTGCAGTGTTTGTATGTTGTCCAGCTTTGGCACAGCCCCAGGCTGGTACCCAAACCACAGCTCCTTGAGTGCTTCTGCAACACCCATCCTGCACTGATACCTGGCTTCCTTCCCAGGTGTGCTCTAGTGTAGATGTAGCTCAAAAGTCCTTTTCCAGAGGAAAATGGCTTCTAAAGATATGCATTTCAGACTGCACAGGGATGATTCATGACAGCTTCAACCTGGAGTGCTCCTGCTGTGCTCCCTGGCTCAGGAGCAGATGAGCACAGCGGTCCTTGTCCTTTATAATTGATGGCAGCAGAAGCAGTTCTGGCCTCGTTGTGTGACATTTATAGAGCGTGGCACTATCATCTGCTGCTGATCTTACCTGGAGTGAATTCAAGGCTGAGGTGTCCTGGCTGAGTGGTTTGGTTTTGGGTAGAAACCAACTAACTTTCCATCACAAGGTTAAGCCCGTGGAGAACCTTCCTCAAATGACTGAGGTACATTTGTAAACAGAGCTGCGTTGGGCTTAGAGAAGTCAAAGCCTGAGTGCTGGCAGAGACTGAGCTCCCTAAAGTTTGGCCCCACCAGCGATAAAACTGAGAGGGTCGGCCAGTTGTGCGGCTACGAATGCCCTGATCACACATCATGGATGTCATCTTTATTAGTCCGTGTTTCATAAGCCATGAGCTCATCTGGAAGCAAGTCATTGCTGATTTCAGCCTGTGGCTAATAACAAAGAACTCTGCGGGATGTTGATTTGGGTGCTCTGGGAGTGAGCCCAGGAGGTGCTGTGGTTTTCATCAGTCCAATGTGCTCCGCCTGGTGCTTTCTGCTTGTCTGAGTCAATGAGATGACAAAACCTCATGGAGCAATGAGGGAACGCTGCGTGGCCGTGGTGCCGGCCCTGCAGCAGGTGCTGGATGGCTGTTGTTTTCAGCTCTCTGCATAATTTAACGAAATAGATTTGATGTGCATGAGAAAGGTGGTGAACGGGAATGCGATGTTTGATTTCTTTTTGCATGTTGACAAAGCAACGGAGTTGTGTGGTGTGGAGTTAAGCTTTGATTTTAAATAAAACACATCAGAGCTGCATGAAAATCCCAGGAAACCTTGAAATAGTGATCAGGGGAGCACAAATATGCAGTGCCCCATAGCTGGCGAGTTTATGAGCCATTAAAGCAGCGCCTGGAGGCCTCCAGTGCCATATAAACTGTTCTGTTACATAAGCATGTCATCTTATGCTGGGCTCATGGATGTGAATTCCCTCCAGGTTGGTAATGGGACGGAGCCACAGCCCAACAGTGCCTGCTGTTTATTTACTGTATGGGGCTGGGGGCAGTGAGACAGCCGAGCAGTGCTGAGCCCATCCGGAGCTTCACCATTTCTCCATAGCAGAAATCACTCCTAAGTCTTCACCAGAATCATATTTCTAGCCTCAAATTGCTTCAAGCCTGCTAAAAATTTATGTAATAAGTTTTAAACCTGGCACAAAGTTCGTACAATACGATCAGGGTGCTCAGAAGCAATCAGTCCAGGTCTGGCCCTGGTGAATGCGTGGGGACACTGCTGATGCTGGCAGTGGCTGTGATGGGGACCAGCCTGGATGTGACGCCTGTGGCACCACCATGTGAAAGCAGCACCCAGGCAGTTCTCACAGCTGGAACCATTTGTCTGCACGACTCTTTGCCTTGAATAGGATTAAAACACTTGAATCAAAGTGAGCCCAAAGCGAAAGTGATACGGAGCTTCCTCTGCGCTTCTCGTACAGGCACAGACTTGGTTCGGAAATGTCTTCACATCAAGTCAATTCGCATATTCTGGCAACCTCTGTAGAGATGATGTTGGAGAGAGTGCAGCTCGGCGATGCCCAGCAAATGAGTCACTTGTTTGTCAGTCTCAGCATTTCTACTCCCAGTGACACCATCATGCCCGAGGGTGCTTTGAGGGACGATCCCTTGGGGTTGGCCCGCTGCACAGCAATGCATTTATGCTGCGAAACAAAGAGCCTTTAGTGCTTTGGAGAGCGCTGTATTTGTTTATAACATCCGTGTTGCTGCGTTTGTGCACTGAGGGACTGAAGAATAGGTGGAGGTTTTGGAGAAGCTGGCAGACTTTCTTTTACCCAGGGCCACGATCTGGGTGTCAGATAGCTGCGTGTCCTGCTGAGGCAGAGAGCCATGGAATATCCTGAGTTGAAAGGGATCCATAAGGATCATTGGGTCCAACTCCTGCAGGATCTGTCCCCAGCTGTCCCACTGCACTTCTTTGCCTGAGTGAAGGCTGATGGTGCTTCCCAATGGAACGCTGGGTTCTTGATTCCAAGAGAATGGGTATCCACAAACCCTTTCAGCTTCTTTTCAGACAACTGAAAGCAAGTTGTTCTTGGGCAAAGCTGAGCTTTTGTGGGGTTTGGATGAAAAATGTCTGTTTCCAATGCTTTATTTCCAAAAATAATTCAGTTTTTGGCTATTAGGAAGCAGAGAGATAAGATTTTTCTTAATCTATAGCAATCCCTCTTTTTGCTGTTGAAATTCTTCATGTGAAAAAGATACCTGCTGGATCCAATCTGAACACTTAGGAGTTACAGCTTGGATAAATACTTCAATACTTGCCCAGTTTTGTCTCAGCGGGATGGCTCTCAGAGGTGTATTCGTTATTTTGGTATTACTGTGTGCAGAAAAATACAGAGAGCTCTGGCACAAACCTCATCCAGTCATGTTTAAACACGTGCAGTGCCAGTGTGACTGAGCAGAAAACTTGCACTGAAGATGGGGTGGTGGGGGGGAAGGCATTTCTTGAGCTCAATCCATCTCGTTCTGTCTGGGTCCGATGAAGATATACTGCAGTTATTCAAAGCTAGCAAAATCGAATGTCGTGCACAGTGACTGAGCAGCGCACAGCTCTTCCATTGCTCTTCATCCTCAGTGTTCCAGTTTTCCTGGCTACCCGTCAGCTGTGTGGCTTTCCTGCAGGGCGCAGGGCTGGCTGCAGAGCAGGAGGTTGGTGCCATTCCTGTCCCTCTTACCAGCTTGCTGGGTTTTGGATAAAGTTTTGCTGTGCCTCAGTTCTTTCTGTTGTAAATAGATGATAATGTTTGCTATTTTGAAATGCATTGATTTCAATGGGTAAGATGCCAGGAATGAATTATTTTTATTATGTTGTGACATAGTATGCCTTTCTGCACTGTAGCTCCTCTTTTGATGATCCCTTTATTTTCTGCTTGTATTTTTATTCCAACATCCCAAGGTGCAATTTTCAAGCAGAATTAAGAAGGGAGAGGACTAAGCCAACATGTTTTCAGGAAACAGATTGGGCTTCTGAAAGATGGGGTAGGAAGGATGATGGTTTCCATCCACGTTGCTGGTCCAGGTCTGGAGAAAAGCTGTGTTGTGCATCAAAGCATGTGGGGAAAGAGATTGGGAGATCTGGGAGGGAGCATCCCTGCTTCTCTTGGTCAGGAAGCAGCTCCTTCTTGGCTGTTTCCATCTGATAGAACCCATCCACTAAGCAGCTGAGCACTGTGGTGCATGCTGGGATGGAGGCACGTCCCAACAGCCCAATGTGGGAACCCTCACTAGGGTGGGCGTTTGACTTTTTTTAAAAGAGAACTCCGGAGACATCTGTACAAGAGCCTTCCCAACTCAAGCCAGCCATTTTTGCTGGGTCATCTAAGCTAAGCAAGGCCTGGACCCAAATAACACGCTTAACTTCTGCCTGAGCTTCATTTGCTTTCCAGCAGCCTTGCAGGTGTGTTGGTAAGTAAACACCACGTGCAGTAATTTCCCCAGCAAAGTGCATATGCCATTAATATTAATAGCAGCTATTATTTGCTAAATGGACTTTTTGGTTAACTGTGTATTTATCACAGGTTGTTTGAGTAAAGTTGGAGTGCAATCAGTGCTATGTAGCAGCTTCGGGTTTGAGGGTGGGGGAAAAAGAAGAAATAATTAGTTGTCAGGTAGCCTCTAATTACCTGGATAGCATGGTCCTGCTATGCAATTAGATGGTCCTGCTATGCAATTAGATGCTCAGCACTTTCCATGTAAATAAAGTGACCTGCTTGGCTGGTGTGTCCGATGTAACCAAGGCAGTAGGCTAATGTGCAGCACATTTCCATCTGCAAATCTGTAAAAAGCTGATTTCTTCCCTAACTTAATTCCCCGCTGGTGTAAATCTGACATTAGTCTTCCTATGGAAGCTGAGTACTGTGGGCAGAAGTCAGATGTTGGGTCACTTTGCTTTCTTTCTTAGTTGATTAATGTAGTTGGGGTTTATGTTAATGTGTTGGAACTTTGCAATATTGAGTTCTCTTGTTTTGGCAGCAGGAGACATTCTGAATTATAATTTAAATGTCTGTTTAATAATCAGAAATGTTTTTTTGGTCAGTGAATCTGATGTATCATGGGAGGTAGAATCCCATTACTCTCATGCTTCCTTACACTGGAGCATTTCAATTTACTTCTCCATCACTAGAATGGTAAATGGGGAGGAAGGAGTGGGATGAAAGATGCTGTTTTTTAGGCTGTTATTTATCTGAAAGAGATGGTGCTAATTATGAAGCACCTCTAGCTCTGAGAAGGGCCCAGTGTTTGTGAGAGGACACAGTTTGCTCTTCAGCTCCGAACTGTGTCAGTTTATACTGGGTGTAGGCAAACCAGATAAGACTTCAGCCACAGCCACTGATGTTGCACTGAGTGACATGGTTTAGTGGGCATGGGTGATGAGTTGATGGTTGGACTAGATGATCTCAGTGGTCTTTTCCAACCTTAATGATTCAGTGGTCCTATGATGCCTTTAGAATTCTGTCCTTAAGCATATTTGAGCATCTCACAGCTCTCATTCATGGCTAGGTGACACATGGACCACCTTTGCAGAGGGCATGAAGGTTCTTCATTGCAGGGAGTCCTGTGCCAGTTCAGTTCCTCTCCAAATGATAATTGGCTTCAGATGTGATGCTGGAAAAACTGCTCAAATAATGGGTTTCACGTGTGGTGGTCAGCCACACATTACTTATTTTGAATACTCTTCTTATTCTTCTGGTGATTTATTGCAGTTCCTCCAGCTATAGTTCGTGGTGGGCATTCCCAAAGATGTGCTTCAAGCAGTGAGGTCAGGCCATGCCATGGAGAGATGCAGGCGTAGCCAGGGAGGAACCTTGATTTTTTGTCCCTGTTGGATTAGATGACCTTTAAAGGTTTCTTCCAACTCAATTCTGTGATTCTATGAACTCACAGTGCCCAAGGTATGCTCAGTGAGTGTAATTCTGGGCATAAAAAATTCAGTGCACTCAAAGAGAGATCCTATTACAAACTTAGTATTATAATGTGTGCCTGCTAGGAGGCAAACTGAATTTCTTGCGTTTCCCATCTTTGGGGTACTTGACAGCTGTAATAATGTTTAATAATAAGGTATATCTTACTGATGTTCTCACTGGAATGATGAAAAATACAGTTATCCTACAATGAAAAGGAAAAAAAATAACAACTCCTTATAACATTTAAATGAATTCCTTTGCAAATAAATAGGATGGAAACCTTTCCCATAGAATCATTAAGGTTGGAAAAGGCCTCTAAGAACATCAAGTCCATTGTGTTGTGTTAATATTCTAGTTCAGAGGGAAGCAAGCAATGTTATATGGGCAGAAACGTTATTGTTAGGAGGATTAAAATACACATTTTAAGATTCTGTCAGGGTATGCAGGTACTCCAAATTACACGTGTTTTACATTGTAAAATAAATTGAAATAATAATTCCTCCTTGTTTTTTTTTTTGTTTTTTTGTTTTTTTTTTGTTTCTGCCTGAGGCACAATCCAGAAGTGATATACTGAGTGGGGAAAAAAGAACCCATCAAACCATTTCCTGAAAAATAATAAGCACAACAGCACTTTAGGGAGGAGAATGACTATGAGAAGCATGTTCTAGGAAATACCTGGTGTTACAATAGCTGAATCATGCCATCTAATTACTTCTTGCTTTCTGCCAGTGCGGGAGTGCTGTAAATCAAATGTTATGTTCATTGGAAGAACAGCGTAGGGCTCAGATCAAAGCTGAAAGGGATCGTACCTTGTGATTGTTGCTGGAGAGATGTATAGGAATCCTTCAAACCTTCTGATTAAATGCTGCTTGAGAGCAGGCTCAAGTTATTCATCGCCTATTTGTCCATGCACAATAGCGTTTTCTTTTGATCCTATTGGGCTTATCCGTCGGGCTCCAACTTATCAGAACTGAAGTGCAGATAAAAATTCTGTTGTGCAAGGGAAGCAAGGGGACAAAGCTCTCGAGGCAACCTCGCTTGGTGATGGGGGAGGATAAAAGAACAGAAGTTTTACGTTATGAATATGCAACTCTACAGCTCGTGGTTTGGACTTGTATGGTAGCAGTGTGATTTGCTTTGACTGCAGGTGCCTTAATGTGCCTGTTTAATGGTTTGGTCTAGAGCTGCCTTTGCCTCCTCTGCTCTGTTCTTTTATAGCCTGGACGTGGATAGATGGAAAATATTTCCCAGGTCACTGCACAAACCCAAAAAAAAAAAAAAAAAAGAAAAAGAAAAAAGATTGTGGTTTTTATTCACTGTTTTCTTAAGTCTTTCCTTCCGTGATCTTTCTGTATAATTTGAGCTCTGTCTTAGGATCTTGAAACTCATGGAAGTTATTTGCTTGGTGTCTATATAATGGGTGCTAATTGTTGGATGCTGTAGCACGAGCCCAGACTGCAGGGAATCCTCCTGGCCACTGAGTGTCATTGTTAACTCAGGAGAAGTGGGGTGATGAGAGAAATCACTTTAATTGGGGAAGAGGAATGTGTGCAGGCAGCTTGGGCAGGTGATGAGTTAGTTAGCTGCCATGGTTTGCTGAATGACAAGGTTGGTCTTTGAAGAAAGACTGCTGCAAGTTCCCAAGCATACTGGGAACTTGGTTTGGTACAAACCTGCAAAATAGGTGACTGTGAATAGCAGCAAGGTGGGACCCTTGGCTGAGTTGAGTTTAACACCGTGAATTTTGGGGATTGTCACATCTGGGCACCTAAGGCTGCTGTTCCCTGTTGTTTCTGGTCTTCTCTTGATCCATCCAAACTGATGGCACTTCTAACGTCTCCCCAGGCTCTCTGCCTTGGGGCTTGTGCCACTGCAGTCATCTCTGTTGTGCAGGGTGAGAAGTGCTGCTTTTCTCCCTACTCTGTTATGCCATTGCTGTGCAGCAGTGACAGAGCAGGGCTGGTGCCTTTGTACAAATGTAGGGTCCTCTTCCAGCTTGCAAAGCCTTGAAATGCAATAGTCCAGAAGAGAGCTGTCATCATCAGAAGCGAGATTATTTCCATAGAAGGAAAAATACTTGAAGAAAAGTAGTTCAAACAGTGGTTTGTGCAGATGTTTTCAAATAGCCAGTGAGTTTTATTACCTGAGTATGTGGCTTTATGGCCACATGCATTGTAGGAGCAGAGTGAAATTTCCTGATATCTAAACTTGTGAATTAATGCTTTTACTGAATGTATTTTTCATAGGGTTGGTTGGGAACCTTGAAATTCCCATGACTTACTATGAACTATTTGATGTATAAACTCATCTTCATCATCAGCATCACAATGTTGGAACGAAGATAAGGACTCTGTTTTCTGGATTTGGGGCTTAAAATGTGCCCTGCATTAGCATTCATGTTAATAAGACTGGCTTGCAGCGATGTCAAGAGGAAGGGATGTGACTGGAAGGCATCAGCCTGGGGTTCAGAGGAGGAAACTATTGCAGGTAGGAAGGAATGTGATGTGGGTTGCCAAGTTAATGCATTTTAACGCTTCTTCTGAATACCATCTTGCTCTTACCTCTCAGAACTGCCTTGTGTAGAGCAGTTGCTTTGCTGACTTGTCTTCACCTCTAGGAAAAGAGAGGTATTTTCTCTGCAGAATGGCAAATCTGTCTTAAAGCTCCTATATACTGGAAACAAGATGGTGGTGTTTTACTGACTAAGCAGGAGATGAAGCCCTCTCCAACTGCCTTAACTTCAGCAGGATTTAGCAGCAAGATCCACTATTCCTGGTAGTTACATTGCCATGAAAACACCTTTCTTCCCTTGTAAAATCTACTTAAACCGGGCAAGGGCTTTGCAAATCCCATCTGGGCGGTGCAGCTGCCGTGGGGCAGCCAGGAGGAATTCCACCGTCTGCCCGTCTCGCCGTCTCGGTGGAGAGCAGGGAGGAACGGGGTGGAGGAGAGGCTGATGCTGAGCCAGAAACCACCTCCTTCCTCTGCTGCTTTCCTTCTGTAGCCCCATAGCTGTGGTTTCGCTCCTCGCAGTCCCAAAGTTGAGGTGGCTCTCTCCAGTTTGTGCTAAATCACTTTTCCTTTGGCGAGCGTCGGTTCCGGCAGTGGAAGGGCTTTCTGTGTGGAGTTTGAGGCCGTTGTTTCCACTCCCATGCTGTGGGGTTTCTGGGGGTCCCTTTGTTGCATTGGTCAGAGCTTTAAGTGCCCCTGAGTGCTGAAGGAGAAGCTTTTCTATTCAAATGGCTTTGCTGTAAATGACAATAAAAAAAGAGTTTTTGAACCGATCTCTAAATTCTTCTTTAAAAAATAATATATATGTCCTTTCTTTTTTTCTTCTTAAAATCACCTTACCTCTGTAGGTGAGGTTGTAATTCAGCTCTGCTTTGATCTGTGTTCACTCAGTGCCCTCTGGGAATGAAGCTGTATTTTTGTCCGTCTCTCTGAATGGTTCCCTGCCCACTTGATTCAGAACCACTTATCTCAAACGTCTCTTGCACAGCTTTCATCAGCACAAGCTGCAAAGAGACCTTATCTATTCTGGGCAAGCGGCAGCACAAGCCCAGCATCACACCCACGTGTCCACGTGGCAGTTTGGGAAGCACTGAATGGAGGCTGAATGGAAGGGACATTGAGACAGGAAATAAAGATCATGTTGAAAAAATATAGAAGCAATGTATTTTTTCTCTGCTGTAAATATTTCTTTTTTTTCTTTCCCATTTAGCCAATTAAAGTTCTTAAATGTCACCACCGTTTCTATGGATGAGGCTATTGACACTGTGCTGCTGGTGTCTGCTGACCACTTGCACCCAGCAAAAATTGAAAGAGAGCTATTTGGAGAGAGAATAAATATGAATGACAGAAAATTACAACATCTGAAACAAAAGCCAGCATCAGTTCCATGTTTGGACATCTTGTTTCCTATAGGGATCATTCTGAAGTGTGTTTAAACGCCATCTTCTCTAGAAACTTCTGCTCTAAAACAAAAGCCACTTTCTCTACAGAAACTGTAGGGATAAATGAGGTGTTCTCTGATGCTTCGTGTCCACCCTGAGTTTTGGGGATGGTAATGGAGGATGCTGTTCTATGAGGATTTATTTTTGAAAGGCTCTCCTGCTGCTTTGCATAGCACATCTGCCAAAAGTGGTGGCTATCATTGAATAGCTCAGGTTGGAAGGGACCTTACAGACCATCCAGTCCCAGCCCCTGCCATGGGCTGGGTTCCCCCATCAGCTCAGGATGCCCAGGGGCCCATCCACAGCCTTGAACACCTCCAGGGATGGAGCACTGTGCCAGTGCAGTGCTTTAATAAGAACAATCCTTCTCTGTGAACTGCTGCTTTTGGACAGGCACTTTATTAAGAAGGACATGAGCTGGGGAGAGTGTTCGTGCTCACAGTGCTCAGGTAGGTGAGATGTGATTGAGCCCTTCTTTGGGCTCTCAGCTCACAGACTGCAGGGATATGGTGTGTTTGTGGCTGGCCGGCCACAACATGTCTTCTGTTTTTCACTCTGCAGCACTTCAGCATCCTCCCTGTGTGCCCTCGGATGGGGCAGGCAGGGATCTCCAGCAAGGTGAAAGGACTCTTACATGCTGCTTTGCTCCTCGTTCAATTTCCTTCCTGATTAGCGGTCGTTGTGGAGCTTTTAGAATAGTTTATTTCAATGTGCAAAAATGCCTCATGTCACTGTTCATCTGACATGAGGCACTTGTGCCAGCTTATGACCAGGTTGCACTTTGAAGCAGATTGCTGGTTCCTTAGTGAAATTCTTCTTGAATTAGAGAAGCTTGGAAAAAAGGCAGTAAAATGTGCACTGGGGCGAGGAAACTCCATGCTGGTATCTGCCATTAACCTTCAGCTTTTCTCATTCTCTCTCCCAGATACTCCAAATGTCCCAAACTAAAAGAGGGCAGATTTAGACTGGATATGAGGGAGAAGTTTTTTACATTAAGAGCAGTGAGGCAGCGGCACAGGTTGCCCAGAGAGGCGGTGCTGCCCCATCCCTGCAGACAGCCAAGGTCAGGGGATGGGCTG
>JAOWBP010004377.1:3258329-3269323 GCA_028571105.1 Tragopan temminckii
AGTTGAATGAAGCTAAGCTGAGCTTAATCTTAACGTGGTTATTGCACCTACTGCATCGAGCCAATTGCTGCATCGTGGGGGCAAAGCTGCATGGGGAAGTTGGCTGGTGAGTGTCACCCACTGGGTGATGTGCTGTCCTGCAGCATTTTGGGCTCCTTGAAGCACAGGCTGCAGGAAGTGAAGCAGTTTTGGTGACAGTGTGTGACAGCCTGACGTGCTGCATATCGTGAGGTGTGATAAATGGAGGCAAATGTCTGTTTTAAGAGAGAAGTGGCTGGGATGGACTAAAACATTTTTGCTCTTGGTGTCTTTTAGCACAGTTCGTGTTTGCTTCTTGCTTTGCTACTGAACACATAACTTCTGCCTATTCCAGCTCCGGCATCTTCCTGAGCAATAAAAGTTAGCACAGGGTCTATCAATGGGTATAAAAATATCACTTTCCTCATATGAGTTTCTTTGTTAATATCAGCAATGGATTTATCTGCTGCTTCCCATCCATGCAACCATGTCTGATTTTTTTCTGCAACATTTGCCTCTCAGTTTTCCTGAAATGGGAAGCCTGGAATCAGCAACAAATCTGCTTTTGCTCTGCCTCTCCTTTTGGATCCTGCTTTCAGATACACATCTCTATTATTGCAGAGCAATTTGTTGTCTGCTCTTGTGCTCTCACCTCAATTATTTTGATTCCACCACATTTTTAATACGCCTAAATCAGTACTGTTGAGTGCAAATTAGGAGTACTGGGATGCAAGCAGTGCTTGGATGGATGGATGAGTTGCACTGGGCATGGCTGCCCATGGGGTTTGTGTAAATACAGTGGTTTGGACAAAACAAAGAGGAGACGTTTCAAAATTAAATGTAAGCAATCAGGGGAGTGAAAACCTCAATCTGAAGTGAGAAATTGTGCTGCTTTGCCTCCTAAAGGCTGAAAGGAGACAATTCAGTACGCATACGTCATCCCTTTCTGGCGAAGGCAGCGCCCAGCTGAGAGCTGCTCTGGGCCCAGCTGCAGCTCCTGCCTGTTTCAGCCACCAGAGTGGGTACCGACCTTTCACAGCACTGCAGGCACTGCCCTATGGATGCGATGCTATGGTCTGCTCACAGCTGGATTTTCCTGCAGTCTCGAGGCGGTTTTAATCCTAGCTTAAACTGGCAAAAAAAAAAAAAGAGAGAATTGTGACTTTTGGTGGCTGCAGTTTAGCTGGTGATGTCCAGCTGGGGGCATGGTAGTAGTGCTCTTGGGGTTTGGAGGTGGGAGACATCAGGATGTCAGGTTGCACCCAGTGAAGAAGCAGAGAGCAGACAGGGTGCAGGTGTAAGGGGTCAGCAGGCCACGTGTGCACACGCGTTGTTTCAAATTGCTATGATTAGTTTATATAAAGACGAGCTAAAGATTAGCTCTTGGTGCTGCGATTGGTAATAGTCTTCTGCAAGGAGAAATAATTATTTGATGGCTGTCATTAACCAATCAATTTTTCTGCCTCTTGGAGAAGGCAATTCCTCCTTCAGACTTCACTTACTGCACATGTCCAACCTCTTATATTCAGAGGTCATTTGGTTTTAAGGACAGGACTGTTTGGTGTCTGAGTGATGCTGGTGCATCACATTAGCAGGGGATGTGGAGCCTGCCTGTGAATTGTCAGAGCACTGCCTTTACCTGCAAACTTGGAATGCTATTCCTTATTGTTGCCTGCACTGAGTGGTGATGGATGTGAGTGTTTGAAGGAGGAACAGAATAAAATGAAAAGAACAGCCCGGGGTGGAAATTGAAAGGCTTGAATGAAACATCTCATCTTTCAAAGGGGAGCCAGTGTCGATGGGAACATCACCTGCAATCATTCCCTGACTTGTGGGTGTCTTCCTTGCTCTTGCTTTTGCGGAGCTGGTTTGGCAAGCCAGCCCCAGCTGAGGGCACAGCTCAGGCCTTGAATGAGCACTGGGGATGGGAGGGTTGTCCTGGGGTGAGGCTGTGTCCCAGGGCACAGCAGGACCTCCAATGGGGCTCTGCTCCTGCTGCTTTTAGGGTGCTGGCTGAGATATGGAGCAACTGCAGACTTGTTGCAAATGTTTCCTTTGGGATGCTTTGGTTATGGTGGGCTTGGAGAAGTCAGTCAGAGCGGTCCTGCTGGGGGCAAAGGGTTGGCTGATTAACTCTGGTGACAGATCTGTTCCTGCAGCTTTTGGCAACTGCTCTGCATCACCATCATGGGTGTGTAATGCTGGGTGAGTTGAGATCTGTGAAACATCCTCTATTTCTCACTCTTTGATTTTAGAAAAGATGCACTCTGCTTTGTAGGACTCAACTCATGGGAGCTTTCCCTAAACTTAAGTCAAAGACTAAATTCAGTTCCTGTATAAGCAAAAGCAGTTTGTTGCACACTGGAGGATGGCACTGCGGTTCTGAATTTGCTCCTGAGCAATAATCTGCATCTAATTCCATAGTTTGGTTGGAGTTGTGCATTGCATAGTTTTGTCCTTGCTAATAAGGTAACGACTAACATGGGAGAGCAGTGCTGTGTGGATGCTGGCAGCACCAAACATCACAGAGGGAATATTTGTACTAATGATGTTTTGTCACCACTGAAAGTTAAAGTGTTCTTGGTGTAGGCAGGGCTGCATTCACATCTTATAGCAGTAAATCAAAACCATCTCCTGTGAACAGAGCAAGTGATCTTGGCAATAGGGAACTTGCACTTTTATAATCGAGGTTATGAGAGGCTTCTGCTAGCGCAGCTCTGCCCACTGCAGCTCACAGCCCCCACCTCTCCCTCTGTCCTTCCTCTCCAGACCCAGTGACAGAGCTCTGGTCCCTCAGTATTGAAGTTTGTTAGTGGGTGCCCAGAGAAGAATAAAAGCAGAGGCTCCTGATCCTTGGAGAAGGGAAGAAGGCAGATATACTGGGAAAGGAAGAGTTTGTCTGGGGCGGATGATGCTCCTCCCATGGGTGCTTGTGTTTGGGGTCAGCGCCTTAGGGGATGCTGAGTGTCCCCTGACTGTCACTGTCATGGGAAGCTTGTCTTGCTAACAGCGTGCTGCTGCTGTGCTACAGCCATGAGTGGAGGACTGAGCTCAGCGCATGTGTGAGAGAGCAGAATAAACATGAATGTGACCAAAACCAGGACAAACAGCCCTGGACATTCCTCATCCAAACTGTCCATTTCCACCCCGAGTCAAACCGGATTGCATGTCACAAGTGTCAGCTGCTTTATCTTTATTTCATCGTTTTCAGCTCTCATACAAATACCAATCTAGCATCACTGCTTTAAAAAGAACAAACGACAGCCATTCATGAGATAACATAATTCTAAACTCTGTGAGACAGCTGATACTATTAAAAAACTTGGCCCTATAACAGGTTTTCATTACTGATGGCTACTTGAGGAGACGCACACTATAAAATATAAAGATGAAAAGCGAAAGACCGTTCAGAGATGTTCAGCTGAATGTTGCTAGCATCAAATCAGCGGCACGGGAGGAAATGAAAACAGAATATGGCACAGCCTCTGAACTAAATGTGTGCACATTATGAAGCTGCTGAGACTTTGCCTTTACAACGTACACTTTAAATCAAAGCAACATTGAAGTCAATATCGATTGTTCATGGAGATGCTTTTTACCTTCAGGCACTGCTGTTTCCCAAAGGAGCGTGAGCAAGAACGTACGTCTCTGTGCAGTGCTGACTGCTTGTGGACATGGATCTCCCTGAAATCCTCTGAAATCGATTCCTCCTTTGGAAGTACCCGCTGCTGCTGCTGAGGGTTCGCTGTCTGTTCTTCAGGTACTCCCGGTAGTTTTTGGTGAGCAGGGTGTAGAGGAAGGGGTTGATACAGCTGTTGCTGTAGGTCAGGCAGGTTGTCAGATAATTAATGTTCTTCATCACTTTGGGGGATAACGTGAAGGATTCATAATACTGGAAGAGGAGCTGCCATATCCAGAAAGGCAAGAAGCAAGCCCAGAACACCAGCACTATGGTGAAGATCAAATAGAGCACCTTTTGATTCGGCAGCCGCTTGGTCTGCTTGAAGGATGCTGTTTGTGACACCCAGTAAATCTTTGCTAATCGAATGTAGAGGTAACCGATGATCACCCCTGGGCCCACGATGCTGGTACCAAAAAGGATGGTGAGATAGACTTTGTAGGACAGCTTGCTCCAGGTGGGAAGGCAGATGCTTTTGTTGTCCCTTTGCACCAGCTGGATCATGATGAGCATCGGGAGAGTGAGCAGCAGTGACACCAGCCAGATGACAACAGCGATGGCCTTTCGGTAGCTCTTGGACCTCTTCACCGTGTCCAGGGGCTTCAGCACAGCAAAGTAGCGTTCCGTGCTCATGACTGTGAGGGTGAAGATGCTGGCGTGCATAGTGAGGAAGTCCAGGCTGAACAGGATGCGACAACCAATGTCCCCAAAGTACCATTTCTGGATGAAGTAAGTCCCAACAATAAAAGGGATGGTGAGAAGGTAGAGCAGGTCTGCCAGCGCGAGGTTAATGATGTAAATGTACATGGAGGCAGACGACCGCAAGTAATGGCACATCACCAGCAAGGTGTAGACGTTGCCTGTCACCCCAATCACACACATCAGGGACAGGATCGTCCCAATGGTGCAGATGGCAATCATGTCCTCCATGGAACCAGCAGCTGGCGCACCGTCCCCAGTGGCATTGACAGAGGCATTGGGTCTGATTCGGAATAGGCTGCTCTCGTTCGTGTCTGTCACCATGTAGGGGGTTGCAGAGAAGTGGCTCTCCAGCTCATCAGTCAGGGACATCCTCCTGGCCTTGCGATGCCTGAGGGTCCGTTCATGCCACGGGTTTTTGAGGAGCTCTTCTTTCTGTCTGGAGAAATGCGACTGCAGGGAGATGATGAACCATTTTTTAGCGGGGTCTCATGTAAGGAAGGTCTGTATTCTCCACTAGAAGAAAGACATCAGAAATCAGCATATTAGAAATCTGCCAAAGCAACACAGGCCATCATTCAGAAGTTACCTGTCACTGAGCCTTTACTGTCTGCACGTACCAAAAGTTTTCTGCACTGAGGCCACTCCTGCAAGGCCCATGCCATTGTTACAAGAACACAGCTTTGAGGAATGCCATTTTGTAGTGTGCATGGAAAGGAGACAAAAGAGATCGTGTGGACCTTTGGAACCACTTGTTGCAATCCTTAAAGTTAGTTTGGGACTGGGGAAAAAACCATCCCTGCGTTCATAGAGGCAACTTAGAGACTCCTCAATACAGTTGCTGATAAGCTCTTTGCTAAGCTCTGAGCATGAAGGAGTCCAAGTCCTAAAAAAGGGAAGGCAAACTTTGTATTTACCATTTGCAGCTAGATTGTTGTCTGTTTCATATAATGAACTCAAAGTCTAGTATTTCTGCAGTGCTTTCACAGAACAGCTTTTCTTGAATGAGGAGCTTCTGCTCTGTTGTGACCTGCAGTTTCAAATTGTTAAGTGATGGAGAAGAAAGGCATTTTCCATCTGCAGTGCAAGCTGTGGGTTGCACTGTGAGTTCTGTGTGTGTAAGTACAGTTCTTTTCACATGCTCTCTAAGTATGAGCCCACAGATGTCTGTGTGCCCATGCACAGAGCCCTGTTTTGGACAATCCTGTTTGTAGATGGGCCTGAACAGCCCCATGCAGTGCAGTGAGAGACTGGTGCAGGAAGGCAGGCACCCTTTGCACGTAGGAACATTTGGCTAGCTTAAGCCCAGCACTGTCCAAATCATGACTGTGCTGCTTTGAGTTTGTGTCAGCTCTGGGTGTAGGCAAAGGGAGATCAAAACTGCTTGAGAAAAGCACCAGAAGTACCTGAAATGGCAGGATTTTAAAGCATATGAGAAATCTGCATCGACCTAAAGGTCACTGCACACAGAAACATTTGTGCTACGAATTTTACACAGCTCAGATTGTCTATTTGTTTGGAAATAGCTGCAAGAGGACTGCCTCGTCCTTGCAGGGCTCTGGGCAAAGCCATCCCTCTGCCTGTTCCCTGGGGCAGGCTGGGGTTGTTTTATCAGGGGAATTTACAAACTTCTGCAGCTTTTCCAAGTGAGTTAGGTGTCCCTTTGCCTCCACACCCACTCCAACTCCTTTGCTCTTCATCCTGCTTGCTCGATGGCAGCAGCAGGCCCTCCTCCAGCTGCCCATGGTTCACAGACCACCCCCCCTCCCAGTGACCACTGTAACACTTGAGGATGGGCAGTGTTCATCCTCTTCGTGACTTGTATGATTTTCTCCTCATCCCATTACTAGGCAATGGCTACTGTGGAGATGTCATGCAATAGGTCTACAGAAAAGAGGACGGTCCAGCACAGAGAGATTTCTTCTTGCTTAACAGTTGGGATAGGGGTGCAAAAAAGGGAAAACAGCAGTACGTAGAGTCTATCTCCTGCCCGCATGCCTTGGGTGCAGATATCCACTGGGGAGAGATGAGGCATGGTCAGGGAGTGCTCAGTTCTCCTTTGGGAAGCTGCTTCTCTGAAGTAGTCTCTGTCAGTTTCACAGCATCCCAGCCTTCTGAGACACAGCAACCCCCAATCCTTCACACTGCTGTGCTGTTATTCCGTTCCCTCATGCTTGGCTTCAGGTGTGTGCAGCCAGCCCATCCATGCACCAGCTGCCCCCTCATCGTCTGCTTCATCAGTGCTCACGCACAAGCTGTGCTGGCAGCAAAAGGAGACACAGATGCTAGGGAGCTCTGCCACACGGTCACCAGCATGCTTGGTTGGAAGTGAAGTGCTCTGCATGGGATGCTCCAGCTGAACCCAGCACCAGTCACTCGCACGCAGCTCTTGGATGCGGTTGGATTCATTTTAGCTTGTTTTCAGGTGCACGTTTCCATGACCTAAGCACTGGCCTCTAGCAGCTGCCTTACTTTGTGCTCTGGGCACTTGTAACAGGTTTGTGCTCGTCTGCATAGGTCCCTGATGTGCCAGCTCCTGCTGGAGAGAGCTCCCGCACCGTGCCTGCTCGCTCTGCTCATCCTCTGAGCCTGCATTTCGCTTCATTCATAAAATCACTACAGCACTAATTCAGTTCAGACACTCCAGCTGGCTGCAGGCAGAGCCCACAGCTAGGCAAACCCTCACTCCTACAGGAGGAAAATTAAGCAAACTGGGGAAACCTTGCATCGCTTTAAAGTCACTGCCATTGCTGCGCTCGTACGTGCATGCATACACTTGCACACATGCAGACACACACAATAAAGAGCTCATTATCCCAAGCAGCCATTCAAAGCACCTTACAGTCTAAGCAGTTTTCTCAGCCATTCCTGCATTTTCTTCTATGCTGTCAGCACACAGAGGCACCATGCACGTTCCAGCAGCTACACAGATAAAGGAATTCCTCCTGCTCAAACCTTGCTTTTAAATCCGGCAGATGAAATTTCCCACAAGAAACAAAGCAAAAACGTATCTAGTAGTCTTAAAGCTGAAACTTAAAAAGAAAATTAAAAAAAAAAAAAAAAAAAAGAGGAGATAGAGAATCCTTCTTCATGGGAAGACAGCAACAGATCCCTGTGCTCTGTCGCATCTGGAAAGGCAGTGGCAGGAAGGGAGCGTGCTGCCTCTCCAAGTATGTTTGAAATCTGTGCGCTCTTAATACTCTCATTCTCCTCCCTTCACTCACGCCTGCTATTTCTGTTACTCGGTGACGTTAGGCATAGCGTGGCTTTGACTGCAACCAGCAAAGAGCCTTTTTAAAGCAGCAGCATTTGGATAGCTGGGGCTTGCTGAGATTTTTCCCCCCACCTGGGGGATGCGAGGTGTCGGTGCTGTTTGTTGCAGGGCTGGGGACACAAAGAGCTGCTCTGCTCCTCCTCACGTTGCACAGAAGGACACAAGCATCTAACCCTGCCTGAGCAAAGCCGGTGTGCCTGTGCAGAGCAGCTGGGCTGGGGAGGGTTAAATTCCTGCAGGAGGGTCGGCTGCCCACGGAAACAGCCAAGCTCCTCTGTTCAGAGATCAATTCCAAACCAAAGCCAAAGTTTATTTGGGTTGGACGGCATACTCACAGATGAATCCATGCGGTGGTATCACGCACGACAGCATCTGAGACGTGTCAGGCTGGCAATAACAAAATGCTGTCCAGGTGGTTTAAGGCTCCTTGCCTTTCTCCAGCAGTTCTCAAGGAAGGTAAAGACTGAGCAAGATCCACCAAACACCTCAAAAACTGCAGTGCAAGGAAGGGGCTGGAGTTGTGGAATGCTGAAGCTAAGCTGGGGATTATTTTGCTAGCAGCTGAATATCGGGTTGGTTGCCCGCATGCCACAGGATTGCTCTTCCTCCTGGTTCCCTGATTTAGCCCCATGGATCGCAGGGAACTGCTTTCTGTGTGGACATGAAGAGCTGCCACCTTTCCTAGGATGGTTGCTGCTGGATGTGGCTGTGGGACATGCCCACTGTGCCCATTGTGGATTGGAAACTGAGAGCCATTTCTTCCTCTGACTCCCCCTCTGGGTACCTGTATACCTTTGTTCTCAACCTTTTACACATTGCGATCTGGGTGCTTTCAGTGCATCTCGTGTCCAAGGTCTTGGCTTCTTGTAGCATGAATCTGATTTGGGAGAGTGCCCAGGTAACAGTGGTTGCATCTGGGAAGGGTGCTGAGCCTCTCTGAAATCCAGGTCTTTACACCTCGTGAGGTCTTGGGTTCGGAGCAAATCCTTGTGGGGAGACTTGAGTTTGCAGTGAAAATAGATTTCACATTAGGGACTCTTACAAGGGCTGTCTGAGCCCTAAATCCTCACACGAAACAGCCCAATATAAGGGAGTTTTACTCTGAAGGTTTGCTCTAACTCTGTACTTTGTGTCTCTCTCCTAGAAAATCTTTGGAAAGGTGTAAAGATAATTCACGAGGCACTCCTCTGTCACCAGGGTGCCTGCTGGGTGATTATTGACCAGGGAGAAGAGAGGGGAATGGAATGGGGAAAGCTTCTGGCCAACCCATCTCTCCCTGGACCTGTTATTCCCAACCTAGTAGTTCATCTTGGTGTTCAGATCTTCAGTAAAACATCACACTGGTGTACTGGTTTATCAGAAACATCGGTGCCCTCGGGGCTGCCATTAGAGCAACCAGAGCTCCCCAGTGCTGGAAAGCTTCTGAGTGCTGTTGGAGTCATCAGAGGAGGTGCCTGGAGAGCAGTTTGAGAGTGACGTGCTGGTGTCAGGTTCACAGCCCTGAGGGCTGTTTGTGATCAGAGTTTTGCTTCTCCTCTTCCCCTTCTTTTCCTCATCTGTAAAACAGAGATCGTTGCGTCCTCTCATCTTCCGGTGCGTTGAGTTTCAAGGTTTTTCACATTTGTGAGATGTTTATAGAGCCATAGGCAGCCAGTGGGATTGGTAACACAGCAAGGAACTGCAGAGCAAATATCAGACAGAGGTAGCAGCTCTCTGAGATACGGACCAGGTCTGTTTAACCATTCAGAAGCATCCGCTGCCACAAGGCTCAAGTTCTGCACAGGGCCTTCGAAAGTGACTGCAGTGGTAGTAGTCGTTATTATTCTAAAAATAACAAGGAAAAAATTATCCATTTTCGTCTTCAACATAAAAGTTTATGTCAGTGATGTCTGAGTTTGACTCTGGTTACTGGTTCAAACCTCACCGAACTGGACTTGCATCTCTTGTAATCATAGAATTACAGAATGGTTGGAGTTGGAAGGGACCATAAAGGCCACCTGATTCCATCCCCAGCACTGAGCAGGGACACCCACAGCTCCATCAGTGCTCACAGCCCATCCCCTGACCTTGGCTGTCTGCAGGGATGGGGCACCACCGCCTCTATGGGCAACCTGTGCCACTGCCTCACTGCCCATGGTGTAAAAAATGTCTTCCTTATATTCAGTCTTAATCTCCCCCTTTTTACTTTCAAACCATTTCCCCTTGCCCTGTCACAACAGACCTTGCTGAAGAGTCTGTCCCTTTCTTATAGCCCCTTCTTGTTGCATTTAAATCCCTCTGTTCCCACTCTTACAGGCTGGCGCACGTGTAAATGTGATGTTCACGTTCCCAGCTGAGCCCCAGCAGCTTTTTTCAGTCTTCCTGTCTGTGCCCACCAGTGAAAGAGCCACCCAAAATTAGCCAACGCATTTGAGTTCTTCCAGTGTCTCATTTGAGACTTCACTGAATTTTTTGGCAGTTTGGTCTCCTTTCTTCCTGGTTTTTGTTTGTTTTTTTTTTTTTTTTTTTTTTTTGCAACGTGAAACTTCAGTTGTACTTTGTTGTACATTCAGAGTCAGTACTGCTTTCCTCTTGGCAGCTCTGCATGAAAGTGAGACTCCGGGGGCTGCAATCACTGATTTGTTTGCACTCATCCAGGATCCCTTACACAGACATCGGTTTTAGAGCTGCATTGCTCACGGAGAGCATTCACCTCTCTCTAAGCTCCCACCAGCCCAGGACCCCTTTGTTACCGGGTGTCTCTTTAAGATCTCACAGATCACCTATGTTCTCACACAGCAGTTACAGCTTTAGGACTGCTGTGAGGTCTGAAGCTTGCCATGGGGTGCTGCAAGCTGCCCTCTGCCCATAGGGGAGCATGGTGGGGTATGCCAGGTTGCAGTGCTCCCCAGAACAACATGGCCATGGGCCAAGTGTGGGTTTTCCCTCAAGCCTCAGGTCCCTGTGTTTGAGGAAACTGTGTGTGATGAGGACTTGATAATGTCTGGGCATAAAACCTTCTGCCAGCAATGAGGCACAGCAGTGATGTGGTGTTTTGCATGTAGTGCTTGTCCCGTTTGGTGATGCATGGCACAGCTGCACAGGGAGGTGGTGGAGTCACAATCCGTGGAGGTGTTCAAGAAAAGGGTGGATGTTGCATTGAGTAACATGGCTTAGTGGTATGGTGGTGATGGGTTGACGGCTGGACTTGATGATCCTTTTGGTCTTTTCAACCTTAATGATTCAATGATTCACAAATGTCTGATGTACTTGTTTATGATAATAATACCAAAAGTCATAAATGGAAACAAGAACCTATCTGCAATATATTTAACCTTGTCAAGT
>JAOWBP010004377.1:3304542-3322345 GCA_028571105.1 Tragopan temminckii
GCAGCAAGTCACAAGAAGTGATTTGTTGTGTGTATTGCTGAGTGATGTGCATGGACCTGGAGCATCCTGGCCAGTAATGCTGGGAGGGATTTATCCTCTTCTGCAATAGGACTTCGTGGCTTCTGCTGCTGCAGGGAATCCAGGGCTGGAAAAGAGTGTCAGTTCAGTGTTCCTTGCAGGATGCAATAACAGTGGAGCAGCACAAGCGTTTCTCTGCCTGAACTCCAGCTTTCTCAGCTTGAAGCTCCCCAGCACTGGGTCTGCAGGTTGTTTTCTTTTTGACTGGGGAAAGATAAAGAAGAGATGTAACAGTTGCTATTTGATGCCCACACAGGGAGATAACCCAGGGCTGGGTTGGGTGACCCTGCTGGGATCACGGAGGTCCATCAGTGCCCAGCAGCCCAATGGGCTCTGCCTGCATCCTATGGCTGTGCCTCCTGCTGCTGGCCCTGCCCACCCCGCATGCAGGTGAGTCACCTTGTTGGACTCATTGCCCTTCACTGTTTTGTAGTAGCTAGTAGTTATAAACATGCAAACTGTTGTTAGAAAGCTCAGTTATGTCCAGCTGAAACTGAAACCATGGAACAAGTGACATAAGAAAAAGGGAAGGTGGTTCACTGTTGCAACTGCTTCACTTGAGAAGAATGACTCTTTGAATCCATCTGAAGTCAGATGAAATTAGTCCTTTCTTAAAGGACTAGCTCTTTACCAAGAGAGCCTGAAAGACTCAAACTCCTCTGCCAGCTCTCAGTGCCTAGCACAATCCAGCACTTCAGGCAGGATGTGCTGCTTGTCTGTGGAAGTGCTGCCTATGGGAATGCCAAACTGAATCTGTGGCACTGACTGTGGGGCACCACATTCAGCTGGAGTCTGCCAGCTCAGCTGACAACATAGTCTTGGGACAATGATATCTGCTGGAGATAGACCTGGCCATAGGTTTGTGGAAGCATAGAAAATAAGGGGTGAATTATCTGAGCCTGCCTGAGCAGGGGATCTCTTAGGTCAAGAGAGATGTCTCTCAACTCACTTCCCAGGCAACCAGCTTCCTAGTTCAAACCCTAATGGCAGCAGGACAGAGTAGTATCCTATTTCTACTTCAAAAATTATTTGGGGAACTGGATCCAGTATCTAATAAAAAGTTCCCATTGGCAGATAGTGTCTTCTAAGCCATAAGTGGGTTTGTCCACCAGAACTCAACTCCCATTCTCCTAACACTAGGAGTCTGGGAGAAAACTGATAGGAAATGGTTTTTTTCTTTGCTTTCTCCTGTAGGTATTGCTGTGCCCAGAGCTAACCTTGCTGAGGGGGCAGATGGCTCTCCCATCATCAAAACCATTGTGACAGTCTACTACTGTAAAGACTGCGGGGAAGAAAGATGCACACCAAAAGATTACTCAGACTTTGAAATAATTGGCAAAACAGAAAATCAGATATTTTCAAATGAAAATATTCAGCTGGTGATCAATGAAACACACATTACTATGTGTTTTCAGCAAGAAAACGTGTATCATGATGGAGCTTATGCCATTTTCTGGGAGAAGGACGAGGGATTAGGAGAACCGTGTGGCATCCTGAAGTCTGGAGGTAAACTCAGCTGGAAGTCTTTGTGGTACACAAGAATCCCTGGTTTTGGCTTATAACCCTTGGTGAAAGATCTTAGAAATGATCCCTATTTATAATTAACAATTTTACCTTTCAGATTCCCTTGAAGATAGGAGACACAGCATGACAGAGGAGGGAAAAATCTGCTGTGAAACTCAGACAGATCATACAAACCCCCAGAATGTCCTGAAGTGCTACATTGGAGCGACAGAGGAGAATACAGGTGACATCATTGATTATGGAGATGTAGATCAGTCTTTCCATCGCATGTTTGTCTGCCTTAAGTTCTGAGACAGTTTTTTGCTCAGGCAGCTTGCTGTGGCCAGTATTAAAATAGCTGTTCCAGATACGTGCATGTTTAGGTTCGTATCTACTGAGGTCTTTGGAATCCTGATCAAACTTCATGTTCTTAGTGCAGCCTTTGAACTCATCGTTGACATAGCTGAACTTCTTGTCCTTATCAAATCCCTGTATCTGAAACACACACTATTCAGAACCATGCTGCTTTGAAAAATGTTTTTCCAGCGTTTGCTTTCTACATCTGTTTTTTAGCAAAACAGCAACCGTCCAAACTAGTAAAACTGGCTAACAGTAAGATCTCTGGAAGACTTCACAAAGCTATTCCTCACATTTTCAGTGTTTGAGCTCTCATACCTATTGTGCTTGGTTATTTTGGATGATAGACATATCTGTCCTGGTGGGAAGTAAGAGTCTGTTTTGAATGCTGATAGTCATTCTTTTGTTACAAGTATCTTCATTAAGGTATCCAAAGCCATGGGCCATTTGTTCTCTCCTTCATCAGTTCCATTTCCCATACCAGCCCTTATGTGCTGCATTGCAGGAGCACTACCCACAGTTCCTCCCAGCAGATGCTTATGAAGCAGGCTCCTATCCTGGCATACTTGTTGGATTCATTTGGATTCATTTTCTTCTGCTCTGCAGGTAATCATCAATACTCGGTTGGTGAAAACAACCGAGCTGGCCTCACTGCCACGTTCCTGATTCTGGGGATTTGTGCAGGAGGAGCACTACTGTCCACATATTATTGCAAGAGGCGGTTCCAGAGACGTCAAGGTACGGTCTGACTAAACATCATGTTCCTGTGGGTAACAGGCCTTCACAATCAGCCCTGGGAGTGGAAAAGGAAGCATACGGGGTTTTATTTCTCATTTTCAAAATAATTGTTTACAGAGTTGCCTAATGATGTTCATCATGAAGTGGATGCTTGGCTAACATGAAAATAAAAAAGGGGAAAAACAACTGCAGACCTGTTAGTTTTAATTCTTCTAAGTACATCTTTGCTAATGCTGGGACTTAATTGTTGTTTTTCTAGGACCTATCATAGTGCCCCAGCAGACTCCTCCAGGTAAGCAGTGGCTTTTTGTGGTTTAATTATGGTAACTGTTGAGATCCAATTGCTGCAATGGGAGGAGGGTGCTCAATGAAGGACTAGGTGCGTTCACTAGGACCACACTCAGTGGGTGCCTGTTTCCTCACTGCATCAAAGCAATGTCAGTAGATTTTAATCCCCTAACTCTGACCCTATACCCTGATGTGACTCCGCAGTGGTTTTAAAACTCATGTGTTGATCATTTACGCAGTTCTAAAGGCACATCTTTACCCTGACCTACATCCTGGACCCACCTGGGCTCCAGTGTTTACAGGAGCCTATGTACTGCCAGAACCTGACATGGCTCCTCTCAGTTATTCAGCTGCCCCATCCTACTTTAGGACCAAATGCTCCTGTTGGCTTTGCCATGGTGGTTTGCTGTTTCTTTCCAGAGTCTAAGAATTGAATGTCTAATCTAATTTGTTTAAGGTTAACTTGGTTAGAAGGTATCTATGGCCTAAGCCTTTTATCTTGTGCTCCCTTTCTAGTGAATGGGGAGACACAGCTGTCTTGAAGGCGATTTGTCTTACCTGTGAAAGTGCCTGTTTCTCTCTGGTGACTACAAGGGAAGCCAATGATAACAAGCTGAGACTAATGAGTACCTGCAGGTAGATAAAGCACAAGTTGATCTGTGAAAAATGTTAGTTACACAAGTGCTTGCTAAAACCAGTAAGGATAGTGCAATGGTAGTATCGCTGTAGCTGTGATTAAGACATGGAAATAAACATACTGTTGGGATGTGCAAAAATATACATCTAGTGGCTCTCTGGAGGTTCTGCCCTCTGGTGTTATACTTGCCTATGATTCTCATTGAAATCAACCTGCACCTTTGGCCTCACAGCTATTTTTCCTTCAATTCTCACCTGCTAGATTAATCAAACAAGTTTCTGAAAGCAAAAACCTCATAGTTATTCGAAACACCATCTACAAAAGAGAAAATGCCAGCCGTGCACCCCTCAGCAACGAAGCACAGCCACCGACTGAAGAAACACTTTCAGACAAGATCTCATAGTAATGTTCACAAATGTGCCTTCACCTCTCTCAAGCATTCCCTGAGGACTGAGGTTGCCCAAGATGTTCAGCTCCAGGCCTTCACCAGCAATGCCAGAAACTTCCTAGAGCTCCTGTCCTCCCCTGGTGCTTGGCTGAGGGCCACCATCATCACAAGGATGAGTAGCTGGCTCAGCACACAGGCTTAGACCAGCTGACTCCTCTCAATGGATGATCTGACAGTTTCAACCACGCAAACCAAAGTTGTTTGGAGAACTGCATCTGTGCTCAGGAGAAGTGTGTGTTGAATTGAACTCTGCGACAGGTGTCCTCTGTGCATTCTCCGTGTCATAATGCAATGGCATGGCTGTGGCTCTTCATCTTTTAGCTCCCAAGTGGACTCTGCATTTACATAGGAAAGCATTTAGTGAGGTGACTGATTTGGTTAAGGAGAGAGGCCTGATCTTCAAAGCAGATGTCCGAAACCGAAATTGAAAAGTTAATCACGAACGACAGCAAAAGATATGTTAAAAATTAACTTCAGAAGTACAGAAAAGTGTCTATTCTTCTATTTCACTCTCGTTAGATGCAAGAGACTGGGGCTTCCCACAACCCCAGCCATAGCAGCTGACCGAAAATAATCTTAACTCAGCTCTCTAATGTGATCTTCTAATGGGAAAAATAAATGTCTCCATATACATATCTTCATGTTCTTAGGTGCGGTGTTCAAATTGATTGTTGATGCTTTTTTTTTTTTTTTTTTTTTTTTTTTTTTTTTTTTTTTTTTTTGTAGGCTGTCTTTTTTTTTTGTATACCCTCAGGTTCTGAGTTCTTTGGGAAAGGGACAACAAGATATTTGAGAACTTACATTGTATTAACTTGAGGGATTTGGATTTAATAATGAGCAGATTTAATTTCTAATCTTTAACACCAGTTGGAGCCAGAGAGCTGATCAAGTTTTTAGAATGAAGGTTACCAGCATGATTCTGCCCAGTGACAGCTATTCAGCTGTCAGTCACAAGATGCAGTCCCAAGCTGGTTCTTGTGGCTCACCCAGACACCTTTCTTTCCATTTCTTCTGCCTTTCTGCTGCTATTATGCACTGTGATGTTGAGAGATGTCACTACCAGCTGTTCCACTTTGTGGCTCCTGGGCTCTGTTTTCCTGCTAACACCAATTATCCAATGTCTTAGGGAAAAATTACTTTAATGACTTATGCTGCTTTATGTGAGCTTTTACAAATAAATATATGCATGCAAATACACATTTCTTAAATAAAGATTGAAAACACCAGGCATCTTGACTCAGTAAATGGCATAATTTGACAACTGTAATTTTGTTTTCATGAGTTTTGTGTTCTTATACTCATAAAATTGTTAAGGTTGGGGAAGACCTCTATATCATCCAGTCCAACCATCCACCTACCACCAATATTGCCCACTAAACCACATTTCTCAGTGCCACATCTCCATGGTTCTTGAGCACCTCTGGGGACAGTGATTCCACCTCCTCACTGGGCAGCCTGTGCCAATGCCTGACCACTCTTTTAGAGAAGATGCAAGCTGAACCTCCTGTGGCCAAATGCTCATGGCAATAGAATGTCAGCTTAAAAGTTGGCTATTCACTGGTAACCCTGTGTTGATCATGTTGTCTTTTGTCTTGTTCATCTCTTTGCATTCCCATGACAACTGATGAAAAATTCTCAGCTTTTGAGCATTCAGAAATTCTTTGGGAACACGTTTGTTCCCTGTCCATTCACAGAGGCAACTGTCTTGCAACAAGAGCTGTTCCTCGTTATCAGGGAGAGAGCAGGAGCAAGCTGTGTCTGAGATTTCCTTTTGCTGATGGTGAGCAGCTACAGAACATCATTCAGTGGGAAGCCAGATCCACATAAGAAGGACACAGCATAGAAGCATAGAATGCCCTCAGATGGAAGACACCCACAGGGATCGTCAAGTGCAACCCTGGCTACACCCAAAATTTAAACCCTGTGTCTGAGAGCGATGTCCCAGTGCACCTTAGTCATGCTGGTAAGGCAGTGGGAGCACTGATTGTCTGTATCCATTGTGCTGAGTGCCCACGCTTCCAGCAGGGTGACTGCATGTGATAACATCCTGACGTGGCAGGGTGAGGAGCAGCTCTGAGCCCACCTTTCCTCAGCTGACTGCAGTGAGACGTGGGTGCTTCTATTCACGAGTTAGGGGTTGTTCTAGAAACTGTGGGCGTTGTATGAAGTGAAGTGTGAAGTCAAAACCTCTGTTTATAAATCTTTCCCCACTCTCTTAGTTGTTGGGGAGAGGAAGCTACTTTCATTTAGTAAACAGCTGGAAGGTAACAGGCCAAGTTGTGGCACACAGCGCTTTGGGTCTTTAACTCATCAGTTGACTTAAATTGAGAAGATCAGCTAAAAAGACCTTTGAAGATGCAGTGGACATCCTCTCTCCCATTTGTGTATCTCATACTTCTGCTTCTCCCATTCTTCCCTGGCCAAAATGGTACGTACAACATAGCTGCTCTTACATTTTCTTCAGTCAGTTATTTTCTTCTCCTTTCTTCTTTTTTTTTTCTTCCTTTCCTTCTTTCCCTCCTTCCTTCTTTCCTTCTCTCCCTAGTTTACCCTCTGGATAATTCACCATTAGCAGGTGAAACTTTGAAAAAACATGCTCTGAAATTTTAGAATGCATTTTTAGAAAAAAAAAAAAAAAGTAGAAAAATATTCTGTTTAAAAGTTTGCTCTTCTAAACAAAAGTAACCCTCTGTAGAAATAGCAGAAGATGTTTTCCTAGTAATTCAATGTGAATTGTTTGCTCTTCTAAACAAAAGTAACCCTCTGTAGAAATAGCAGAAGATATTTTCCTAGTAATTCAATGTGAATTGTATCTGTGTTCTCAATGCTGAAACGGAGAGAGCACTACTGGATAGAAATGAATGTTGCTGTTTAGTATGGATGTGATCGTGGAAAGTGTAATGAAGCTGTACCAGAAAAATCAGATGTTGTACATTGTTGTAGCTACTGAGAGCACAAGCTGGAGGCACACTTGGGGAAATCAGGATGTCTGAGGGGAAGAGATGGAGAAAAAAGATGCCCTAAACAGCCAGTTAGCTCCTTTATTTTCCCCCATGATCTCAAGTCTATTTTCATTGATAATAACTGGGAAGGGTGATGACTTGAGAAAAAAAAAAAACTTTCCAAAAATCAGCATATTTGAAATGAAGATGCTTTGAAACTGATGGTAATAGGTAGTGTTTTTGCCATGGTTGCTGCTGGTTGTTAAGGAATTCATACTGATTTCTGCAAATATAATTTAATTCTTGAACTTCTTTTTTTTTTTTTTTAACTCTGATCTTTTAGAGAAAGTGATTGACTGGCTGTGGCTGCTTGCCATTAACTACTTGGGTTATTATATCACATAAATGGGATTCAGCTTAGATGTGCTGATTTTAAGGCTGATGGGGATGAATTCCTGAGCTTTCTTTTCCAGGTAGTTAAATCAGAACACTCTGCACTTCTCCAGCCTTCTCAATTGCTCACTTTCTCTTTTACTTTGAAAAGTAATTGCCAATGACTCACGGATTGCTTTAATTCTCTAAAGGTAGGATGCAGAATGTTCTCCTCTCTGGGCAGGTTTGATTAACTTAGTGTATCTAAATTCCAACGATGTCTATCTGTTTTTGACTTCTGTGATTGTTCCCTTATTAAGGTGAGTTGTTTAAAGTATGTAGGGCACCTTAATCATCTCATAAACACTGAACACTGAACTCTTTCTATACTGTTTTCTTATCAGATATGCAATAGACTCTATTTCATTTTCCTTTTCTTGCTTGGAATGCAATTTCCTTTATGTGTTTGCCATTTGATCTCTGTTCCTCACTGTTCACTCTATAAGCACTTCTTGTTCAGTTTCTTGTTATTTTCAGGTCATTAGAGAAACTCAAAAGGTCTCCTTACATGTTTTTATACCTTTGTTTCTTAATGCAGGCTGTAGTATTATACCTTCTGCTGCTCTCTTCCTGTGAAGCTACATCATCGAGTTTCCTGATTTCCCACTAAACCTTAATTTTTCTTTGAAATCCAAAATTCTCTTCTATTCTCTGCCATTCTGTCATCCCTTTGAACTCCAAATTTAGATCCTCAGCCAGCTCCGATTATTGAGATCAGTTCAACGAGCTTTGTATTTTAAATGCTAATAGTGGGAACCTATAGATCAGATTAAATTTTTTTGCATGAGTGACAAAAGCCATTTTTGGGGGGTCCAAAGTCTTTTAAGCTTTGGGAAGATATTGAGTACGCAGGTCAATAGGAGCAAAAGGCAATGTAGGGTTTAGGACAGGCAAAATACTATATATATGGAATAGAAAGAGTAAGGTTCAGGCTTACAGCTGTTCCGCTGACAAAGTAGTTATATTTGCAAATTACCTTAATATATATACATCGAGAAATCTGATATTACAATTTCCATTGCATTTCTTATTTGTAGGTAAAGAAAATATATTTATTGAAGGGCCAACAGACATTATCAGTGTTTGGGAAGGAGACTCCATTAACATAACTTGTTCAAAGAACAGTTCAGAAAATGAACTGGGGACATACTTGAGGACTAGCAGACCACCAGCCTATGTTGTATACGTTTCCGCCAAGAATACTTCATATATATATCCGGATTTTGCTAATCGCATCACATATTTAAATGAAGGAACAAATCTCACAATCACTGTGCACAACGTACGGAAATTGGATTCAAATATCTACCTATGCACCAGCTATTTTAAAAAAAACGACCGTCACATCAGGCAAGACTTGAAGTCAGTCACTGTGGTCGTGAAAGGTACGGTGGTTCCACTCTATGTATTACGAATTAATAAATACAGGGATTTATTTTAAATAACAGATTGGGAAAAAAGCATAGAGTCTAACAGAGCGTTTTGTCTTGATTTGAAGTGTAGGTCTGTTCCCTGAAAAGATGGAGAAAACACATCGACTAGAACACTATCAATGAACCCCCTAAAGCATCAATTCATGATTAATTTCATTCTTGCTACAGATTTTCACGTTCTTACAACAGCCTGAGAAATCTTTATGAACAACTGGCAAAGCAATGAACCATTTTTCTGGTAGCAGCCTTTGCAAATCTTTTTCGTTTTTACTATTCCACCTTAAATGAGAATGCAACAATAAGGAGGAATCTGGTGCTAGGTGCTAGGCGGGGTTTGTGGGTTGAATGTCAGTGGATACAGGGATTCATGTTTTATCTCTTTTTAGAAGAAACTTCCCTGTTCATAGTTGTTTCTGGTTAGGAGAATTCTTCTGTCTTTTTCTTCTTTTATTTTCTGCTCTTTTCCTTTTCCCTTTTTAAATTTTTGTTTTCATTGAAAGAGGGTTGAGATGTTCTTCAGAAGATTATTCCCAGACATACCTACATTTCTGGTGAGACCCTCTAACCTGAAAATATCTTTACCAAAAATGACAGTTTTCTTTCCTTCCAGTCCCCAAGGAATGCAAGCATTAATTTATTGCTGGATCAGTAATGGGCATTTAAATCTACTTATCACACTCTTCTTTAGGCTTCTCTTTTCAGATTTCTTCACTGTGTTTTCTCAAATGAATTCCATCTTGTTGGTTACAGTTTCTGCAAATTATGTTTTAAAACTATCTTTTATATCTTTTTGATTCTGAACCTCTTCTCTGAAATGATTGCAACTTTCCGGAGTTATCTTTCCACAAAAGTGATGAGTTGTCTTTATTTCCTCATCTACATTGTTAGTGATAACATCAAAAAGTATGGAGTATACTGAAAGCGTGCAGAGATTTAGCCTTAAAAAAATATATATATCAAAATTTCTGTGCTTTGTTTTTTCTCTATTTGTTCCCTGGTTAAAATGCAGAGTGTTGTCTGTGGTAGCCATTAATCTCTTTGTTTTTTAGCTAAAACCAATGGGGTCATTGAACAGTCACCACTGTCTGTCCTCGCTCAACAAGGGGAGTCTATCAACATTACCTGTGTGTTGAAAAGCTCGCTTGCAGATGAAGAGATCATGTTGCTCAAGATTCACATACAACCTGAAAAAGTGTTCTATGTTTCAAGTCAGAACACTACAACTATTTTTCCCACTTTTGCTAATCGCTTGGAGTATTCAAAGCAAGAGCAGAAACTAGTGATAACTCTCCACAACCTACAGGAAAACGACACCGACATATACACATGTGCTGCAGGGCTGAAAAATTCCTCTCTCTCAATCAATGAAAGTGGCACCATGGTGCTGGTTAAAGGTACTGTTTGTTTAATCATAAATAACTATAGGCACGCTAGAAAACAAAAGGTAGAGTAAAAGCTTGCAGAACTTTAGTTAAGCCAGGTAGAGCGCTGCTCCGTGGCCAGACATCCTGGGAAAGGCTGGGGAGAGCACTCGGACTCCCCTGCACTGTTGTGTGCCAAGCACCGTGCTTCTACCTGCCACTGAACAACCAGAAGGGGATTTTAAAAGGGGAAACTGTCCATAATCACACATCTTAACAAAGAAAAAGGTCAAAATCAGACAATAATCTCCTCACTGTGTGAAAAGTCTGTTTTAGAATATGAATCGGTGCTTTTAGCATCAGTTCTGTCACCTTAATGGGACTTCATGTCTCTTAGAAGCCATTCACTACAGCAAGTCTATGCTAGGAGTACAGAACAAGTCCTCAGGCATGCACTTAGAGCAACAAAGATAACAAAGGTGATCTCTTATTATACACTGTGCAAACTGTAAGCATATTTTACAGAGCCAGGGCATATTTTACAGAGCCAGGTTTTTGATCTGCAGGTTAGTGTTGTAACTGTTTTTAAGATGAAGATGAAAACAGCAGTGTAACACTTGATTTTGATGTTACTTGTGCAGTTTAACTCTATGCATTGGACTTTGATGGGATCTCTGAGCAATTAAACAAAGGTTTACGCAGATGTTATGAGCTGTGGAGGATCTATTTGCAGCCTGCAAATTCCATAATAAAAATAAAATTCTACCTCTCCTCATTTTTATACTACTACTAATACAATTCCACGTGCAGGTGGGACACGGACAGAATGCAGTATCGGTTCCTTGGCTATCTACACTCCTACCGTTCTGGTAGGAGTGCTGCTATTATCTGCACTGATATTCTACATCTTGAACCATATCAATGTAAGTATGCTGTTACCATGCAAAAGCAAATCTGAATCCAGGTTGAGTGAATAGGTGTGTTTTCAATTACAGTCAAAAGTCTTGTATTAAATAGCAGTTGAGTCAAGCAAACAGTCGATAAACCTAAGGATTTGCATTGTTTCCTCCTTGCCCTTGTTTAATGTCTGCTAGCTGTGAGTTTTTGGAGGTAAATACTGTCTTCTTATGTTTCTGTAGGATTTAGTAAACTATGAGGTAGTGTTTGCTTTTCAACAGGGAAACTTGGGTAAGTTCTGTAGTCAACAACACAGCCATGCATTTTATTTGTTTTCCCAAATGGTGCAATTCTTTATTCTGTTTTGCTTCTATTAATTTGTTGTCAGTCGTGACAAGAAACTTCACTAAGATTTTTTTACATCCTTTTTTTTTTTTTTTTTTTTTTTTTAATAAAGCACCCAGAATTTTTTTCACTTTGGGGGGTTTTTAAACTCCATAAAAATTACTCAAAGTTATCGGGGTAGGATTCGCAGGTCAGACTCTTGTGCTGTACTTGTAGCTTCAGAACAGCTAAAAATAATAGCATTGTATCACTGTGGAAAAAATGAAGGCTGTGGGAGCTGATTTTTGTGGCACTGGCAATGAACAAAAATTTACAGATTTATTTATGTTGGCACTGCAATTACATCCAAATCTTGAAGGAACTTTTAGCGGGATTGCATAAGGCTGACAATGCAGAGTGAAATGATTAGCTCATGTTTGCACATAAATCTCTAAGATGTTATTTTATTCCAAGGGAAATTTAGCAGTGTGTTTTTTTCACAAGCAACTGGACTACTAGAAGATAAGCTGGCTCCATTTCAAGCTCTCTTCTTAACGGCTGCTTGCTTTGTTTTGCAGATGAAGAAATTTTTCCGGAAAAAGAAAACAAATGTAGTATATGAAGATATGTCTTTCAGTTCTAGAAGCAACACCTTAGTCAGAACTAACACTTACTCAACTGACAATTAAGCTGCTGTGAGCTGGGACCACACGTGGATCGACTGTTCCTTTTCAGGTGTCTCTGAGAGCTGCCTTAGCAACTTGATGTAGTAGTTGAACAAGAAATGCTATTACCTACCCTCTTTAGCAGAAAGAAAAATCTGCCTTATTTCCAAAGCTGTTTTTACTTATTTTGACTGCTTGTGAAATACCTCTTATTTTTCATGTATAGAAAAGATGGAGACGCATATATTTGCAGCACGGTGTGAAAAGCAGTATTTTTGGAGCGTGCATTTGGCTACAGGCAATATGTGAGATTGTTTCTTAGACTGATAGGTAACCGTTATGGGGAAGTTGTGATGGTTTGAGAAGTCTGCTTCTGAGCTTTAGTAAATGCTCAGGAAGGCCATAACAGGTTTGATTAATAATATGCAATAGATTCACTTATGAATGGAGTAAGGCTTTCATAAATGTGAGTTTGCTCAAGAGCTCTGGTAGCTAAAACTACTCACAAGTTCAAGTGAGTTCTGAGGAGAATTCAGAAACTTGGGAACAGAGTACAGTAGGAGTGAAGGGCTTGATGCGTATGGGTTTAGCTCTTCAAAGATCAGAATGGTCCAATAAAATTGCAGTCAAATGTAGCTATTAAATTAGTGACCTCGTTGGAGATATGGCATGGTTGGAGTCAGCCTTGACTTTGTTGATACACAAAGTGATTAGACTTGGTGCATGATGGCTTTGAAGGAAAGCAGAAATACGTGACATGCTGGTGTTGCCTCAAACTCAAGATGCCTTAAAAATGACACAGCAGATTGCATTTCTGCAGGCTGGTGACTTTAGACGGCACAATACAGGGTTAACTAATCTGGGATAAAACTAATGCCTGCATTCCAGCCTGGGCACAGCTGAGCCTGATCCAAAATCACTCTTCAGGGAGAGTCTAGCAAAAACTTTCATCAGCTGTACATTTTAGCTGGTAATGGCTTAGAACCCTTACTTAGGATGAGCACAGGTTTCCACAGCTGAGGAAAGGTAACATTGTCCCGAGGAGTGTTGGGTTTTGTGGAGCTGGGTCAACAGTGCAAAGAACAGTTTACAATTTTGCATGCCCAGAAGAATATCAAATTGCCTAATTAAGAGGCAGGATTGACAGGAGTGGCTTGTGGCATCTGAGGACAGGCTAGAACTTAGGCTAGTCTTTCTTTACTGATGTGTCTGTTTATTTTTTGAGGGACAAAGGTTGGTTTGCCATCCATAAGTGTCCTTAGCTGGTGCTGAGCCAGGCACATGAGGTCTTCCATGATAAGCCTGCTGCTTGGGAGAGCTCGTTTTCTTTAAACATCGCTTGTGAAATGCTGTGCACCAGATCCAAGGGGGAAATCTGTTCATCCAAGCGTCTGGTGGGTCTGGATTTCCCTTGGAGCAGAGGAGTGTCTGTTGGCTGCAGATCCTGCAATTGTCATGTGGCTTCACATGGATAAACTGATGCTTCTGATCTGCGCCCCGGGGTTTTACACAGTTACCTGCTACTTTTGTACGTGTAGTAAAGACTGTTTTATGTGTCTTGCAAACAAATGCTAGATATTTAATGGACTGTTTCGTGTAGATTATAATTTAAAATAAAATGAAACAAAGGCTTTTTTTTTTTTTTTTTTGCGAATTTCACCTACCAGTACTTCAAATATAGCATGATAACCATTTTCCTCTTTATTTACAAAGTCTCTTTTGTTTGTTTGTTTATTTTTTGAAAAGCACTAAATCACTCATCACTGAACTAAACACAGAAGAACACTTTAAAAGTGTTTAAAACTCATGCAGTCCTTTAGTGGCAGGTAAGACAAGGCTCCTAAAATGCCAGAAGTGTCACATGGTGTTGGGGAGGAATTGGCACATCCCTTGGACAGCCCCTTGTCACGATGACCATGGCACTTGCTAGATCTAGAGCAGGAGATGGCACCCCGCCACTGTGGGCTCTATTTAATGTTTGTACTGTGTCTTTGCCTGCCTTATTGCAGCAGTGCCGAAGGAGATTTCAGAGGAAAACAGGCAAAGTTTGGAAATAAATTTGCTGTTCCTGTTCCCACAGTAAGCAGCTGAGATGGGCTGACATCCTGTGGGCCATTTCATGAGCCAGTGATGGCTGTGGATGATGAGGGGTGCACAGTGGCTGCCAGCACTGCTCTCAAGGTGGGCACAGCTGTGGGATCCTGTGGCCAGGCCAACACAGCCCTCATGGGTTCTATGTTTCCTTGTGGGTTCTGGTTCCCCTCACCCCAAGGCCTCTTCAGGAAAGGGAAGAACACCTTGGTACCCTCCTCTGTGCACCCCAGAGCTGCATGAAGAGAACTGTCATGGCTGTCAGTCAGAAAGGAATGGGTTCCTCCACTTTTGCCTCCATCTCTGACAAGCTCAGCTCATGCATAAGCGTAGGTGTTCTACAAATTAAGTACTGTATGGGAATAGCTAAGTCAGGGCCTGAACTAGTGGTTGAGCACCTGGTGAAGGGACACAGCCAGCCCTGGGAGCACAGGTGAAAGCGATTCGTCTGCAGGACTGAAAGGAGTGAAACCAGGTTCCAGCCCTCCCTAACCTCATTTAAGAGCTGGTTGCCATGAGGGAGGGGTCTTACCTGGAGTTTTCTTCCTCTGGAGTACTTCTTGAGTCCTGATTCTTGGGAGGGGTAAGCAAATTCTTCTTTCTTTATTTGGATTGTGACCATTATCCTTTTTCAGATAATTTAGAACTGGTTATCTGCCATTGCCTTTCCCTGCAGATACTACTCTAGGAACTAAAGTGCCTGTGGTCTGTTGTGTTTTGTTGTAAGATCTGCTAGCTGATTTGGGTTGCTTCCTCCAGCTGAGAGTCACATCAGTGTAATGCCTGAAAATATTCAGAGGGTCCAGTCAGTAAGGCCTCAAATGTCAAGTATGTGAAATGGGATCTAACAGGGCTTTGCTGGAGCTAATGTTAAGGTTGTAGCAGAGGCTTTCCTCCAGAGCATGCCTGCCTGGGAGGGATAACAGCACCTTACTCTGCTGGGCTTTTGAACCCATCTTTGCCTTGTGTGAGTAAAAGACTTCAGGCTTTGGGGGTGGGGGGGAAATGTAGGGGTTTAGAAGAAAAGAGCTACATTTGCAGAAAGGTGCTGTATGAAGTTTCAAGATAAGCAAAGTGATATTTAGCAGTGGGTTTCTGTAGCAATGCTGCAGTGCAAATGTGACCGCAGTTGTGGGGAGGGGGGGGGAAAAAAAAAGGTGTGAAAGAAAACACTGGAGGTGGTTTCTTTGGTTTAGTGTACGTAAAACTAAACAAAGCATAGCTGAAGGAAATGAGTGTGACACGTAGTGTGACATTTCTTTAATTGTACCTATGTGAAGAGGTAGAAAAACAAAACACTCAAAATTAACTTAAGCATTGGTGAATGAACTACTCGGAAAGGCCTGCTGGGGAAATAAGCTCAGCAGCAGTCAGAGGATTGAGTGTTTGGCTGTTGGAGAGGGTGCTGGGGAGATGCAGCATGGACTCAAAGCTTCCTTGGAAGGCAAAGAAGTAAATTTTTCATATCTAAGGAAGAGAACAGCATTCTGGGCTTATCCTGTTTACTGTTGCTCAGTGTTCTGTCTCTACACTGGAGAGGTACATATTTATCAAGGAGAGGCAGCAAATGTGTTGCAGAGCAATGAGATTGCTCCAGTAGCTGCAAGGTTGAGAATAGTATCAGATTATTAGTATGTTCCTCTGCCACGTTTCTGGGGTTGAAGAGTGGAAAATGCAACTGGGAGCAAAGCAGTTCCAAGGGGCAGAGCAGAGAGCTGCAGATCTAGTTTCAGAGTTCACCAAACAGGAATGGAGAAAGCAGAGGCAGCTGAGCAAGGTCAGCGTGTGAGGGGCAGAGGAAAAAATGACATGGCCTGTACACTGCCTGTCATAAGTGGCTCAGGGAGATACATCAGTATGGAGTTGCCTGGTCTGAGCTCTCAGGAAGTGGGAGGCCCATCAAAAATAATCTCTGGTTATTCACAAAACTGGGGAGAGCAGCCAGCGTGCGTGAATTACCACTTGTGGAGTTCATAGACTAAGTAAAATTTAACCAAGGAAAGCATGTTAACCTTTTCACTGAAGTTCCTCTGATGCATACATGCTTGAAATCAGATGCCAAGGAAGAGCACGAGAAGGCTGTTAAGTAGAATGAGTCATCTGTGATGGAGAAAAGAGCTGAATGTCCATGTCCCAGAGTCCTGCTCCATGCTGGGAGCTGATGGAGCACCTGCAATTTCCAGGCAACCACGAGGAAAAGTAAAGGCCAGCACTGTGCTTTATTGCTACTTTCTGTTAGAAAAGAAGCAGGAGGATTTTATTTTATTTTTTTCAGACATACTCTTTCTGTGCACATACTGCCTTACCACCCTCAGAGATGCCTTGTGAGATGGTACAAAGGCCAGTTAGATTGTTATGGTTTGTACGTGCAGTATGTTATCTATGATCAGAGACATGATTGACAGCTAATCTGTAGGTAGATGACACTTAAAGTATACAGCTATGTTCTTATGTGGTTTTTTTTTTAAGGCTAGATGGTGAGATCACATGATATCCAGATGTCCATGAAATAAATGTATTAAGAAATGTTTTGTAACACCTCTGTTGATCTCTCTGCTACTCTAATTTGTGTATGCTAGTATGCTTGTAGTGCAGGCTCTTGTAGAGAGCCTTCTGGAAGTGGGAACAGTCAGTGAACAAACTCTGAACAGCCTTTGGACTATTGCTCCTAGTACTTGTCAAGGCTAAAATGAAAACCAGAAGCCTTCCCTAGATGGCTGTATGTTTCTTCCTTGCATGAGTGGCTTTGTAAACTGAAGTGTTGCATGCAGAAATAGATAGGAAATAGTGCTGTTTCTTTCTTTTCCAAAACAGGAAACAGAGGAGAGTTTTCAGGAAATTTTCAGCTCACAGAAACCTAAATGTGCAGTAATGTGCAGTCCAAACTGAGGCTTTGCAGCTTAGACTTCTTCAGAATTAGGCAAGCCTGGTGGGATCCATCCTTGAAAGCATCATCTATCTATTTATTTTTAAATCATTGTTTCTCTTGTCCTGGCTCTTATTTGTTGGTAAATCTTACCATTATGATTGTGGCAAGTTAACAAGGTGTCTTTGTTCACGTGGAGGCAGAGATGGGCTGTGCTCCCAGTGCTATTATTCAGTGTCAAGCTCTAACACTTGGAGGGCACAACTTCTGTGGAACAAAAAGAGAGGCATAACTGGTTATAATTAATTATATTCAATAGTAACTTGTTGTCTTCAGCTAGAGTCTCTTAAACAACTGTAATGCCGTGAGATAAAGGTTGTGGTCTTTGTGGTAAAAATACAGAAGTCTGGGTGCTGCAGAGATGCTTAAGATGTTATATCTGCTGCTTATCACTGCTGCTGGGTGGGCTCTCAGCGGTCTGGCTTATAACCATCCAGACAGAGAGACTGATGATAATGTTCTGACAGGACATTGTGGTTCCTGTGTATTAGAAAGGTCTCCTATACTGCTACTGAAGAGTGGAAAAACTGCCTCACTCTTCTCTGAACTGGGACTGCATCAGTGCTGCTGCTGTCTACGTTCTGCTCTGCATTACAGCTGGCTGTGGCCATTAGGTTTGTTGGTGGGGAAAAAAACCCGTGGGGGGGGGGGGAGGGGGCAAGGTATTGCAGACCAGCAACACA
>JAOWBP010004377.1:3333711-3373486 GCA_028571105.1 Tragopan temminckii
TGGGAGGGCAGGGAAGAACTGAATCCATGTGGGGCTCTGATCAGCGAGCAGGTAGTGAAATCATGAAGCTGCAGCTCAGTTCCTTCCACTACTTTTCTTCGCACCCACTCTGCTTCTCCTTAGAATTCAGCTGCACTCTGTCCTGAAAGGTGGCTGCTGAAGTTTGTTGCCACGTGAGCATCTCTCTCGTTACTTTCTGTACTCTCTATCTTAATGGAGAAAGAAAAGTGAAAGCAAGAAAGTAGCATTTTTAAGTTGACTTGGATACGTGTGGTTCGGTGATCTGAACCCAGTTAGAGTCATAGAACGATTTGAGTTGGAAGGGACCCTTAAAAGCCTTTTGGTCCAATTCCCTGCAATGAACACAGCTCAATCAGGTGCTCAGAGCCCTGGCCAGCCTGACCTCGTGTGTCTCCAGGGACAGGGCATTATTAGCTCATTACAGAGACCCCAGAGTCCAGTGGTGGCTGTGTTAGTGCATTTCCCACTGGGGGACCTTCTGATCTGTAAAGCAGCCTGGAGAGGGCAAGATGCTAATTAAAACCTGAGCAAAACTGAATCCTTTGGGCAAGGAAATGATAGTAGGAGGCAGTGCTGTGCCCACTGCCAAGGCTGGGAGCAGTATGGAGCTGCAGCCAGGGTGAGCTGGCTGGGCACACCATGAATGAGAGCCCTCTGCGTGTCTGGCTGGTGCCATTGTTGGCAGTCACAGCAGGCAGCCTCCAGTCTGCTCTGCTCGGAAGTATGAGTTATTAAAATGTAACAACAGCAGGAAGGCTTTTGCACTAGCACTTATACAATATTCCTTTTATAGTTCCTGCTCTGTTCCCCTCCTTGGAGCAGAGCTGTTTTCCTTAGCCCCTGGGTGAGATGCGGGTTTGCTGGTGCCACGACCCTGCCGGCAGGTGACCATTTATTTTTTGCAGCCTGGGTGGAAATGGAGGCTGGAGCCCCACGGGGTTCCTGGATGACAACTGACTTTTTCCGACCCTGTTCAGCACAGCCTTGCTCAGAGCTGATGGAGGCGCAGGGGGAGAGGAGGGAGCAGCATTCCTTGCTGCTACATTCACGTAGTTCCTGGCAGCAGCCAGCTCCGAGCTCCTCCTGAAATCGCTCCAGACTCTGAAATCATCTCTATTAGGAAACCATTCATGCTGTAGCTGGATGGAGCCCTAGGTGACTCTTTAAAGCCCGAAATCCACTGAAATGCTGGTGGTCAGGAGCCTCTGCTGCTGCCTGGCTGCGGGGTCAGGGTTTAGGGTGAGGACTGCAGTGAGAGCAGAGCCCTCTGCTGTGCTCAGGCAGTGGTTTCCCTGCACATGCATGTACTTATTACTGCTTAGTACAGAACTGGATGCAAACTCCAGCTCTGTTTTCTTTGTTACCCTTAATGCTGTGCTTATTCACTTTATCGCTAATGTTGCCGTACAGCTCTGAAATATAAGAACTGCCTGCAAATTACAAGCTTCAATGCTACAAAAAATAAAATAAAATAAAATAAAAAGCTGGTTCATAAAGGTTAGGATATTTTCCAGAAATGTAGATGAAAATAGATACTTAGGCTCCAAGGGGATCTCCTGCAACGGGGCTGGGACTGCCAGTTGTGGGACTTGGAGGACCTGGTGCATGATGAGCCTTCTGTAACCACGGCCCCAGCACGTGCTCCCTCCTTCTCAAGTCTGTTTATGAGTCCCTCTGAGGAGGATACGTTATCCCAGTCATGCTGTTACCTGCTGAGCAGCAGCAGGCTTGTTTCAGTGCTAAATTACTTCTCAGCTTGTCTCTCACAGTGATGATTCACTTTGATTGATCAGTGCAGAGCCAGGCGTGCAGGCAGCCCTGGCTGCTCCAGCACTGGCACCACTGTGCTTTGAGTAAAGCTGATTTTCACCCTGAAAGACACTGAATGTTGTAGCTCCTCTGCCTGTTAGATTTGTTCCTGCCACTGTGAATGGGAAAAATCCCTTAGACCCTTCTGGAGCTTTCCACGGGTCTTTGTACCCTGCTAGTTCAGAAGTCTTGGACTGAGCATGAGCTTAGGGCTTGTTCATGTATGACTGGAAATGAGTGAACTGGTTTTGAGAGGTTGGTCTGTCCACTGCCTGAAGTCTTGTGTGGGTATTTGAGTCACTGATTACAAAATCAAAATTGTCCTTTTGAATACTGAACTAAAAGACATAGATGGAAGATAAAGAGCAGTGGAAAAGAAAGCAATGTCACTGTAAGAACAGAAAACAACAGGGAAATAGTCCTTAGCAAACATGGAAGAGAAAAGACATAAGTGATAGATAATGCTGGGTGACTGTATCACAGATAAGCCTGCGCCGGTTTCCGGGAATACTGGGAGTTATATGTGATATAATAGTCCAGGACTATAACCATAGGTCTGGGCTAAGCAAACTGCTTTCTGTAGCTCTTTTCTGCCTCTGTTTTCCCACCTGTGAAGTTGGATAGTAGTAATTTCCTCCCAGAAGAGCCGCAAACACTAGCTAGAAGTTGCAGTGTGTTATGGCATCAAGGAAACGGTGGCTATTATTAATCACTCCTTATATTTTTTCAACATTCTGCATAAATAATATTTGTTTGTTTTGGTTTTTAAAACTTGGAATCGATGCCTGGACCAAATTAGGGTTGGAAGCTGAGAGGTACGAGGAAAGACATCCAAAACGCTCAGCTTGTTCTGTATGGGACAGAACTGCTGAGGCTGCATCACTTGCAGCTCTCGAGCTTGGTGCCAGCATACAGAATTCCCTCCTTACAGCTTTTCCATGTTGTGTGCCAAGTATCCTGCTCTTCAGTCTGTTATAAATCTTCCCTAATTCTGTAATTGCTTTGGTAGCGATTATAGGCAGGCTCTTGTTGATCCTTCTGTGGTTTTCCTTTATCCACATTTTCTGTGGGCTTTTATTGTTGTTGATTCTCTTCTCTAGTTCCTTTTCTCCCCTTTTCCAGTTCCAGCAGGCCCCATGGCTCTGTTTAAGTCCTTCCCTCCAAGAGACAAGCAGGGTCCATCTGCCTCTCCAAAGCAGGGGAAGGGGCACCTTGTGCTTTTGCAAATATGGAAAACAAATGTGTAAGTTCATGCGTTGAAGAATATGCTGTGAATCATGCTGGGGGCTGCATTTGGGGATGGATTTATAAATGATGGCAAGCAGACAATTAAGCACAGCTTTAAGCATGATTGTACTGTTCTCTAAATACCTATGGGTGTCTCTAAGCAAAAGCAGTTATGATTATAGCAAAGTGATCGTGCCTGTTTGCTTAGCACATGCTCAGGTTGGTTACTGCTCTGAGGGCAGGTTACAGTAGGTGCTGTGTGGTTCCCCTCCCCTGCAGCAGATTTGCTCCATGCTTTGTGCCTCCCTGCAGCACAGCAGGAAGTCGCCCAACTGTTCAGAGCTCAGCACTCTGCCTCCACTCCACTTCTTCTCCCTCCCTAAGGACATAGGCTCACTTTTGTAAAGTGCACTTGTGCAAACAGAGCTGATAACCCAGCCTGACCCAGTGTAGGCACTGGGCTGAGCCCCAACCCTTGGGCAGAGCCCATGCTTTGACAAAAACCAGTGGTGTTCTCACTTGGTGACAGGTGAGATCCAGATCTCCTGTGGGCACAGCTGATACAAAGCTTAGTTCCTGCTTCATTCCTGTAGTTTCACTAGAACACAGACCGTAAAAGCCATAAAGCCGGGTTGTACATTGGTGACAAATGGATTAAGCTTTGAGGGGTTTGAGAGTTTGACTTTGACCTGGTTTTGTTTTTCAGACTTCCAGCTTGTTCCAGAAGTGCTCAGTTGGCATTTCTGAAAGCAGCCGAGGGATTTCAAAGATTCTTAGGGGGGGATATTCCTGTAGGTCAGCTTGTGAAGCACTTTCAGGAGCTTTATTTTTGGAGGTGGCTGCTATTCAGAATGCAAAATTCTTATGACCTCTCACTCAGACTACCAGAAGCTTTTCTTCTACTGTATGGGCGCTGACTTCTGCCCCTTTTTGTCTGTTAATGGGCCCTTCAGCTTTAATGTGAGCCTGGAGCGTTCCCTTCCCTACCCATGGGAGGGGCTGTTCTATGAAATAACCATCTGATGTACCTTGTGGTTGAGCAGATGTTATCTTAGTCAAGGCAGAATTTCATTACTAAGTAATTGGATGTTCTTCCTGGTTCCTCATAATTAAGGCAGGAGAAAAGAACAAAACCTGCTGATTTGATATGAGTAATTGCTTCATTAAGTTATTTGCTTCCTCACCATAACCATCAGCCCAAAGAAGAGAACGGCATGCCCACCGGACCGTATATGACTGTACTGTGACACTGGGGCTTTGTGCTGTGTTGTCAGATGGAATCACAGGCAAAGGAGTTGGGAAACACCTTGCTAAGTTATTTACCTCTCAGCCCTGTGCATTTAAGACTTCGGAGAGAGTCTGGATGTGTCCTAATGGAGTGAATCAGTCGCTAGGAACAGCAGAGGGCTAATGTGTGAGGCTTTAGATTGCACACTTGCCTTGCTTCCTTTGTCTGAGCACTGAATTGATGTTTAGGAGCTGAGCAGCTGTGTCCTCTTACTGAGGAGCAGGCAGAAAGGAAGCTGCATTAAATCCAGGTCAAAGTGGCTCAGAACTGGAATATGGCAATACCTGAGCTGTGCTCCCTGGCAATGGCTCATCTCCCTCCTGTTCTTTGTGTTTATTCTCCCCAGGCTGGGTTTGCACACGTGTTTGTACACATGGGGACCAATTGGTGAACACTGCCTTGTACCACAGGACAGGTAGATGGGCTTTATTTGCTCCTTCAGTTACATGGATTCAGCCAAAATGTCAGACATAATGTTAAGTAAAAGATTCTCCATCTGTGTGGACCTGAGCTCCTCTCAGACAAATCTTGCTGCCCTATCCCCGTTATTCATCACCCCAAATGTACTTCACAACTCTTTTCCTTAATTTCCTCCTTGCAAACCTGAGAACCAGGCACAGGATTTGTGTGTGCCTGTGCTCAAAGTCAGGGCTCAGAGGCTCTGTGATGTGAACTGTGTTGGATTACCCCCAGGTGTGGGAGAAGCTGGCACGGCAGTTCCAGGTCACTGCCCATCACTCTGTGAGACATTCCAAGTGCTGTGCTCTGCAAAGCCCATATTTTCCAGGAACGCTATCAGAAACTTTGCTTATGGAGCTGATTTCTATCACCCCCTCAAAGATCAGGGGAGGTGTGCTGTTGAAAGAGACCAACTCAAAGTTCGGAGCTGACAGGCCTCATTTTCCTCCAGCTGCAATGCTAAATAATAACAAGTCAGCCCCGAGCTGTAACTTCTTAGATAACCTGGATGCTGTGCTGCTGTCTCCCTGTGCTGGGGAGGATGGGATACTGGCAGAGAGCAGGGTGGAAAACTTTGCATTCTCTCTCCTAGTCATGCAGCCAGAAAAGAGCAATTGGGCAGGAGAACGTTGCTGGGAGGATCATATATAAAACAAACAGAGCTGGAGGAGATGTGGGTGGTTTATAGCTCCAGCACCTGAGTTTCCACCTCTAAATCACTCAGATACTGTTCCCCAAAGAGAGGCCTCAGCCCTGCTCTGTGCTGACCGCAGGTCTCTGCAGCATAAATTCTGCCTTCTCATTGCTGATCACCTGGGGAGCTCTACTCTGCTATAGCAGTGCCTTTTGCCTACCAGCAATGCCTGGGAGCCCCAGGGCAGCACTGAGCAACACTCAGCCTCTCCACACCCTGAGAAAACTCAGCTTTCCTCCGCTTTTGCAAGATGGGAAACTCAATTGAATGAATCAGTAGAAGAGGCATTGCACAGCTCAGCATGCCCTTATGTCCAACTTCGTTCTAGTCCACAGGATTCTATTTTTTTTCCCCAGGTGCCCACTCTTTTCTTCTTTCTGTGTTCCTGGTTGCATTATGCATTGCTTGCTGCTGCTATCTCCCCTGGTCTCTCCCTCTCTCTCTGACCCTTTGCTGAGTTCCTGGCTCGCTGCCCCAGCCCCACCGGCCGGAGCTGGCGGTGCTCGGCTCTCCCTCCTCTGCTCATTGCATGATGTTTAGCTTGGGAGATTGCATATCTCAGTGCAGGACCCCCACATGTTGGGGAACGTGCTTGCCTGGAGGATGCTACTGGGGGAGAGAGAGCGCATTCTGCTCACAGAAAATGCTTTTTGTGCCTGCTGTGAAGCTACAACATGTGTGCTGCAGGCAAAGCCGTGAGATGTATCAGCTGGGGAGGGCATCACAGCTGGGGTAGGCTCAGCAGCTGCAGCTTCAGTGCGTGTGGGTAGTGCATGTGCATGTAGCAGGGCACTGCCAGACAGAAATGAATGAGGCTGGTGCAGCCTCTGACAACCAGCACTGTGCTTGTGCAGGACTGCCAAGTGGGATGTGTGATGCAGAGGGGGTTCCCACAGAGGCTGGGGCAGGACAGAGAGTGTGAGTTGGCATGTACACCAGCTGAGAGTGGGGTTGTCCTGCAGGGCTGGTGCAGGAGGCTCAGTAGTGCCTGTCTGAGCTGTGGCTGGGCTGAGCCAACAGCATGAATCCTTTGCTTTCAGGAACAATAAATTCCCTCACTAATCTTACGAAACAGAAGAAAAGCTACAAACGCCTTACCTATTTGAGGCCTGTGGGCTCTGCATTGTATTAAACATTAACCTGCCTTTCTGAGCTGAAGTACTGACTCTCTTGGTAATTTTTGAGGCCCAGGCAGCCAAAGAAAAGGATCCTTTGTTGGGCGATGTTTCAGGAAAAATCCTTTCGGCCATTTTCTGTCTCATCATGTTTGTTTGGCCCCGCAGCAGAAGGGCTGGCTGCACAATTTGTGGTTTGTGTTTGTGCAGCCGGGCTGATCAGAAGGCTGTGCCCGCATTGCAGCTCTGATAGTGTTGTCAGCAATAGGCACACGTGTGTGACCATGCACCGAGTTGCACACTTAATCAGACACACACGCACATACACCCATATGAGAGAGGAGCAGAAACGCTGTCTCTTGACATTTTACAAAAATATATCCCCATGAACGCTGAGTGTTAAAAGTAATCGTGTCATCAGAGAGAAGGGGGCCAGAACAGAGCAACAGGACGAGTGCTGGGAGTGTGCTCTGCTCCTGGCTCTGCCCTTGCTTGGTGTGTGAGGCAGGGCAAGCCATTGTGCATTGTTTCTCCTCCATGCATTGTGACTAATAGTTTCAAAAGAACTTGTGAAAAGAATCAAATACTGTTACTATGGGCTTGGATATATGTTTACTTAAGCCTCACAGTCCTGCTCACCTGCTCTGTTCCTGTGGGATGCCAGCATTAGGGCTGGGGCATTACGTGGTTTTTCTCCTACTGCAGAGAAGTCCAAAACACCAAAAGCAAGCAGAAATCCCTTTGTACTGAAGCCTGAGTCTGGTGAAGTTTCTCACGTGGATGGGACCTGTGCTCTGCACCTTCGTGTGGGTAAGTCATCCAGCAGGCAGTGGAAATCTCGGTAGCAATTGCTCAGCCCTTCCTTCAGCACTTCAGTCTGCCTTTAGTCGCAGCAAGTCTTTGCTTTCTCTTGCTGTCTGTGTTCACAGTGCCCCCAGCTTTACTGCATTTACGTAACTAATTGTCTGAGGGGCATTTCACAAGGGAGTGACCTGGCACGTTCCTGCTCTGCTGACAGAGCTGCATGCTGAGTCCCCTCCCCAGTAACAGCCAGGTGACAGGGCTATGCCAGATCCCTTGGGAACTGCTTGTTCCATATGGGGCTCCCACATATCTCTCCCCAAGGCATGAGCTTGCACGAGAGTTTCACTCAGCTTGCAGCCTTGAATGGGCCCTTTACGACTGGACAGAAAGAGGAAAGAGATGTTTACACTGCCGGGTGCTGCCGGGCCAATAATGCACTTTGAACTAGAATCAGCCGGGCTGCAGAACAGCACTGATCAGAGCTGTTTTGGCAGCGAAGGGCCGAGTCAAAGCCATGGGGTGTGCCGGGCTGGAGCCACGAAATTCCCTTTCCTTCCACTGCCGCACTGACTGACAGCAGTGGTTTTTCCAAGGCTGGAGATTGGCAGCAATAACCCACAGCTCCCGTTTGTTTTCCGAGGTGATAACGTGCGACCACCAGGGAGGCTGTGCCCTGCTCTACCCCTGTCCATGCCAGGAGAGTTGGAACAGCCCAGAATTGTGTGTGAGATTAGGAAAGGTGTGCGCTAATTAATGGGAGTGCTGCGCTGCCCCTCGGCTGCAGCTGCACGCGTGGATGTGGCACTTTGCGTGTCCCCTCCCTGTCTGTGCCCACACTGACAAAAGGACTGAGCTGTGACCACACTACGTTCCTATGAGCAGCCCGGAGGGACAGCATGAGGAAATCGACGTACTCAGGTGAGCTGTGGCTCTCTCCTCTCTCGGTTCTCTCCTTTTGTGTCTGGACTGGGAAAAGAAAAAGGTTTCAAAACAGAAGTACAACTTGAATCAGCCCCTCTCCCTCCGAGTGGTTCTGTAGTGGAGAGTGGAACGAGTTTGTTGTGTGTAAACAGAACCTGCTGACCGATGAAAAAGGCTTAAAGAGTAGAACAAATCCAGGGTGGCAGCTTGTGCCAGGCTTGGTGGCATGCGGCTTGTTTGGAGGACACCTTTCCCAGCACAGGACAGACTCGGTGCTGAGCTGCAGCTTGGAATTAAAACAGGACGGTGGCACTGCTTGTGACACCGGCTGCCTTCAGGGCAAACTCCCATGTAGGAGAGCTGGGGCCCAAACACAGTGCAGTTCTCTCCCTGCTCCTTGTTCCGGCTTTGCAGCCTTGTCCTGCAGGGTGAGGGCTCTGTGCCTTTGGCTTCTGCAGGCTCAGTCAGGCTTCTTCCTCCCTGGCTGCTTGGGAGCAGGTAACCACAGCTGACAGCTTTTTTCTAAGCTTCTTCTGAAACTTTGCTGGCAGACTGAGAGATGGCTGCTGCATGATGGTGTGAATCCATGCCCTGTGACAGATCCATCACCCCGTGCACTGTGGTGCCCACCAGCGGCTCCTCCAGGTGCAGGATGTGGCTGTGCTCTTCAGCTCCAGCTTCCTGCCCATGGCTGCTTTGTAGGTTTGCTTCTGCCCTGGCTTCACCCTGGTGGCTTTGGGGACACAGTCCATGCTGGCCTCTGTCCTGAGTCATGTGTCTGGGCAGCCTCTGTGCTGAGAGCCCGTGCAGCCATGCAGCAGCCAGTAGGGCTCGACGGGACCTGGTGGTTTTCTGTGCTCAGAGAATCCCCCCGCGATGCAGCCTGGTTGCTGCTAAATGGATCAGGAACATCTCTCTTGTGTACATTTTTCTTATTAGAATCACTGAATGGACTGCTGGGGAGGTTTTGTTAGGGTGTGTATGCCAAGAACAACAGAAGACTTTACAACATGTTAACAACAGTGTTCATTGATTACAGTTGGTTTTAATGGAATTGCATGCAGGGAAGCCTGTTGCTGGCACCTACATCCTAAAGTGCATGTAGTGGCTAAGAGGCCCTGAAGGAGGGCAACTGTGGGATCTAAGGGCCTGAAATTAAGGCTACCTGCAGAAGAGGCTGCATGATCCTGAAGCATTCTGTTTGCTTTGGGCTGACTGCTGAGGTGAAGCTGTGGCCCTGCAAAGCCCCTGGTATGAGTGATGCATCTCTGATCAGTGTTCGCCTCCACATCAGTACAGCGTTGTAAAATTAAGATCAGTCAACACTTGATCAATACCTTTAATTCAAAAGGGACTGCAGTTATATTTTGGAAAAACTGTTTGTGTGGGGTTTTGACTGGTATGTAGCAGCCACTTATGGAAAAAAAGAAGGGAAGAATTGCATCATTGCACTGTGGCCACCACTAATCTCTGGAAAAAGCACACGCAGCCCTTGTGAGCATTATGAAGGCTCTGCCTTCAGTAGTGGTGAACTGGGCTCTCACCTCTCCTGACTCACAGGGAAGGAAGGCTCTGGGTGAGTCATTTACCATGCTGGGAAGGCCTTGGAGAGCAGCCAGTGGCGTGCTGGGCAGAGGCAGCCCTGACTGTCCTGTACATCTGATGGGTTCACACATGGGGGATCAGCAGTGGTCACTTCCTTCAGGAAATTTAATTGGAATCCAAGCTACTTCTCTAAGAGATGAGCGTAAAGTGCTGCTGAGCCTCTAGGCTTCCTACTGATAGAGAGATCCTGGAGATGACAGACAAGTAGCTAGTCAGTTAAAGCCTGCACTGCTGACAGCCCTTGACAGGTTGGAAATACAGTGCTTTGCTTTTTGCCGAAGTTGGGATAATTAGCTGCTTCTGAACCCTTTTTGAGGTTAGGGAGCACTTCTTTCACATCTTCCATCTATTCCGATTTAATACAGAATCCTAGAATGGTTTGAAATGGAAGGCCTCCTTAAAGGCCGTGTGGTCCAAGCCCCCTGCAATGAGCAGGGACACCCACAGCTTGAGCAGGAGCTCTGAGCCCCATGCAGCCTGACCTTGGGTGTCTGCAGGGATGGGGCACCACCACCTCTCTGGGCAAAGTGTGGTGGACCAGGTGCCACTGAACCCAACTGGAAGGCTTCACTTCTCAGGGCTGAAGCTCCAGCTCTGCCCTCTGTTAGCACATCATCACTCTGTTACCAGGTTGTTCCTCACTCCAGGCAAGTTTTCTGAAGACCTTTGGAGGAAATCATTACCCATTTGCTACAACTTTTCAGCACATGCCAGGCGTGGTTGGGCTGCAGCTTGCCTGCAGATGCTTTACCTCTTACCAGTAAAGGGAGGTTCAGACCTTTGTGCCATAGCTGCAGGCATTGCAGCTCAGCCCAGCAGTGCTGTTTTCCTGGAACTTCCTGGAAGGAGGAGGGCAAAAAGGAAATCTTACATAGCAAGTTAAAACTGAGAAATAACCACTGTTGAAGCCAACCCTTAAATGTTTTCTTCTGGAATGTCTATTATTTCAGATCCTTAAGGAGGAGAAACACAAGGGTTGAAATACAAGGGTTAAAAGGGTTATTGGATTCTCATTTTCCTTTTCTTAAGTACTATAACAATGCCAGAGAAGAAACAGTCAGGATTCATGACAAATGATTTTATAGTTGTTTTCAAGGATGATACAAATTGTTTTGGCCAAGGACTGCTTGCAGTTTCAGATTTGTAAGTTGTTGGCAAGCATTGAAATAGGGATTACATTAATTAGGGCACCTCCAGAACCTTCCCGTGTGGTTGTGCCTCACCTCAGCTATAGAATCCTCACGTAGTGCTAAGGCACATACAGAGAAATGACTCCTCATAATGAGCTAGGGTTATAGGGAAGAAACTCCGGTATCAGAATGGTGACCTGATCATTGCTTTAGGGTTAGGATCTTTTCCAGGCTGATACCCATTGAGAGAGGCCCTGCGTAATTCCATCGGTGGCTTTTAACCCCACTGTCATAAAAGCTGTGAGGTGTGGCAGTTGATGACGCAGTGTTTGCAGAGCCCCGTTGTTCTCCCAGAGCTGGACCTGCTGTCTCCTGAGCTACCTGGCACTCTGTCAGGCTGACCCATGGGGGAACACGCAGGGTTGTTCAGGCAGTTTTTCCTTAGCTCACCAGTAAAACATCGAGAGGAAAAAGATAAGGTTTGGATCCAACAAAAGCATTCGTTTAATTAAAACGGTCATTTTTAACAGAAAGATGAAATATTTTGTTTTGAGGTATGGAAAAATAAAAAAGCCATTTCCTTGAGCTTAACTACAGATAGCTCCTGATCCTCAAAACCTGCATTGCTGGGCCAAGAAACTATCATTAAAATAAATGATTGTCTCAAGGATTCCCAGTCAGCCACAGGAGCTGGATGCTCAGGCCGTGCCCATTCAAACTTAGTGTTCAAGACCTGAATTCAGTGCAAGCGTTCCTCCACCAGTTCAGAGGCTCTCCCTGAGGTTCCGCAAGCTCTGCGTTGCTTGGTTTTGTGAGGGCATTGTGATACCTTGTGTTACTGAAGTAACAGGAAGGAAAATAAGGATTACAGAATGAACTTGTTTATTGATAACCCAAGAATAGCAGGAGGCTGGTGCACAAAGGGCTTTGTGCCCTATTTCAGGATGCAGGTTGGCTTGCTCAGCTGCATGGATTAGAAGCCATAAATGTGACCCGCATGAAAGCTAGTTGATATCCAATGGCCACAGCCTCCCATCCTTATATAAATCCCCAAACAAAAGAGAAAACAGGCACGATCCAGTTTCTGTATGGCAAACACTTGCTTATTGTTTCAGGAACTGCATCACCAAGTAGTCCATGCCTCATGCTCACATTTTCCAACCAGTAAACAACAGCCCTGGTCCCAGTCATGTTTACACATTCTGCCTGCTGGATTTCTTCCCCAGGATCCTTCACTTATTTTTTTTTTTGCCACTCAATCCATCACATCATACCAATGGCTGCACTGTCCCTGCTGAGTCACTTTGCTGTGTGGCAGTCATGTTTCTGATGTCCCTTGATACTGAGGTAATACTGTCAGGAAGGTTCTCCAGTGGCAGTGCCATGCTGTGGGGATGGGCAGGACAGGTTGGGTTGGGTGCTCTGCCATTGCCAGATCTGGCTGGCATGTGTGGGCAGTAGTGGAGTGTTGCTTCAGGTAGCAAAACATCCTCATGCCTGCTAGGAAATCTTCCCATGCCCAACTGGAGTAAGCAAAGCCAAGATGTGCAGTGCAGAGTGAGGAAACCTTGCACTCCCCAGCTCCCCATCCACTTCAAGCACAACTAGGACATTATCTCCTGCTGGCCCTGGGGTCCCAGCTCTGTCTGTGCCACCTCTTTCCCTACAGCAGCTGTGTGCTGAGAGCAGTGGTGCAGTGGGAAGGAGGTAGTGCTGCTCTGTTGAGTCAGCCTGTTCTTGCACTGCAGTGGCTATGTAATGACGATGGCTCAAAGCACTCTTTGAAGATGTTATGTTACAGAGAGGGAATCAGTGGTGCATGGGACATCCGGATCCTGCACAAACCCAAAAGAGATTCCTGGCTTTGTGCTTACAATGCAGTTTTCATGTTCACATATGTGAGATAGCTTCTCCCAGAGCTCAGTGGGGTTCCAGACGTTCAAAGATGCTTCTAGAGCAGGGGACAGCATTGGTGCGTAATGGCACCAGGAGGAGGGGAAGATAACTTTGTCCAGTGGTGGGAAAGTGGCTGAAAGCTGAGCAGAAGGGGCTGGCTGGGAAGTTACTGTTCACCCTTTAACACTGATCGTTGTGTTACATCAGTCTGATGTGTGGCACAAACTTCCTCTGTGACTTGAACTTTTAATTTTGGGGAGGGCAGGTTCAAATCTGATGCCCAGAGCATAAAATCAAAGCATCATTAAGGTTGGAAAGACCGCTAAGGTCATCTAATCCAACCATCAACCCATCCCCACCATAGCACTAAACCACATGGCTCAGTGTCACATCTGCCCTTTTCTTGAACACCTCCTGGGATGGGGATCCCACCACCTCCCTGGGCAGCCCATGCCAGTACTGCATGCAGCTGTTCCCTCTGTTTCCCTCAATCACTGCACTGCCTTCAGGGCTCCCAGGTAGAAGTTGAGCTGTGGAGCTGCTGCAAGCTGGAACCAGTAGCAAAAGGTTTTTCTTATTATGTTTTTTCCTTGTCTATGTCAGATGAGCATTATTTACAGGAAACAGTTTGTGCAGCTTGGAGATTTGTTTAGAGAAGGAGTGTAGAGGGAGGAGTCAAAAGCATAATGGAAATAAAAAAGGTCACAGTAGTGCTGCAAAAAGTCCATAATTTCCTGGTGTGGGAGTGCTGCTATTCTGGAGACTAGGGACACAGCAGAACAGATTTATTCGTCTGGTTCCCAGAGGGAACAAGGCTGATCTCAGTGGGTGCTGGAGGCTGCTGTCTCCTCATCGTGCCCAGAGCCACGTCCCCTTGCAGGCTGCAGCAGTGATGCCAAAGAATGCTGAGTGCATGTGCCTGGGGAGCAAGTGGGAGTCCTATCCTCCTGAGCAGCCCCTGGGTGTGAGTTTGTTTTTGATGTTATCAAGGGAAATGAGGATTGCCTATAGCTTTATATAATGCACAGAATAAACAAAGGAAACGAGTACAAGGTGCCCTCAGCCATTACTGTTGAATGACTCAGTGGCTGAGCTGCAATGCCTCGACACGTACAGATAGAGAAGAATAACAGATCTCAGGGGGTTACAAGTCAGGACAAGGGACCTGCACATGTTATAGACCACGGGAGGTTGCGGAGATTTATTCAGGTGGGTTTAAGGCTGTTGAAAAGCTGTGAGCTAGTGTGGCTGCAGGCTTTGGTTTGCCTGCAGGAGAGGTGCAGATGTGGGTGTGCAGAGCATGTGTGGGCATGCAGAGTGAGTGTCCCATGTGCACAGTGGGTGCCCTACACCAGCACGGTGTGCAGTGCCGTCCCTAGGCTGCCGTGCTCTGGGGTTTTGCTTCCGGATGCTCCGTTTCAGTTTTCCTTCTGAAATGACTTCCCATTTTTTAAATTAAAAGCAACGTTTTTTGTTATTTTCAACTCAAGTGAGGATGACTTATTACTCATTGTCCTTGTAGAAGTTTGCTTGCAGCTTGGAAAGGTGACAGTCCTGAATGGCCATCATCCTCCCTGCCCTCTGCTTTGCTTTGGGGAATCTTTCTGTCCTCGCTGATCTTCAGTGCTCTGACACTAAAAGGATTCACGTGTGGTGCATTGTTTTTATCTAAGCTCAATTGCTAGAAGCACCAGGAAATCCTTAAAATCAGACCTCTCTGTGCTCTTACAGCTCTGTTTGCCACATGAAGGGGTTTTATCTTTGGTGTCCTCCCTCCGTGTGTTTAAGAGAGCAAGTTTTATCAAGCTGGGTGTAATGCTGTCGTGTAAGGTTGAGTTGTGCCCAAGCAGCACCGTGCCCGCTGCATTCTGCCCTTGGATTTCAAACGCCTATTTTTTTATATTTCTTCCAGTTGATAGCCTACAACTCTTAGAACTGCTGACTGTTGACTGTATAGTTCAGACTCACGCAGCCTGAAGGGCTGACATCACTGGAGCTAATTGTCCCTTGATGCTAATTGTCATTCAGCTACGTGTGCATCTGTAAACAATTTCTCAAATTGCTGCATTGATGAGTGAGATGCTTTGGTTGGCAGGTCCCACATTTATTTCCTGCAGTGGATTTTTGTCAGATAAACCCCTGAACAGTGATGTGAAATAAACTGACAGCTGATTTTTGCAGCTCATGTGGTGAGGGATGAGCTCAGCCATTGCGTGTTCGATGCATCTGCAAAGGCTCCAGGCCTCACCATGGGCTCCAGCATGTGCCAGCTGCTGTCCTGGATGGTGGCATCAGCCAGTCAGGCTTTGATATATGTAATGCTTTTGGAGATAAGTAATGCTTTTGGGGCAGTGTGGGTAGGCAGGGAGAGAGGAGGATGATAGAACTTGGGGGTTTTTTTTTGTTTGGTTTTGTTAAATTTATAAGGATAATCATGAGAAAACAGGAGCCCCTGTGCTTTCTTTGTGGTGGAAAACAATGGTAAAAAGTTGTTTCATAATCTGTCTGGAGCCTGGATTAATGCTCAGATCTTACTGAGCCTTTTATGCCCTTTGGGTCGTGACTATAAACACAGGAGTGCCATGGCCTGTGGCAAAGCACAGGTGCTTATTATGACAAGCATGTGTATTAGACTCTTTTACAAACTGCTCCCATTCCCTGGTGGAAAGTTTGTGGGCTGCTCTTGGCATGGTTTTTAACACAGCTATAGCAGTGTGCTGGGAGGAGAGGAGCTGGAAAGTTGATCTGAGATATAGCCACAGCCCCAGGAAGAAAACCCTACCTTAGTCCTGGGTGCAAATGAAGTGTCCTCGTTCCCTGCCCTGTGTAAATGTTTGTGTGAGGCCCCTCCATCTGTTATTTCTGCAGTGTGCTCTCAACATGCACTGGAGATAGAGGAGGTGGGGTCAGGAACTGAACCATGCGTTCTGGGGGCTTCTGGGCCAAACCTGGTCAGCTCTGGGGCAGGAAGAGGAGAAAGCATGAAATTCTGTAAGGATGCAGGAGAAAGCATCAACAGCAAAGGCAAACAGTGTCTTCAGAGAGGTGTGCTAGAATGAATGAGAATAGCCAAAAGTTGTACTGGGTTGTACTGAGTGATGCAGGAAGAGTGCTGGGATACATTCTGAGAAGGTTGGGTTGGCAGCTGGGGACTCAATGATCTTAGTTGTCTTTTCCAACCTTAATGATTCTATGATTCTAAGATAAGAGCTATTCAGGTAGCACCTGAATCATTTTACAGTTTTTCTTTCTTATTACCAGTATTACAGATATGCTGGTGAGGTAGTTTGAGTTCTCTGGAGCAGCAAGGCGTTTATTGATTTCTGCTCTTTGAACATACTTTACTGCAGGGTTAAACATCTGCCCAGGAATTCACCTTTCCCACGCATAGCAGAGGTGCCATGAATGGTTTGTAGGGTTGTCCTCAGAGCTTCCCTTGTATGGTCAGAGCACAGGTAGAGGGCATAGGGCTCTTTGTGCTTGTCAGCCAGGCCCCAGCCCCTCTGCATGATAGCCTTGCTCAGTGAGAAATGCTTGCCTATAAGCCCTGTGCTAAGGGGTGGTGAAGGCTCTGGAAGCATCATCCGATGGGAACAATCCAGTGTGTTGGGATTAAGTTGAATTCTAATATTGTCTAACACAGTGGCATTTCATCCCGGCGTGGGATCATCTTCATCCTTTGTAGCACTGTATTTCACGTTTCAGATGGTGAATGAATGTTGTATCCCTAGGTCAAAACACAGCTGGGACATCAAGCTTTAGATTAAAAACTGCCTTGGCAGAGTCCCACGGAGCATCCTGGAAGCATCCAAGCCCTGATGCCTATAGATTACGGGCAAAATAAGACAACCAAACAAAGCTCTGTGTTCTGGAAGCTCTGCTTTTCAAATCATGTAATAATAATCTTTGCAAGATTAAATACTGGTTCAGCTGGTTTTCTGTTTGTTTTTAATTCCACTTCTTATGGAATAAGCTGCTGGTGGCAGATGCCCATTGCCCTGGAGGTTACAGATGGAAACTTGGGGTCTGATTGGTGACGTTACCCCCCAGGCAGGGATGGGGCTGCCCTGGCAGAGGTTGTACTCACTGGGGCTGGGGCAGTGTGGCTGAGCATTGCCTTTTCCCTGTGCTCCCCATGCTGGGAGAGGCACCTTGCAGATTCTGGGTAAGAAATGTGATTGTCCTCGCTCTGTTTCTAAGAAAAATGAGCTGCAGAGAAATATGTTGTTTCATTCAGTTTGTGGGGTCACATTCAGGCATAATCAGATCTCCTGCCTCCTGCTTCTTGTCTAGTGACTGTGCAGAGAACCCAAGGTGTGCTTATTATTGTAAGTGTAAGCCCTCAGTCTTTCATATATCGATTTAAAGCTAGAAAAGAGCTAATATCCTGTACTACAGAGGACTGAGGCCAGGAAAATCCGAGGTGGAATTAAGTTTTGCCTTAGTTCAAAGAAGTATCTAAAAGCAGATCTGAGCTGGGAACTGTTGGATAAACCATCCCATCTTCCACAGCAGTCTTGGGACAGAGGTAAATCAACCACTACAGTGCCTCATTCTCCCTAGGAGGGATGTCTGGGGTTCTTGAATGTGTTTTGTCTAAGTGCTCAGCAGGTGCTGCCTGAGGCTCAGATCCTGGCCTTGAAACCTCTGCTGGTCATGCTAATCCTAGCAGACATCCTTCCTGCATAGGCATTCCCCAGCTCAAAGCAGGTGGCTATAAACCATGTGGGAGGTGACAGCTTTTGTCACCTGGGGCAGCATCCCTCAGGGCTGGGTGCTGGGGCTGCTCCCAGGGACCTGGTTGTGATGGAGCTGTTTGGGGAACAGCTGTGTCACACTAAGGATAAGCACCATTACAGAGCCAGTGCCTCAAAAGCGGTCAATATGTTTAGTCTGTACCAACGAACATTATTCTCTGGCTCCAAAACTCTTCACAAAGAGGTGCTTTTGTGGAGAGGGATGCCAGCAGGAAACAGGCTGAAAGAACGCAGAAATATTTTCTGCCCATGATCTCAGCCCCTGGAGATAAGGGTGGAATTCCAACTCCTGAGCATCCTCCCTTGGCCCCATGTTGGTCCCTCAGCCATGGCTGGTAGGGAGGTCCCACCTGGCAGTGAGCAGCGAACTGGGGCAGCTCTGGGCAGGATGGATGGGGCTGAGACACACAGCCCCAGCAGAGAGGGGGCTCCTGGAGTCATCTCCACAGTTGTCAGGCAAAGGAGAGGAAAATGGAGTATATTTTCCTGTCCCTAAGGGTGAAGGGGGATCAGGCTGGATCACTTGGTTCCTTCAGTTTAACCTGTATCTCCTCTCCAACCCTACTCAGTGTCTCAAAATGCCTGAAAACCATCCAACTTGATTCATGGCAGGTTACACAGCATGTTTAGTGACTCATGGTGCAAGTCTGCATGCCTCACCATGCCTGGAAGCTTCCCTTGTGCTGCTGGGGGGCCTGGCAAGTCCCCAAGTCATGATGCTATGGGGTGTGCATGGGCTGGGATGTTCCGTAGTTGCAGATGGACCTGGGGAGAACCCACCACAACCCAGGGTCCATCTCCATCCTGGGTGTATGTACACGTATATCTGTTACACAGATAGCAGCATTTGCGTTTTTGGCGAAGGATTTCGTAGTGGAGGCTGAAAATTTGTATCTCTGCGGTGAGCAACTCGTGGAAGGAATTTTGGTTTCTGCCCTGGCCTCTGCCGCCTGGCTCCGATGCACCGAGCCTGCCCTGCACAATGCTGCCTTTCAGCAAGACCCACAGAATAGGCTTTGTGCCTCTTTGTGTGAGCCCTCTTGTAAGAGAGAAAAGCTTCCTTGGAGGCTGCAGGCAGTGCTCCATGCCTTGAAACAGCTTCCACCTGTGCCAGGAGTGATTTCACTGCCTCTCACCAGCGCTGAGCCACGCTGAGATGTCAGGTGCTCTACTTTTTCCTATGGAATCCTGCTCCTTGCTGGCAGCTGCAGGAACCCACACAGCCCTGAGCTGCTCAGAGCTGACTTCAAGGCTGCTCTGTCCTTCCACAAGTCCCACTGACTTGGAAAAGGGAACTGTAAATGCAGCATTAGTGTTTTAGGATGCACTCAGGATAGAGGTGGAGTCGCACTACAGTTTGTAAAGGAACTTTTGCAAACTCCAGTGTAAGCTGATCCATAATATTAGGCACTCCAGTACTTCCTAAAAATTGGCCAAAGTTCTCTTCTAGTCCAGTTTCCCCACTATAGACACTATTAAATATAATTGTAAGATACAAGGGAAAACATTCAAAGAATGTTACAAGCTTATGAAATTGGATTGCCTTGGCTACTTCTAGATGGATTTTATAGGGGAAAAAAACCCTCAATTATATGGATGTAGGGCTCCATGGTAGTCTCAAATTGTAATTTTCCTCTTTCCCAGACATTTAAGGACAGTGGACATTACTTCTGCAGGCTATAGATAGCTGTACCGTGAAGAATGACTCAAGCACTAAAATGTAAAACCGTTATATAATGTATCCTTCCTGCTCCTGTGAGCAGAGGAATGTGTTTGACACCTCGTTTTCCAGGCAGAGAGAAGGATATGCGGAGGAGGAAAGTTACGTGCAGCAAGTCATGGCCCAGGGGTCCCTGGCTCCTCGTGGTGCTGGTGCTTCCAGGGGCAACTCCTTGCAAAGGGGAAGGATCATTGGAAGCGTATAGATGCTTGATGTTCCAAGCTACAATCTAAGCTTAAACTTCTTACCCAGAGCTGTCTCGGAAGCTGGTTTCTTTTGTCAGGGTGTTACAGAGGCTGCCCCTCATCTCCTCTATCTGTGATCCAGCAGACGTTGGTTAAGGCTGGTCAATGCACCGCTCTGCTCTGGGTGTCCCACTGGCCAAGCAGCCCAGTGGGTCACCTCTGCCCCATGTTGGCAGCAGCATTTTGGTCAGCTGCCACCTCTTTGTTCTTGCCTTTTCCCCTTTATGTGGTCCCATCACTCTCTGGGAAAAATCAACATTTGCCTTTCAGAGGCTGGCAAACAGAAGGGGTCTGTATTGCATCCTGATGGCAGCCCTAGGCTTTCAGGGCTGTGATGATGAATCTAGGGATGCTTGTTCCAGGGGCACCCTGTGAAGCAGAACCTTCTGATTTCTGAGTGTCTAAAATAAGAGAAGGGAAGCAGCGTGCACACTGAAAAATAAAATTTATGTTGCACTGAGGCTGCAAAGAAGTGGCAAGAAAGGGATTTAAAATCTAAGTAAGGATGATTTCCTTCTCCCCTCCCTCTGAAATAACATAATGCTGTTTGGTGTGATAAAGCAGAGTGTCAGAGCACAGCAGAGAGCCAGATGCTGGGTTGGGAAGCTTGCACCAGGAGTCCTGCGTGGTCAGAGCCTGTGGGAGTGGGGAGGAGAGCAGCGGGGCGTCTGGGGAGTATTTGTTCCATATGGAAATACCACATTGCAGTTTTAAAATTCCTTTCCCCTCTTTTAAATCTGACAGTGGTTTTCTCTAGCTAATCCATGGCTATTGCCAGATGAACCTGGGAAGGTTTGGTGCACGCGTGGGTCTGAATGCTGTAAATGCTTGGGGTTTTTTGGAACGCAAAGGGAAAGGGCTGAGCAGCGATCATTTGTTTTATTCTCTGTTTGCACAGTGCTTTGCATGCCGTGCCCTATCCCTAGCCCATTCAGGCACTTGGGTACTCTTGTGCTATTAATGCTAATCATTAACTAACACATTTTGGGCTTGCAGAAGCACTGGTGGCAGCTGGTTAATGTAAGAGTTTGATTATTTCCTTCTTTGAGCAAAGCCACAGCTTGGATGAGTTGTGGTGCCTTCCCCCTTTCCTTTCTCTGCAGGGATGCTGCAGGTTCTACAGAGATGAATGGGACCAGATCCAAGCTGCTCTTGTGATGGCTTTGCAAGTCCTGAGCCAGCCTTGCAAAACCCACTCATTTAGCAAAAAGACCATGAGGGCCATGTGGTTCTCCTTAGGTCCTGCTGCTCTGCTCTGTTGGGTTTCAGAAGCTTAATGCTGTTTGCACATGAGGATAGCGGTGAAGACAGGTTAAATTTAGGGGAACATCTCTTTGGAAATCTGGTTAACCTCAACAGTGAAGTGGAAGTGATTTTAGACTTGTCAGTGGGTATAAGGTCCCTTCCCAGTCAGCATGGCTTCACAAGAATGCTTTTCTGTTCCTTCTTCTACAGAAAAGAACTGCATAAACCAGCAAAGTGGACAGCACACACAACTGACCCATTTTTGCCTGTCCCTTCCAATGTGTGGGTTCTTGCATTATAAATATGCATTTGTGCAAATCATCTGATATGTCAGTGTGGTGACGTGGCGTCCTTTCCGCTGCCCCGTTGGATTACTGGAACGCTCTAGCCAGAAGGACCACAGATGATGACTAACATGCTTTTTTCATAAGAAAAAAAACTGCTTGTGCTCATTTTTCTGTGCTTTCATGGTTGTCCAGCATATCTCTCAATGACTGTCAGCTGTTTAGGAATTTGTGGGCAACGAAGGCCATCACCACAGCAGTGAAATGATCTCGATATTTCTATTAACTGAGTGCTCAGAGATGAGATTGTGCCCCTCAGTATGAAGACCCATGGACCCTGTGCTGTTGGAAGGCTTTTAACCATTGAGCAACCAAAGCAGCTTGGGTTATCCCAGTGTTTCAGTCTTGCTGAACAACCAATTCTTGGTTGAAGCAAGGTCAGCTGGGCCCGATTCGAGATGGAAAGATATGCTGTGGGTTTTGTGGGTCAGTCAAGGTGATTTTAAACTCTTCTTTCCCAAGAAGAGTTGATGTCCTTGATCTCTATGGATGTGTTAATTGATTTCCTGGGAACTACCACAGTTGGAGCTAAAAACTTGAATCCATGCCTGAGTTTGATCAAAGGCTCGTGTGCTAACTCCCACTGCATGCAGGACCTTTCCCTCTGACCCTTGCTGAGTTCTGGGCTGGCCACTCATTGGCTTGGGGAAACCATTCCGACTTTGGAAAAACTGAGGCTTAATTGCTGCTGCCTCTTATCATTAGAGCAAGATTTTGGAGCATTTTTTAGTGTTAGAATGTATTTGGCTTCTGCTAGGAGTGTAATGTTGTGGTAGGAATAGCTGCATCTTGCTAATGTCAATTTTCCTGTGGTTTCCTTGAGGATTATCTGTAATCTTTGGGCCAGATTCTCTCTGTGTGTGAATTCACCACTCTACTTGTGTTAATGACGCTGTGCCAATTAGCACTGCTGGCTTGCCTAGCCCAGCTCTGTCCATCTCCCATGACAGGTTGGTGATGGCGCAGGCCATTTAGCAGTGCTCAGCCTTGGTGCACCCAGGTGCTGGTAGCTGTGCTGGAGAAGGGTCTGATCCTCTCCCTGTGTGTAACCTTCACCCCTGGGTGCAGCTGTGCTCCATCCCTGTGAAGCTCAAATTGCTGCTGAAAACATTTGATTCGGAATGAATCCATGCATGGGGTGAAGTCTTTGTCTAGCAAAGTGTCTTTTATTCTTTGGTGTGTTTCTGATTAGTGTCGGATATAAGCATGAATTGCTTTCTTTTCTTTTTTATTTTGTTACACACTCCTTTTGAGGTTAGTGTTGCAAGTGGATTTTGAGCTAACGGAACTGAGGCTGTAACTGTGTGGTTCACTGGAGCTGGGTTTGAAGCAAGAGACATTTGGTCTTTGCTAACAGATGTCCTTCCCTCATAGTCCCCAGCTCCTCTGCAGCCTCTCTGTCATCTGCTGCTCCAGTCACTCCAGGCTATATGCACTAACTGCAGTGCTGACATTGGGCTGTGATGTCCAGCATTAGACTGTGATGTCCAGCATTGGGCCATGATGTTTCACATTGAGCTGTGATGTCCAGCATAGGGCTGTGATGTCCAACATAGGGCTGTAATGTCCAACATAGGGCTGTAATTTCCAACACTGAGCTGTGATGTCCAACATAGTGCTGTGATGTCCAGTATCAGCACTATCAGTTTGCAGTTTGGTCTCCAGCTCTGACACTGGAAGAGCCGCTGAGGCTGTGCTATGCACAACTGTCTCTGTTAACAGCTCCCATCCTCCTTGTTGGTGAAGTCTTCTCCAGCTGTTGTATCTAAAGAGCTTATAGATCTTGCTTCTGTGGAGCAGGAAGGGATACAGCTGCTGGTAAAGACAGTTCTCTTGCTGTTGGGATAGTACCTGAGATACAGGTAAAATGAGACGGAATTCATGCTCTGTATGGTCCAAAACAGATGGTCCTGAGAGTAAATCTGACACTCTGCTGCCTTTATTCTGGGTGAAGAAGGAACCCATGTGATGTGAGCTGAGACCCACCAGCAACTGAACAGAAGAAGGTCATGCTGGCTGTTTGGGGGAGCTGGGACAGCTTTGGGATGCCTTCTGCTGGTTTTGGCCCATCCCTTTCTAAAACAACCCTTGTTTGGTTTGGGTTCATTTATTATATTCTGGGTTACATCCTCCACTGTTCGTCCTCACCCCATGGTTTCTCTTGATGATGGAAATCAGTCTCTTGCTCTTTGATTTCTACGTGGTATGAGTGTAGAGGCATGGATCACTTACTGTGAGGAGAAGATAAATTTCAGGTGGCCTGTCTTGTTACTATTACATTTCATTGGGAATAATTGGGAAAGTTAGTTGGAATACTTGGAAAGTTTGGGATTTATCATGAAAAAGCTCTGACTGATTTTGGAGAATGTACGTGTGGACTGTATTGCTGTTGTACATCTCTGCCATGGCTGACATCTTCTAAATGCTGGTCTCAGGTTCAACCAAGTCAACTGGGAAGGTTGTACTGTAGTATGGACAGTTTGCCCAGATACATCAGCTTCAGTCTCCTAATACTGGAATGCTTTACACCCATGGTGAGTTAAATCAGCAGCTGCAAGAAGCACAGAGTAGTAGAACACTTAGCTCTGTACCTGCTGGTGGGAGTGATTTAGGGGTCATGCTGGTGATGGGTTGATGGTTGGTCTAGATGATCTTAGTCATCTTTTCCAACCTTAATGGTTCTATGGTTTCCACACGAGCCTGCCTGAGACCTCGCTTGCACTGACATGGCCCTGTTGGAGCACCCAGCCCAACCCAGTGTGCCTACAGTGCTGCTGTGTGCCAGGTGTGCCTGATGGTCCCAGCCTGCAGGTCTGGAGGGGATTGGTCCTTGATGATAAATGTGAAAACCTGCTGCTCAGCCTCTGAGCCAAGGTGAGGCTGAGCTCTGAGAAAGTTGTGGTGCTGTGCTGCTGTCACACATCTGCTGGGCTGAATGAACTGCTCTGGGATGGACCTGTTTTAGCTGTGGACTCTTCTAGTTTGCAGTCATTCCACTGGAGTGCGGGAAAGCATTCCAAATTTCAACCAAATAAAGCACATTTCATTATGTTTCTTAGTCCAGTGCACTATGTTAAATTTATAGGATGGCCTGAGGGCACTTGAACTGTGTTAAGAGGGAAGGCTCATAGACACCACATCTGGGGTGGAAAGCAGCGATTTTCATCTCATAGCCCCACGGCCCCAAAGTGGGGCTCAGCCTGCTGCTCCCTCACTATAAATAGAGATAACCCCGGAGTGCTGTTGGTGTGCTGATGCTCCAGTCCTGCCCACATCACTGGCTTCCTGGAAGCCTGCTCAGAGCAGCATATTTTTAGCTATTGCTTTCTTGTTTTTTGACAGAACTTCTCTTCTTGCTGGCCTGCCAGCATTCCATGTTGCTTATTATTGGCTTTCCAGAGCTGTCTGGATGCTGTCTTGGTGGAGGGGCCACGAGGCATCGTGGTCTGGGGCTGCATGGTGCTGCTTCCTCCTTCCAGATCTGTTGTTGAGGTGCTGGACAGGCTGGATGAATTGCTGCTTTGCCCTCCTTTCATTGGAAGGGGATTATTATGCATTATTATGTATTATTAATACTGTGTGACGCAAAGGTTGGAGCAACAGCTGTCGGAAAAACTTCCTCCTAATCCCATCTCCAATACAGATCAGTTTATCTTGCCCACCTTTTTGCTTATGTATTTAAATACTGCAGATAGCAGTGGCAGGGTAGACAACAGGCCTCTCAGAAGTGTTTGCCCAGAGGTACTGCTCAGCCGTGCGTGGATGCTGCAGCGGTGCCGCGTGGACGCTCCAACCCGTGTGTGTGTTTTTCCACTGCTGAAGGGAATGAAGCCCATTTCCTATGTGTGATCCTGTCCAAGCTTGTAAGCTCCTCGCTCCGCTTCCATCCTGCTTTGCCGCAGACTGGATGAAGCCTTTGAACATGAAAAGATGTATTTAACCAGCACGGCATGGTGCATATCTGCCTTCCTCAGTGTGTCACCAGTCAGGGATGTTTTTCTCTGGGTTTTGAGCAATTTCTAAAGCCAGATTTCAGTGCAGCATCTTGCATGTGCATGTGTGGGGCAGAGGTGTTGCCTCTCTGTGCCAGGACCTGAGTGCTCCGTGCCTGGAGAAGGGGCACTCAGAGCTCTGCTAAGCACAGGAATTGTGCTTTTTCCTTCTTTGCCAGAGCAGCAATAGGCATCTGAGGACGGAATAATTAAGAAAAAAATCAGGGACTGTGGTTAAAAGAAAAAATATGACACTGGTTAAAAACTTTAATGCTGATTATAGCTCATGTGCCCTTGTCTCTGTGTCAGTAATGGGCAGTGTGGGCTGAGTGATGTGCAGACAAGCACAGCACCCGGGGCTGCCCTGTGCCACCGCAGCTCCCCAGGAGCAGCCCTGTGGTTCAGCTGAGTGGCTTCGTAGGCACAGAGGCTTTTTATGTTAAAAGAGGAAGGCAGAGAGAAAATACACACACACATGCATACACACAAGCAGAAGTTTCTGAGCATGAGACGTTTTTTCCATGTCAAGTTGCCAGGCAGTGCTTTTCCCTTCCCTCCCTCCATTCCAGGCTCACTGCTATGGACGTTTTCCTGCCTTTTATACTTTTTTCCCTCTTTTGTGTATGATGCAAACTCCTGCAGCTGACAAGGTTTGTAAGGTTGAGGCTATGTTCCATACTGCAACAGGGGGATATGTTGCAGCTTATTTTAATCCTATTTTAATCCTTCTTGTCCAACAGATTGGTGAGAAGATGCTTGTTTGAAGTCTATCACTCGCAATTAAATAACACCATCACTGAAAAGATTTGGGAGACTTTTAGCAATTTGCAGAGTGGAAATTCCTATTAAAAACATTGGTGTGACCTGGCAAAGTTAGGGCTGAGCTAGGAGCCCACACGGCTGCTGCATTCTGGAGGCTACCAGCTCACATCCCTGTGCTGAGATGATGGAAGGACCCTGGAGCCCCTTCTCCTCCTGCAGAACCCCCAGAGGGAAATCTCTGTATGGGGAAATTGTAGTGTTTGAGGTCATTCCAGAACACAGCAACTCACATTGAGGGCTCAGTGCGTGTATTCCTTTCCTGCCCACTTTTGTTGTGCTTAAGAAACTGAGGCACATGCCATGTTCACATGCATCTCTTGGCTCATGCAAATCTTCTTCTTGCTGCAGGAATCACCCGGACCTCCAGTGGGAGACTGCGCAGGCTCAGCGACCAGACCAGCCCCAGTGAGTTGCATGGCTCTTTCTTTCTGAAACTTCCTCATCCAATAAAAAACAAAACCAGTCAACAACAAATGCAGCCAACCAACCAGTTAACAACGAATGGGTTGGGAGAATGGAAGGAGTAACTCCTGGAAAATGTAGCTCCTGCCTCCTATTCGGTGCAGGCTGCTGATAAATGCAGAGTTCTCCATGCAGTAGCAGCAGAGCAGCACTTATATAAAAGAGAGCATTATATATAAAAGAACCGTGAAAAGAGAGAGCAGTGTAAAATAAAAGATTAATTACTTACTGAATAATGGATCCAGAGAGAGTAATTAGAAAAGCCCATCTCAATTCCAGGGGTCTGACAGCAGGTAACAGAAAGCAGGAATGGCCCGAGGTTGAAATACAGCTTTAGTAATTAGCGTCTCGTTCTTACTCTCTTTAGCTATTATTTTTTATTGGATGTGGAGATTTATGGATTATACGTGCTTATGACTAAATTTACACTCCTAATTGCAGCGTAATGTTTCTGAAGCTGTTTCTGATTCAGAAGGAAGCAGGTGGGAGGGGTTCCTTCTGGAAGGTGTTTGTAGCCTCTGGGAATGCAGTAGAGCTTGGGAGCACCTGAGTCCATCGGCTCTGCAGTTTGTGTGCTGGTTGGGCTGCACAGAATTCATAGAATCACTAAGGTTGGTAAAGACCTCTCAGCTCACCAACTGCAGCCATCAGCCCACCCCCACCATGCCCACTGATCGCGTCCCTCAGTGCCACATCTCCATGGTTCTTGGACACCTCCAGGGACGGTGACTCCACCCCACCCCTGGGCAGTGTGTGCTGATGCCTCACCACTCTTTTCAGGAAGAAATTGTTCCTAATATCCAACCTGACGTACAACCTCAGCTCTGGCACCACCCCATCATTTTCCCTGGGATGCTGCTGCTCACCTCTGCTTGCTTGCTCCATACCCAGCACTGCCCACTTTGAGGTTGGGGCTTCCATCCGCTCCCATTCCCTCGGTCTCTGTCACTAACAGTTGCTCCCTGTGGGCTCTGTTTGTTTGCTATTTCAATTCATCTTCTCAGCCCTCATATCCTGTCTCAGCTCCCAGATGGATTTATCCAAACAGTTGTTGTCAGCTTTTCCCTTTGTGCTGGGGGGAGGAGAAAGCCACCCTCAGAAACCTTCCTGGAGCACTGACCTCAACATTCTGCTGTATCTGGGCATGAGCACATGTGGGATGGGGATTAGTCACAGGCATCTGGTTTAGGGTGCTCTTAAGGGCTTTGGAAACTACAACACTGTCTGGCTTGCCTTCATCAGAAGTAGGGACAGGCCCAGAGGTATTGCAGGTATGAAACAGACGTGGTGACAGGGAGCATGGCACACTGTGCTGTGGTCCTCACAGTTGCAGAGCATTGAGATGCTGTGATGTATCAGTGGATGTAAATGCAGTCTGACAGGATTATGGCCACAAAATGACACTGGATAGCTGGAAAAATGCATTGTGTAATAAATCAGCACGGAGTCAGTATTGGTCTGGGTGCTGATGGCAGCAGGAGCAGGGAGCTGAGCTGCAGTGCAGTGACAAAAACTGCCTCGAAACGTGGCCACTGGTGCAGAAGCTGCAAGTTTTGAACTGAACTGCATGTTTATCTTCTGTGTGTGCAACAACAAAACTGCAGTTGTAGCCCTCGCATGTTTTCCTATACATACGTCCAAGGACAGAAAGGGGAATTGGTACAGCTCCAAAGGTAACTGGAGTGTGGAGAATCTAAATTGGAAGACACAGCACATTTGTTCAACCTTGTTTTCTTTAGACTCTAATTATATACTTTTCCACTTTTTTGGTGAGAGATCTTTTAAATATTTTTTTTTTAAGTTAAAATCAAATGAGCAACTCAGTGCTCCATTTTACACTGCAGTAAATATTTATGACTCTATATAACTGCAACTCAATTTCCCCTTGTTTCAGATCCAAATTTTCCCCTCTGCACATCTGGCCCTGTACCCAGAAGCTTTTATTCCTATGCAAGATAAATTGGGACTGGGATGACTGAGCAGTGGCTGTAAATGAAGCGTCACAGAAGGGGGTTGTTTTGGGCTCTTTGCCACCCTAAACAAAGAAAGGGATGACATGCATTTCCATAGCCACTGGCTCTTGGGATTCAGATAGCTGCACAGTCATCCACAGACCATGCATATCCCTGGGACACGCAGTGACATTGGGACCCCAAATCTGGCATTGGCTTCTTTTTGGGAACCTTATTCCATAACTCCTCTTGGTTTTTCTTGTAACTTTGAAGGCAGCTGTGTGGCTTGGCACCCAGCTCAGGGAATAGCAATGCTGAAAGTTTAGAGCTTCAGTTTTTGTTTCGTGCAGGACTTCTGTGTAGTCCTGGGTAAGCCATTGTGGTGGGACACATCTGGGCTTCTTGGTGGTCAGTGGAGAGAGCTGGTGGCTATCAGAGTGTCTGAGAGCACCTATTTTAGGACAGGAAACAGGCTTCTTGGAGGAACCCATGTCCCAGTGAGATTACAGGGAACTATAATTTCTTTGGGGTGGTCTGGCCGTGGGGCTCCAGCTCCCTATGGGGAGCAGCACTGTCCTGGGGTGCAGCCTTCAGCCAGACCTGGGCTGGGAAAGTGATGGGGTTTGGCACCCTCACCCCCCAGTTGAGACATGAGAGCCTGCTGATGAGGCTGAGTTTTGTGAGTGGTTTGGAGGCTCTGTTCAGTGTGCAATTGGAAACAGGCAGAGAGAGGGAAATGAGAAGCCCTTTATGAAGGGCTCTGTCAGAATGCAGTGTTGGCCTCTAAAATGCCACCGTCACCTGATTTTTGGTAGCTCAGGGTAATATTTCTGCAAGGATAAGAACTGTGTGTTAGGGAAGTTACTCCCACTTCATTTTCCTATAGCTGTGCGTGATGGATTTGAAAGAAAATATTTGCTGACATTTGCCATCCGGAGCAGAGCTGTGTTCCCAAGTAGCAGAGAACAGCCCCGGAGCAGCTGGAGTGGAAGGTATCAGCATCGGGTTCCTCCCGGTTGCCAGCTGCTCTCCAGACTTTGATTGTCTTCCAGGCTGCAATTTGGGTTTTGCTATGAGGAAGGAACTCCCCATTGTAGAGGCAATATAGGAGGTTCCAAAGAAAGGTATATTTACTGATTGAACTGAACCAGCACATCCCTGCTGGGCACGTAGGAGGGAGTGGGATGCCATCCCGTTGCGCTGCTCTTGCACTGCTGCTATTTCAGGACAGGTGCTTTGTTTGTGAGAAACCTCAAAGGGAGAGGAGGGGGACAGGTGCCTCTGCTTTCCTGTTTCAGCCTTTGTCTCACTGCTGGGCTGTGTGGAGCAGGGCAGAGGCAGGCTGCCAGGGCAGCTGCAGCCGTGCTCCCATCCCGGGCAGGCGGTGCAGCCCTGTCCTGCAGTGTCAGCAGCTGGCTGGGAATCAACCGCAGCTTGTCTCGGGGCTTTTTGGAAGCATAATTTAGAGAGGCATAAAGCTGAAGGCCAGCTATCTGGGTTGCATTATAAAGGGGCACTCATTGATGTCATGAAACCCATCATCGAAGCGGTTGGTTTAATGTTGTTTAAATCCTTCTGTTGGGACTCCCTCCAGGCCTTATAGCCATATCAAGCTGCTTGGACTTTGGGTCATCTTGAGCCCCTCGTCCACCCTTTAAGTGGTGCCAAGCTCTAGCGCAGCTCTAACTTCAGGGCTGTGTAATTAAACAGGCACTTGCTGAAGGGTTCCATGGCTGATGACACACTCATCTCCTTGTGAAAAATGCTTCAGCAATGCCAGAAAAGAGCCATGCTTCCTTCATTATCAGTCAGCCAGGGGCAGTGTCTCTGTGTGACTCCTTATCAGAGCTGTTACACAGATAATTCTTATTTCTTCTCATTTTGCTTTCCCCTGCTTAAGCCTGGTGGTTTCCCTTTGACAGGAATTGACATTCCCATTTCACAGAGGGAGACAGCAGCAGAAATGCTGAAAGCAGCACTGTTTGCATTGCCTATGAGACTGGGAGTCCTTCTGAGGCACTGAAATGAGAAGCTGCGTGTTTTGGTGGGGGACTGCAGGCACTAGATTCAATTGGGCATCCCAAATTAGTGAACCCTGATGAAGTCAGATGTTGCAGTGAGGATCTCAAATGCTTGTAATGAGTTTAAGGTAAACACGGCAATAGGTTGTGCTGTTTCCATCTCTTGGTTTAGTCCTTTGGCCTGAGGACGATCTCTCTGTGCTCACTGTTCAAAAGAGCAGCTTTAGAAGGTGAACCAAAATAGTGGCAATAAAAGAAATACCAAAAGCCAGCGGCTCCCTAGCCAAGCGTGCATGATTACAGTTATGTAAGCTAATTCAGAGTGCTATAAAAACCATTAGGTCTCCTCGGTTGTTTTTCCCCAGGGAAATACTGCCAGAACTGACAAATCCCTCCTGCAGCTCAGGCGTGGGCACAGCACAGCCATGGTTCCCCATCCCTGGAGGTGCCCAAGGCCAGGTTGGATGGGGCCCTGGGCAACCTGACCTGATGCCTAATCTAGTGGCTGGCAGCCCTGCCTGTAGCAGGGGGTTGGAACTAGATGGTCTTTGAGGGCTCTTCTAGTCCAAGCTATTCTGTGATACTCTGATGCCTGAGCAAGTCGAGCTGAGAGCTCGACTTCATCCAGACCTTCAGCTTATTCCAGCTTTGCTGAATCCTGCCTTGGTTTCCTGCCGGCATGTGAGGACCAAGCTGTGAGTGCAGTGTGCTGCTGCGAGCACACATCTCTGTGCTGTGATATTTTCAGCACAGACTGCGCCTTTCACCTTGGTAGATCTGCTGAAGGGTTAACCCAGGACTTGTGGCTGCAGCCTGGTTGTGTTGGACGTGTCCCTACATGAGATCATACACATTTCTTCAGGCGGTCTCTGTTCCCCTTTGTTCCCTGCCCCACACTGGGCACACCAGCTGCGTAGCTCTCCGTGCCAGCGTGTGTCCCCATGCACACACACTGCTCGTTTCCTCAGGCTCCTGGTGACAAGCCTGGTGACATGTGTCCTCTCTGTCCTCCTCATCCCGAGCAAGCAGCAAAGGGTGAAGCCAGGTCAGCCTGGAGCATCCCTCCTGCAGCAGAGTAGCTCCATGAATGTGTCTCTGCAGGAAAGCCAAACCCTAGGCAGCAAGAAGTTAAAGTGGGAAAGCTGCTCTGGGCTCAGGTGCTTGGTTTGCTGCACAGACACACGTCCTGTGCTTGCATAATGCAGACATGTGGAGCTGCCTGGGGTGGTCCTGTGGGGATGCCACGTGCTTCAAGTGGAGATGTGCATTAGTTAGAATGCAGGAGGGAGCGCAGGCTGTTGTGTGCAAGCTGAGAGTTAAGGTATAGTGATTCCTTAATTACTGGAACTGAAGGAGGACTGGTGAGCCTTGGCCTGGTTGGGGCGTGCTAACTCCTGCAGTGCTGGCTGCGTGTGGTCACAGTTCTCTCCATCGGATATGTGCGTCTCCTCGTGGTGTTTTTCTTCCTCATCTTTTTTGTTGCTGAAATGTCAATTTGCAAATCGCCCTTGGGCGTGTTGGCAGCGCTCATGGCTGCTCCGCTTTCCCTCTTCCCCTCCATCGCGGTGTCCCTCGTCACGTGAGCAGAGGCGAATTCCCCAGCCCTGGCTGCACACCACAGGCGTGCTGTGAGCCTCCTCAGCCACACATCCGGCGGCGTCTGGCATTTCCCAAAACCCCTAATTGTGCCTTGGGCAGAGAGCACCAATTTGCTCCTTGCTATATTTATCCCATCTGCAGGACAGGAGCACAGCCCTTCTCTGGGTCGCAGCAACCTCTGCTAACCATACAAGCTTGGAGATGAAAGTATGGAGCACAGAGAGCCAACCATACCCTGGGCTGCACTCAAAGCAGTGTGGTCAGCAGGTCAGGGAGGGGATCTGCACCTCTGCTCTGTGCTGTGAGACCCCACCTGGAGCGCTGCATCCAGACATGGAGTCTTCAGTACAGAAGAGATTGGACTCTTAGAGCGCATCCAGGGGAGGGCCCCAAAAATGCTCCCAGGGATGAAATAGCCCTATGAGGACTGGCTGAGGGCTGGGGCTGTGCAGCCTGGAGAAGGGAGGGCTCTGGGGAGAGCTGAGAGCGGTCTTTGGTATCTCAAGGAGGGCTGTAAGAGAGAAGGGGACAGTCTTTAGCAGGATCTGTGTGATAGGACAAGGGGAAAAGACTGCAAACTAAAAGAGGGCAGATTTAGACTGGATGTAAGGAAGGAGTTTTTACAGCATGGATAGTGAGGCAGTGGCACAGGTTGCCCAGAGAGGCAGTGGTGCCCCATCCCTGCAGACAGCCAAGGTCAGGGGATGGGCTGTGAGCACTGATGGAGCTGTGGGTGTCCCTGCTCAGAGCAGGGGGTGGGACCAGATGGCCTTTAGGGATCCCTTCCAACTCCAACCATTCTATGGTTCTGTGAAGCATGAGTGCTCTCTGGGGCTGGGCCAATGGCAGCAAGCAGTCCAGGCAGGTCGGCATCTGTTGAGGATCCTGGAAGAGTTAACGTGCATCAGGAGGGAGCAGGCAGTCCTCCTGCCTCGCCTCGCCTTTCACTCTGCGCTGCCAGCTGCTATTAATACTTCAGCACATGAGTGTTAAAGCACAAGCAGAGAGCCCAGGGAGGATATGCTCGGGATTTCCGGCAGTTTGAAGCTTTCAGGCAGAGAAGTTGAGAGCCAGCACAGAGGAGAGCCAGAGCAGGGCTCTTCTTAAAGATATACTCCTCCCTAGTGTGCATGGGATGGAACAAGATGTGTGCGCTGTTTGAGCTCAGGCCTGTGTTGCCTTGTCGCTGAATGGAATCTGAGTGGTGAGGAACCTCTCGCACCACGTTTCCCTGCCCCTCCAGGCCCTGCAGCTCTCTGGCACTGTTGTCAGAGCACTTTGAGGCTCTGCTCCATGCACTGACTTGCAGCACTAGGCCTTCCCAGCTCACTCAGCAGGAGGGCTGGGTTACATGCTGGTGCCTGGCTGCTGCCAGAGCCTGCAGCTCCTACCAGCTCCAAGCTCCACGCTGTAGAGCAGCATGGCTGCACCTTTAAAGGGAATCTGCAAAATTCACTTGAGGACTTGAGTCTGGATGAGAGCATCCACCCTGAGGTTTTGTGAGATTAAAGCTGAGGTTCATTAATCATCACTGGGATTCACTTCACTTGCTGTCTCGTGCCAGTCTGCAGGAATGATCCCTTCACTCTGCCGCTCCTGCTCACCTGGTTCTCAATGGGTTAAAATCCCCAGGCTGAAGCACGCCTGCTGCCCATCCCTTCTTCCTTTCCATTCACCTTCTTCCTTTCTTGGTACTTCCTGAGTTTTTCCCTTCCTCTGCAGCGTCAGCCCGCTTATGGCATAAGGCACACGGCCATGAGGGCTGTGGATGGTGGTGAATGCAGAGGTCTGGGTTTTGTGCTGCACTGGGTCAGCAGCTCCCCTGGGCTCCTGCTTTGTGTTGGACACCTTTGCAGTCTTGGGCAGGAAGTGTGGTTTTGGGCTGTGCATGGGAAAGTTTTGCTCATTGTCCCTTCTTTAGTGCCTTAGGCACTGGTGGCAGAAACATGCAAAGCATTAATAGGGAAAGAGCAAGAATTTGGGAAGGAATCTAAGCCTTGCTGCCTAGCAAATAACTCAAGCTCTGACCATTGGGGATTAGAACTTTCCTAAGGCATGGAGCATCCCGGAGCTGCCTCCACTTCAGCTTTTTCTATCTGTAGGGTTGCTGCTGGCTTGACTGTGCTGCTTGCCAGATGCCATGCTGCATGTGCTTTGTTCCTCCCTCTGTTGACAACGATGCTCCATCAGCTGCTCCATGGGGAAACACGCATGATTGCTGGGATTTCTCACGTTGCCACTGGAAAGCAGTGCAAAATAGGTGCGTGCTTTGAGCTCCAATGTCCCAGCAAGGGACTGAGGGCTGCAGCTGGCTTGTCTGCTGGCCCTGGGGACAGAGGTTGTGCCCTCGCATCTGGCTGTGTGACTCAGGCTGCAGCATGTCAATAGGCACTTGCGGTGGGTGGCACGGGGGGGTGTCTGTGGGCAGTCAGCTCCGCTGCTCAGTGCTCCCCATCTCCCACAGCAGTTCTGTGTTGCACTTAGGGGGACATCTGCTGCGTCCCTGCATTTTGGGGGCACGGAGGAGCAGCGGTGACCCCCAAGGTTAGTGGGAGGGGGTGGGGCATCACTGCTTTGTGCCCAAAGGCTGGAGACAGGGAGCACAGGGCAGCCCCATGTTGCAGCCACAGTCTTGTTGCCTGCCCTGGCCGATGGCCAAGTGGAAGTTTCCGCAAGGCCGGCCCATCGCATCCCTCTGTCAAGGCTGTGCAGAGGGGACTGCCAAGGCAGAGCAGGGAATCCTCGCCAGGAGCAGGCGTGAAGCTCTCCGGCGGCTACAGGGGAGGGTCAACATGTGCAGAGAGCAGCAGCAGCCCGCGGTGCTGCGCCGGGAATGAAGTCAGCCTTCATCAGCAGAATAGTTTATGCATGAATCGAAACTTCAGACCTGGCAGGGTGGAGGGAACGCGCAGGAGCTTTGCTCTTCGCAAACACTCTCGCCAAGGAAGGAGGAGGGGATAGAGGAAATAGCAGCAAAATCAGGCTGGGGAAGCGGGGAGAGGTTGGAGACGCTGGATGAGTTGTTGGCGCTGTTATTGAGAGGAGCCAAGTTCCCTAAGCATCTCCTGGTGGATATTAACAGAGAGCTGCGGCGAGCGGAGTGCTCCCCCGGACACTCACGAGCTGTGGCTTTAAGACTGTTTCACAGAGGACTTGGGATTTCCATTCTTCCTGTGCCTGGTGGAGTATTTCAGGGAGTTCCAGGATTTTGGGGTCATGCACCCCCTTTTTCCTCCTTCTTCCTCCTTTCTCTTCCTCCCTTCCTCTTTCTTTTCATTTCAAAGAGACAAAGCTACTTCAGTTTGGAGCACAAACATATGATCAGCACATGGAAATGTGGTAATTTGGATGCATTCATGATTGCAACAGATTGAAGAAATTAGACCAGACAAAGAGCTTTTTTTGGAGGAGGAGGAGGCAAGGCAAGGAGGGAGGGAGAGTGGGTGAAAGAAGGGGACGCCACCGAAAAAAGGGACGGCCGTGACACGCGGATGCTAAATATATCCCGTAGTAATGGAGAGGGACCGGATTTCAGGTAGGCTATTGATCTTTAATACGTTCTATTCTGCCTCTGCCCTCCTACCTTTCCAGCAGCTTCTGCACTTTAGGAGGAGCAGCAGCCCCGCTCCAGCGCGCATTCAGCACATTCCATTATTTATTTATTTTTTGCAACATTTCCTTTTTGCCTTTTTTTTTTTTTTTTTTCCCCCCTTTTCCCTTCCTCCTGAGCCCTCCAGACAGAAGGTGGTTCCAGCAGAAACCAGGGGGGGAGCGAGAGGGGGAAAAAAGAAACTGCTCTCCGAGTCTGGATCTCATTTGAGTTTCTCTCTCTCCCCCCCCTCTGTTCCCATGTGCCGCGCGGCGCGGGGGGATGAATGCTGAGCCTGTTAGCTCCGAGCTGCCAGTCGGGAAGAGGGAGGAAAAGCGCCGAGCTCTTGGCATGGAGACGAATTTCTGCCCTGAAGGTTGGCTCCTGAGTGCGTGTGTGTGGCTGTGTGCTGTGGTTGAGCTCTCCGCCTGCCCTGTGCTGCCGCCTGCCCGGCTGGGATGGATGCGGCCCCAGCTGCTGCCAGGCATCCTGCTGCTGATGCTGCTGCTCACCTGGTGGAGCCTGGGGCGCTGGGGTGGGCATGGATGGAGGGAACTGAAAGAGGAGTGAGTCACTCCTGCGCAAATCCTGGTGCGTGTCTGAGCGCTTCCAAAATGCGCTCCTGGGTGCATCAGCGTCTCAGCAAGCTGCTTCTGCAGCATGTGCAGGGTTGCCGTGAGCGTAACCTTTTCCTCCTAGCAGCAGGGAGATGGGGCAGGCTGCACTGCAAGGCTCCGTGCGTGGGACCAAGGAGGAAAGACGAGGGGCAGGGATTGGTGCTGGGAGCTCCAGCGGATGTCACCGTGGGTGTCCTTGCTCCGTGCCCAGCTGGCGGGCACCAGCCTGCTGCTGGGCGTTTCCAGCCAGTTGCTGGGTATCGCTGCTAAAGGGAAACCACAGGGATGAGAGGAAACGCTCATCCAGGGTGGAGTGAAACTGCGGCCAGAGAAAGCTGCTGCCATGGCCAACCCCCAGGCAGAGCTGCAGGGCCCCATTCTGGGTATATGCGGAGGGTCCCAGGAAGGGCGCTTACCTGCGGGAGCACCCACTGCTCCTCATCACTTCTGCGTAGTGTGAGTGATGCCTCCTTGTCCCTCATCTTTCTTGTTCGCGTTTTCTCCTCTGGTTTGAGCCACTTCAAAGCATTCCTGAGAGCTGCTCCTGGGGCAGAGGCAGTGCTGCAGGCTGGGAAGTCCTCTGTTGCTGTGTGCAGGGATGTGGGGGGTCTAGGGACAGCAGGGTGGTTTTGGTCCCATTGCAGTTTGGCCTCACACACCTCCTGCCGTGTTCTCCCTGCAGCCCTGGTTCCCCTACGGGGGCTTTACAGAAAGACTGATCACTGGGGTGGTGGTGATCTGGGGCTCTTTGTTCCAGAGGAGTGGTGAAGGTGGGTCTCTCCCACCCTTCAGCTGCTGCGCGCAGCATGAGCCCTCGCATGGGCTGGCTGTCACTGCTCCCAGGAGTGCAGCAGCAGAGGGTAGGAAGAGCTAAGGTGAGCACGTCTGTGCAAAGATGCTTATGCTCACCTCTGGGGTCACGAGTGATGTTTGCAAATTGCCTATATCCAAGTGCATACATGTTTTTCTGTCCCTTGCTGGAAACAGCCTTTCTGTGAGTGGTGCAGGTGTGGCACCACCAGGGCTGTGTGCAGGCACAGGGGCAGGCGCAGCTGAGCGTGACCAGCCCTTCTGCTAAGGCACTGTGCCCATAGGGCTTGGCACGGGATGGGCACATGGCTGCTGTGCCCTGCGGGATGGGAGAGCTGTGCCAGCTATCTCAGCACCGTTCCTGATGTGTGGCTCGGCATGAAATACGGGATAGGGGGGTGGGGGAAGAAGAGCTGTTCCTGTCTATCCTGATCTGGAGTGGCTGAGGGAGACGTGTGGAGGAAGACCCTCAGCATGGCAACAGCAGAGGGGCTGCAGAGAATGCGAAACCCATGCATGGGGGTATAGGAAATCAGCTTTAATGAGGTTTTTTGTGCAAAATGTGCACTGTCGCTGGGGAGAAGAGGAACAGGCTGCAGTTCGACCCATCCTTGCACTTCATGGCCGGGCCAGCACTGCCCTCAGTGCAGCAGCACTCCGGCCTCGGTGACTAAACTGAAACATGACTCAGATGAAAGCAGATTTGTGCAGTGCTGGGGGCTGCGTTCGTCACTGCTGTGGCTCTGAGCATGCTTTTAATTAGTACTCTGCTGTGGGTGGGAAGAGCTGACTCTTGGGCTGACTGTATTGCTGCTGGGGTGAGGGCACCTCAGGGCGGGTGGGAATTGGGCCTTTCTCCTCTTTGAGGGCTGTTTTCCCACAGCTGCTGGAGCTCAGCATGTCCCATGAGGTCTCCTCTGCACAAGGACAGCTCAGGCTTTCCTGGAGAGGAGCAATGCCCCTGGTCCAGCATCCCATGCTGACAACAAGCTTGGGGTGAAGGCACTGAGTGCACAGGGCGATACTGGAGCTGCTCCATGGCAGCGAGGTTTTTCTGTCCCTGTAACAAGGCACCAGGCTCTGGTGGTTCCTTTGAGTGCGGGTATAGGAAACATATCTCATATAACCTGATCTTTCCTTTCAATCTGGTTAACCCCCCTCAAACACATTTCCACGAACTAATACTGCTTAAAAAGACAAAAAGGAGTTTTCAGACATCCTGCTCCCATGGTTTGGGGCCGGACAGCTGCACTCAGGGGCTGCAGTCCCTCTCACATCTGATCCTGCTCTCTGCCTTTCCAGATGGCTCTGGTGGCAGCGGGGTGCTGCTTGGCTGGGGGCAGCTTTTCCCAGCAGATGGCTGTTTTCATTAGCCCACAACTTTCTACAAAGCCTTAATTGTTAGTGCCACGGGGCCCTTCTTTTTAAAAGGAAAGGAAGAGTCTGGTTGCTATGTTGATATATGATGGGTGCATGGGAAAGGAAGTGCCATCTCATAGGTAAACTGTTAATGCCACCTTTATAATTGCGTGTAGAAGTGACTAGTAGTGATTGCAACACCTGATTGCAATGATGTGCTAGGCAGGGCCTGAAGCAGGCTGGGAGAACTGTGCATGCTGTGAGAAATCTGCTCAACTCCAGAACAAGTGAAGTGCTGCTAGCCCACTGGTGGTCGTTTTGATTAAGCGAAGTACCGCCTGTGGATGCATATGGATGTTTGTGTGTGCATATACGTGCTTTTGTGTAACACGGTGCATATGTTGCTGCATACATAGTTGGTCAGAGCAGCAAGGCAGAAAGCAGCTCTCAGACCAAGTGCACGAGGACAGAGCACCTTCAGTGGTCCTTAGAGCCACGTGGGATGTACCATGTGCCTGGGCAGAAGGAAAGGAGAGGTCCAGTACAGTGGTCATTAGGAGAGAATGTGCTGTTTTATCATCTTTTAACTAAGTGAATCTTTATAAGGTGAGAAGCAGGACAGCAAGGTTGGAGTTGCTTCTGATCACTTCAGCTATCTTTTCTGCTTCAAGATTTTTGGTGCTGCTCCTATTCCTGCCTAGCACCAACGCAGGTAGTTTGCTGCATGTGATGCTGTCCCCAGCTGCTATGTGCTCCTAAAACCACATTTATTAAATGGGGAGGTTGGTGGCCCTGCATGTGGCAGGAGGGTTGGCGATTCATGATCCTTGAGATCCCTTCCAACCCTGACCATTCTGTGAACCACCTGCAGCTTTATTCATCAGCATTCTTCTTCAAGCACCCACCTTCCTCCACCTCCCAGGTGCTGTCACCTGTTGTGACCTCAAACAGGGCCTCCTATGGGAGGATTCCCCCAAGCTGCAGCATTGCCACTGCTGTATTTGCAGCATTGCCACTGCTGTATTTGCAGCATGCTCTGTGCTGCTCCCAGCCTGCTCCTGGCTGCCTGCTCCATCCTGGCCGGTGCGTGCATTCCCGCTGTTTGAGGCATGTCAAGGTATGAAGCATTATCCATTTCCTGATGTCTGCTTTACATTTGCTGGAATCACTGCTCATCCTCGTTAAATATAAGCCCGCTGTGGCATGCCTCCTGCCTGGCTGTGCAGTAACAATATGCACTGCTGAGTGTGCCTGACCCTGTGCAAGAGCTGC
>JAOWBP010004377.1:3373504-3388511 GCA_028571105.1 Tragopan temminckii
GCATGTCTCACAGCCTCCAGCAGCACGATTCCCATGCTGCCAGGCTGAGGGAGGACGGTTCTCATGCAAGTCAGGGCTCTTCCAAGGTCCAGCATACCACAATGCTGAGTAGAAGCAAGTACGTAGTTAGGGAAGTATGTCTGGGTCAACACATGTCTTCTGTTGCCTTAATGAGCTCAGAAGCACAATATCTTTGTCCTGTTGGCTTCTCCGCGTGGTGCTTGAGCTGTGTAACTAATGCATAGAATTGCTTGTTAGGGAGCAGTGATACCTCCTGCTGTGAGCACTGCAGCCCCATTATAGGGCTGGTCTGAGACCTGAGGAAACTCAGGTTAAGATTTCATACGGTTGGATTTCATAGCTTCATGGAATATCCTGAGTTGGAAGGGACCCACAGGAGTCATCGAGTCCAACTTGCTCTGCTTCCTTTCAGTATCCATTGGAAAACACACTTGTGCTTCCATTGGATTTTGGGGAAGGATCTTTGGGTGTCTGCCTTGTGGCTGGGGGTGAATGGAAATGGCTTTACGGGTGAAGAAAATGAATTAGTTTTACAAGCAGTAATCGTGCAGTAAGCCTGAAAGTGGATTTTATTTTATTTTTTTTGCTAAGTCTGATCCGTGTCCATGTGAAGCTGGTGCTACATAAACAGCTCTGTGTCAATTTTGTGATTACATCACTGCCAGATACCTCATAAATGAAAGCAGTAGCGCTTGGAGTGAATTCTGGGTTCCAGGGAAATGGATGTTTGGAGAGATAAGCGTGGTTCCTGGGATGTGAGATTTCTGGGATTTCCTTTCTGTAAGTGCAGGGCGTGCTTTTTGCTAGTTTCAGATTCTCTTTCTGCTCAGGGTTACACACTGTGGGTTCTGAGTCCTGATGCTGGTGCAGTGGCTGGCATGGGTGAGATGTTGGGGCCAGGCAGTGCTGAGCTGGGAGCGTTCTGTGAGAATGGCTCAGTGCCTGGTGTTGCTGCAGCACTGCTGGAGGGAGCCCTGCTCTGCTCAGAGTTCTTTGGGGACTGACCTGGAGACAAGGTCCTGATGCTCTGTACTGAGATGAAGGGAATTGCCGAGGACTGCACGCATCTCCCACTTCCCAGTGCAGAGACCCATTTACTTGACTATGTTTTCCTTAGAGAAGAGGCCATTTAATAGCTTCAGTTGGTCTTTGCAACTCTGTAAAGAGCCCCCCAGAAACTCCCTGCTGCTTCTGGCACCCAAGCAGAAGGGCTGCCTGCAGAAGCCCCTGGGTTGGCTTCACTTCACACCTGCATTGCTCTGAAGCGTGGCTGGGCTCAGGGAGCCTTGTGTTGTCTGCAGGACTGCTTCCAGCCATGTCACCCACGTCCCAGTGGGCCCTGCAGCTGTGTGGCAGCAGGATTGCTCACTAATTCCCAGCAGGCTAAGGATGGATCATAGAATCATAGGCTCACTAAGGCTGGAAAAGATGTCTCAGAACACCATGTCCAACCCCAGCCCCACCGTGCCCACTGACCATGTCCCTTAGTGCCACATCTCCACGACTCCTGAACAGCTCCAGGAACGGTGACTCCACCATCTCCATGGGCAGCTGTGCCAATGCATCACCACTCTTTCTGAGAAGTTTTTCCTGCTATCCATCCAGATCCTCCCCTGGTGCAACTTGAGGCCATCACATCTCATCTTACCGCTGTTTCCAGGGAGCAGAGACCGACCACAACCTCCTGTCAGGGAGTTGTAGGGAGTGATGAGGTTTCCCCTGAGCCTCCTCTTCTCCAGACTGAGAAGGGGAAACCTCATCCCTCCCTACAACTCATTCACTCAGCCGCCGCATATAGGAAATGTGCTCCAGACCCTTCACAGCTCCATTGCCGCTCTCCGGACGTGTTCCACGGCTCATCCCAAAGCCTGTAGCCCCAACTCCCCCCTTGGCACGACCCCTTCACTCCAGGGGCTCTATCGCTCTATCCCCATCCCCACGGCTCTCGTTTTGCGGGATGTCCGTGCGACCGGGACACGCAGGGCTGGCGGCAGCCATCCGCTGTGCCCCGTGCGGGGCCGTTAGGTGGCGGTGTGCGCTGCGCAGCGGTGGCCGGGGACCGGCAGAGCCCGGAATGGGTCAGGATGGAAGCTGAAGCAGGAGACAGTGATGGTGCGGCGGCTGGGAGCCGGGCTTGGGGTCCTGCTCGTCTGCTAAATGGTTTTGTGTCCTCGTGTAAATCCTGTAACACGTGGGCTCCGGTTTCCCATGTGGAAAGTGAGGTAAACCAGCACTTCGCTAAACAGCTCTGAGGGGTTTGTCCCTGTGGAGCTGGGGATTTGAGATGCTGGCACGCCTACGTGGGGCAAGGATGGAGCTCCCCGTGGGGTGGGGGCAGTGGCTGGGGCTGGTCTGAGCTGTGGGGCTCGGCAGTAGCTGTGCATTGGGCTGGAGACATGAGTCCTTCCCAGCGGGCCCATCTTTTCATCCATGTTGGGGAGCACGGGCCAAAGAGCAAGGATATGGGATTTATTCCTGTTGGACTTGAAGTCCATCTGATGGGCAAGGGAGGAGCAGGCGGAGCACTCGTTGAATTTCTTGCCCTGTGTCTCCTTCCCCTGACCCTACAGCATCACAGCTTTGCTTTCTTGCTGTCCTTATCCTCGTGCCTTCTCTTGCTTTCATGAGGTCAAAGGGAAGTGGAGCGAGAAAAGCTTGTAGAAATACTCACCAGGAAGGCTTGTGTTTAGTGGTATATGGGGGTAGAGCAAAGCAGAGAACCTTAGAGCAGATGAACTGCTGGGCACTGAGGCAGAAGGTGTTCAGTATATAAAGTATTTAACATTTCTTTACCATTTTGCACAATTCAAGAAAAGAACTGCTCAGACTCAAATTTGGCTGCCTAGAAGGGGCTTGTTGCCACCCATATTGGAAGCTGCTTTCCAGGGAAGGGCCCTCCTGGAAACTGTCAGAGTTGGGGAGCAGATAGTTGGTTTGGGGTATTTTGTTTTCCAGAAAACTTTAAAAAATCCCCAGTGGGTGGAGAGGGAAAGTGAACTATGGAAATTAATTGTGTGTCTCGTGCTCTGAAATGAAACACACCCTGGGGAAGGCAATATCCTTCACAGGAGGAACAGCAGTGTTGGCCACAGACCAGGAAACCCTTCCCTCCGCACTGCCCCATGCACAGGGGCTGAGCACTGCTGCAACGCCTGGATTTCTGCAGAAGGGCCGTGCTGGAGCCCAGCTTGTGTCCCTTTGCCCCTGGGGACACCCATGGCTTTTTATCCCATAGTCAGTCCCTGAACTGGGTAAGATCCACTTCTGATGTTCTGTGCTCGCTTCTGTTGCTGCTTCCTCGCCTAGAAGCTATGTGTAGATTCATGGCAGCTGCTGTGGCTGTGCCATTACCAGTCACACCAACACCACACAGGGCTGTGTCCCTACCATTAAGACCATGGCTGTATTTTGGAAAAAGGGAAACTTCCCTGCTTGTCTGGAGATAGCTCGGAAATGGGGCCCTTTGCCTGCAGCTGGAGAAGAGACCTAATTTTGCCCGACACGCAGATGAGGAGCTGAGCATGCACGGGTGTGGAGGAAGGGGACAACTGAGAGTGGGCAGTGTGGGTCGTAGTGGCTGAAGTGGAGCGAGGAGCTGCATGGCTGGAGAGCTGCGGGCTCCTCTGAGCTGGGGGATGGAAAGATGAAGCACGTTTATTGGGAAAACCAGATGTCGGAGGCAGGAGGAACATCAGAGTGCTTTGCAGCAGTAGGAGTGGGGCTCACGCTGAACTCTCCCTTTTTTGGCTTGGTGCCCTCCTCCCACTCCTCTCGTTTCCTCCCAGCAGAACTCAGACCCCGATCCACTGCTGGCAAAGCTCTGCTCCCCAGATCTACAAGGAGCCCCCTGCAGGGGGGAGGTTTGCTCTGCTTTTAGGGTGATGCGGATAATCAGGGAAGGTGAGCAATGTGCAGATAGCACGGCCCCCAGCAGCACTAAGTAACCACCCAAACCCAGCAACTCACCCCTATTCCTCCAGGGATTTCCTCACGCAAGGCTGCAGCTCTCTGGACAGCCACCAGTGCTCTGATTCTGGTTGGAGCCCCTCTGTGCCCTGACAACAGCAAGCATTGTGCAATGCCAGAAATGGGAAATCCGGTTCTGTGTCAGAAGTCCCATTCAAAGGCACCTTGGCTGTGCTCGGGACATTCTGGCTGATGGACTTTCCCATGAAATAAAAAGTGCTGGCTGTTGACGTACAAACGTATCCGAAGTGAAAGCTTTTACCATCACATCTTACAGCTTCTGGCTTAAAACCCTTGGGGCACAGCGGTGTAAAACCAGGGATAGCTTCAGGGGGCAGAAGCTGTTTGAACTCGAGGAGGAGTTCACACTGTGTGCTGAGTTGAACTTCAGAGCACTGCTCCTCCAAACTAGTGTATTTTAAACAACTACCAGTTTAGCATCTCTCTGCCTAGACGCAAGGAAATGGAAATAAACCCACTGCTGGCTGAGACTGTGGCTGATGTGTGGGTAGGAGAGTTTTCAAGCAAGCCTGCCCATCACTTCAGCCACCAAAAACACCCCCATCACGGCCCTCTCCGTTCATTTTCCATGGTCCAAAGGCACCATGCTCAGGTTTTTCCTCTCCATGGAAGCGTAGGAGTGGTGTTTATCTCCATGCTGGCAGGCAGAGAAGGATGCCCCACCTCTGGGAGCTCCCAGGGCTGGGTGGAGCAGGGAAGCAGGACATGGGCTACGAGGAGCTGCGTTCCGTGGGCTTGCCTCAAAGCCAGGGCACTCTGAGACATAGAATGTGTTTCCAGGGGCCCTGGGGAAGGAGGGTGACAATAAATCTGGGTCATAAATAATGGCCCCTTGCCCTTCTAGGGATTTTTGACACAGTGTGCTTTTCTGACAACAAATAGAGCAACAGGCTGTAATCCTCGGGGGCTCTTCTTGGCTCTCAAGCTGAGAAAGCTCTGGCTCTGAGCAGGCTTGGCTGCAAGGAACTCCCAAATCTGGGTGTGAAGATCGGAAGGGAAAGGCAACACAGCACAGATAATGCATCGAGGGGTGTTTTTATTGCCAGGCTTGAAGATTTTGTTGTCCACGATGTTAAACTGTGACCCTTGGCTCTATGAGGCTGCTGGGTGATGCCTGGCTGTCCCAGTGACCTGGCAGTGAGAGGCAACCAAGGGGAATGCAGACCAAGCACGCCTTGAGTGCCTAACAGGTCTGACTGCTGGGGCAGGAAATTCATCCTCGGGTGCTGGTGTGGGCTGGGGGAGCCTTGGTGATGGGAAGAAGATAGGCAATCCTGTCTGGCTTTCAATGTGGCTGAAAGATAGTTAGTCTTGTAAAGTATGAGACATACGAAAAGGTCCCCAGCTCTGGGAGCTGTGCAGAAAGCCCCAGCCAGCATGGACACCTTCACTGTGTCTGGTCTGGGATGATTCTGGCTGCAAGAAGCCCTATTCACCCCGTTACTCATCCTTCTTACACACAGAGCACTGAGACCTTCCCAACGGACCCTGGCTGTGCCTCTCCTTAGTGCTTGCGCCCAGTTCCACTTGCTGTCTCTTTACAAGATGAGATTTTTATTTTGCTTTATTCCTTGCCAGCCTTCCTTGAGTTTTGCCAGCTCTTCTCCTTATTAGCTAAAGGCTGCTAGACATAGAAGGAAAGCACTGCATGTAACGTCCCTTTTAAATGCCTAATTCAGGAAAATTGAGAGAATTGTTTGCTAGCGCTGTGAGGGGCGTGCTGGGGGAGATGGCTGGGGATGGGATGGGGATGGGGACGGCTTGTCTTCACATTCTTAAGAACACAGATACTCGGCATTGCTGGCGTGCGAGAACGGGGCTAGACTATTGCCTTCTTTAGCTGCTGGAAGCCATCCAGGCTGCCAGTTCCTGCAAGCTCATCCTGTGGTTTAGTGGATAATACTGATCCTTGTTCGACTCCCACGCTTTTGTGCCTTGCAAGCGGGTAGGGGAGGCTTTGCAGGGCTTGTACAGATCCCAGCTGTGGAAAGCAGCATGAGCACTCATTATGCTTTGGAGTGCTTGCTCCATGGTTTTAATAAAACGTTAATTGTTGCATAGGGATGACCATGAGAACCATGGCAGGTTGAAGCTGACCAGCATGTCTGCAGGGTGGAGGGTGGTGGCTGCAACTGAGCAGCAATGGCTGTTTCTTTGAACTTAGCAAAGCGTCTTCCCAAGCGTGCTTACAGAAGTTCATCTTCTGCTGACATCTCCTCTGCTAGGATGGTGTTGGTGTCAGGACGTGGTGCAGGGAGCGGTGTGCAGTGGGGTTTCTGCGAGCAAGAGGTGACATTGGCTTTGGTGCTAGGATGTCCCCTGGGCTCTCTGTCCGAACTGACTGCAGGGTGCAGCTGCATCCCCCACATCGAGTGCAGAAATGGGACTTAAAGTCAAATAGGGCTCCCAAAGCTGCAAACACCAAAGCTATTGGTCACATCTGACCTGGGATGCTGTCGTGACCTCAGGCTATGTTACCATCCTTATCGTGTCCAGGTGTGGACAGGTTGGGGGCTTCTGCAAAGCGCAGGCAGCGCATAACAGAGTAGAATTTGCAAGTGAGCATTTCTGCCTGTGCTCCAACTAAATCTTGGGATATGTAGCAGATATATGAGGTGAGCAGATGGAGGTGTGAATGTGGCTGGCAGCGGACACCGATCATGGATTAAACATGTGCGTGGCAAGAAAGAGGCTTTCTTGGAGTAGACAGAGAGGGCTGTTGTTGCCGTGCAGCCATATTCATCACCAGCCCCAATGCTGACATCGTTATCAACGTGTTTATTTGAAGCTTGGCTGCAAAATAGCTCATCGTCCTCAAGATTTTCCAAGTGAGTCTGTAGCTTTACTAAATGCTTCTTTTGCTGCGCTGCCAGAAGCTCTCCTGAGGCGATGAAGGAGGTATCCTGTGTGGCCGGAGCCATCCCTGGCCCAGAGCTCTGATTCCTGTGTGTCTTAACTCTGCCTGCAGACTGGTGGCGACCAACTGGGTACCTTTTTGTCCCAATGGTCATAGAACCATAGAATGGTTGGAGTTGCAAGAGACCCTAAAGGCCACCCCTGCTCTGAGCAGGGACACCCACAGCTCCATCAGTGCTCACAGCCCATCCCCTGGCCTTGGCTGTCTGCAGGGATGGGGCACCACCACCTCTCTGGGCAACCTGTGCCACTGCCTCACTGCTCTTAATGTAAAAAACTTCTTCCTTATATCCAGTCTAAATCTGCCCTCGTTTAATTGGAAACCATTTCCCCTTGTCCTATCACACAGACTCTGCTAAAGAGTGTGTCCCCTTCTCTCTTATTGCTGCCCTTGAGATAGTGAGAGGCCAGCTCTCCCCAGAGCCCCCTCTTTTCCAGACTGAACAGCCCCATCTCCCTCAGCCTGCCCTTGTAGCAGAGGTGTTCCATCCCTTGAAGCATTTTCAGAAGGTATGCAGAAGCTCAGCTCAGTTCTGGCCATTTATTCTCTTGTTTTATTATATGAGTCATCTTATGGCTTCAAACTGCGGCAGGAGAGATTTAGGCTGGACGTTAAGAAATACTGCTTCTCTGAAAGAGTGGTCAGGCAGTGGAATGGGCTGCCCAGGGAGGTGGTGGATTCAATGACCCTGGAGGTGTTCGAGGAACGTTTGGATGTTGTGTTGAGGGACATGGTTTAGTGAGAACTGTTGGTGACAGGTGGATGGTTGGACTGGGTGATCTTGTAGGTCTTTTCCAACCTTGGTGTTTCTATGATTCTGAATTGGTCTGCCCCATTATTTCATGTCTGGGAATAACAGTATCCTTTCAGCTTATGGACAGAGGCAGTGCAGTGTGCAGCTATCCTGGGAACTCACTTTGATTCATTTCTGGGTGTGATGGCGGCATTTGGACCCTCCCTTTTCCCTGCTGGTGTCAGGGGTGTGAGCAGAATTTGGACAGTGTGCAGGTGGAGATAACACAGCCCTGCAGTGTCACTGCACGGGAGCCTGCCCAGCCCTAGGCAGGACTGGACCTCGCAGCGGATGGACAAAGCCTTTTTCCTGTCCAGAGTTCACAATTGTGACAACACCTCGTGGAGCCAAATGGGAGCTGACACCCGCAGCCATCCCATCCTGCCCAGGTGCATGTCCGGATGGCGATGTGCTGCTGGAGAGCCTCCAGCTTGCCCCTACCCTGGGCCCCCAGCTCAGTACCTCCCCAGAATTTCCCCATCCCTCTGCTGGGGTCTGCCTGCAGGGAGCTGCTCCCCCCCTTGCACTGAGGCAGGGCTGTTCCCCTCCTTGCTCCTGGCTGGCTGCGTGCCGCCTCGCTGAGCTGGTGCTCAGCCCCCAGGCCCCTTTCCATCTAGGGCAAACACTGAGAGGCAGAAGGCTGCTTTTGGCCTGCCTGCAGCAGATCTCTGCGCTGTTTTTGGATCCTTCCTCATGGAGGCTGGAATCCCCCACTTCTCCCACCTGTGTGTGCTAGCTGCCAGGGGGCTTGGGGATGCAGCGCTGGGGCTGGCATCATTGAGGAAGCACCAAGTGTCCTGCCCTGGCCACAGCTTCGTGCTGACTATTTCTGTGTCCCCCAGCAGAAGGGAGGGCAATTAGAATTAAAGCAAAGACTGTGCCCACATGCGTGGTCTCACTGCAGGCAGCTGGTCCAGCTTTGGGTACTCTGGGATAGGTGAGCCTTCTCTTTCCCATTTGCACTCCCCTAGCCCAGGAACTTGCTACGGGCTGATCTTACCTGATTCTGTGTGTGCCCATGGCTGAGCTGGCTGCACTGAGCAATTCTTGCAGTGGTGGAGATGGGGGTCCCCCAGCCATCCAATAGCATCAGCTGCAGGGGTGACACAGGAGAGGCATTATCAGCAATAATTCTCATCCCCGTGGAGAGGGAGGAGGTTTTGTAGTGGTTTTGCAGGGGTCCTTGTGCCCTACGTCCATGGCTGCTGGCTGGAATAACAGGAGAGCCGCTGGCAGTGCTCAGTGCGATGTGGATGCGGATCGCTGCATCTCCACTACAACTTTGGGGCTGCCGGTGCTGTGTGCTCCCAGGGGGATCAGCGGCTGTTCCACATCATTTTCAAAGGAAAGTGATGTTGGTTTTCCCTTCGCTCCCCTCCGCCTGCCCTCGTTTCCTTCCCTGTCTCAGTGCCGTGCGGGAGCTCCCGGAGGAAGCTGAGTGGGTGTGGGGCTGCGGCTGCTGTGGGAATTGTTCTTATCGAGCTGCTTTCTGTCCACAAAGAATAATAATAATAAAATCTTTGATGGTAAAAAGGGAGAAGAGGGGCCACCGCTGCCCTGCAGCCTGATCCGTGGTGCTTCCTGGACCACTGCTGTGGGTTTTTAGGGCTTTTGTGCTGCTGCAGATTTCATTGCGTGCTTGAAATATCTCAGAGCCAGGAGAAGTAACCGGGGGCTGGTGCAGCGAGTGAGAGCTGCTGGAAAAGGCCCACTGGGAAGCAAGGGAGAAGTATTAAGAAAAGCAAGTTTCCTGCCATTAGCTGGTGTATTTATGGCTGGAAAGTTTGGGGTTGAAAAGGTTGCGAACAGGCAGCTCACACACCTCTCTCTGCCATGGTTACAGGAGAGCCTGGCTGCAATGCACAGGATTGATGTCCTGGATGCTGAGTTCCTAATTAGGGATTAATGGGAAATTTTCAGGAATAAGGATTTGAGGTCCCAGCTGATGCTCATTTCCCCCTTTTCCCATGTAACCACCATGTGGTAGAAGTGGCTGGGGGCTGCCCAGGGCTGGGAGTGGGCACTGTGATTTCCCCTGCAGCCCTGCAGGAGGGCTTTGCAGTTGGAAATGTGCTGTGCCACAAGAATTAAGCCCATACTTAATAACTGAATTATGTAGGTTTTCTGCTTGGATCCTGAACGACTGCACTTCCCATTTTCTTAAGACTTGAAAATGAACAAAAAGAGCAAAGACATCGGGTTGGGGTGTCGTTGCTGCCTGAGGTTCAGACAGATGCTATTCATAGAATGGTTTGAGTTGGAAGGGAGCCTTAAAGGCCATCTGATTCCACTCCCTGCAGTGAACAGGGGCACCTGATCAGGTGCTCAGAGCTCTGTCCAGACTGACCTTGGGTGTCTCCAGCGACAGAACATGCTTCCCATGAAGGCATTCACTGTCCTTTAACCAACATGAGACATGTTTCCCTACTCTTCCCCTGTCTGCTGCACTGGGGGCAGCCCACAGCTCCTCACTGCACTGCTGCACCACACTGCATTCTCCAAGGAGCAGCTGTACACCACCTTGACACCTGCATGGCTTTTTGCCCCTTCATATCACGGAAGTCCCATCATTGCTCCCATCACTGGCTGTTAATATCTTCTCATTTCCAGCCTGCAGCTCTTACTGACCTGCTTACACCATCACCAGGGGTTGGCTTTGGATTCAGTGTTTTTGTTCCCCTGGCAACAGCAATCTCTGCCTGTGGTGCATCCGCCAGTGATGTTTCCAGCAGTGACACCCCATGTTCTGTCCCCTCCCTCCCCCCGCTGCTCATTTCCACTGGGGCTGGGTGCCCAGGATGACCTGAGATTAGTGATTTCCCCTTTGCTGCTAAAAGTACCTAATTTGTTTCATCTCAGGAGTGCTCTTACTGCATCGCATTGGTGGCTTGTGGCCATGCTGAGACCCACAGTGCACTGATGTCCTTCCTGTGGCTTCACTCCTCTCGTGAGCAAAGCATTAAAAGCCTTTAGGTACTGTCCTTCAGTCCCTCTTCCAGGTTTCACCCATTCCTGTTTTCCAGCCTCCAATGTCTCTCAGCTCTTTTTGTGCACCAGAGGATGAGGTCTGGCTGCATTTCCTCCACCCAGCAAACCAGCCAATTATCCAGCAGCCTCAAATCAGCAAACCTGCGCTACAGTTTTAAGCCTTTCCCATGATGCAGGTTTCCTTCCAAAGGAAGAGATGTGTGACCAGCACTGAAATACGGCCATCCTCACTCTGCTTCCTACTGCATTGGAAGCAGGAAGGGTCTGAATCTGGGAAAGAGCATTTTTCATGACACTTCCTGCGTCATCAGCAGGGCTGAGTTCACACGTCATCCCCATGAAAGCACAGGCAGAGGTGATGGGAACGGCGTCTGCGTTTCCTGTCCATCCCCACAGTCCCATCACACTGCTACCACCCAAGTAGCACCGCAGCCTGGCCCCGTCCTCCTGCAGCATTCTCACTTACCGAGGTGGATGCTGTGTGCCTCAGTTTCCCCACCTTTAAAATGGCGTTCATAGAATCGCAGAGCATCCTGAGTTGGAAGGGAGCCATAAGGATCGTTACAGCTTTTCCTGGTGGATTTGGAACACGAGTTTGTTGGGGCAGAGGTGTAGAATCTCAGAAGCTGCAAGGAGCACGAGTGGAATGGAAGGTCATGGCGACTGCCTTCTTCTGCTTTGTTTCTTTTATCTTCTTTTTCTGTTTTCTGTTTGTTTTCTTTTTTTCTCTTTTTTCTTTCTTAAACATTTTCTTTCTTAGAACGATGTGACTTCTCGTTTCCCTCACCTTCAAAATGTGCTTTGTATGGGTTGCTGTGCCTTTATTTCTGCACGTTTGCAGTTATCCTGCACTGGTGCTGCATGTGTGCCAGCAGCCACATGCTGGGCAGGGGGTGCATCCACCGTGGGCAGCAAGAAAAGGCATTGGGTTTTCAATCGAAACATTGGGAGCAGCTAAATACTATTATGAACCACCTATGTTGTACTTTCGGTCAGTACATCTCAAAGCATTTCATTAGAAGCAGCCAGACTCATAAAGAGTTCTGTTTGCTAATTAAAGGAGGAGGTGGAAGAGGAAGATGCTGGGGATGAATGACTTGCTATTCTAAGCCGGATCATTTGGTTCTCGCAGCCACAGTGACTCATGGCACCTCGTCTCACCGGGTCTGACGCTCATGACTGCAGCAGATTGTGGGTCTGATAAGAGCTGCTCAGAAAAACCCTGACTTGTAGGAGGAAGAAAATCTGCCAGAAAGAATGCTTTTATAGCAGCCTGCAAGCAGACTGCACAGTGCTGGTTAATATGTGTGGATAGGAAAGTCCCCTTTCTGCCTCAGCCTGTCTTGGTGAGGGCCCTTCTAATGCTGATGCCTTCTATCTCCTTAGGATGTTCTCTCTCTTCAGGCTTTTTCTCCTTGAGGTGACTTTCTAGGTCTTTTCTGCATTGAGGGGCATTGTGGTCCCCCAGACCAGCATCAGGATAGTGGTGGTGACAAGAGCCCAGATTTCTTCCAGCTCTCATGGCATCGTGCCGCTTTCAGCTGGGTGTCTACAAGCCAGTGATCAGCAGATCTCATCAGCTGCATTTTCAGGGACAGGAAACCACTTGGGGGCCAGCAAAGCAACTTTGCAGGAAGCTGACTGCTCGTCAGAAGGGCAGAGAGATGGTGGAGAGAAGGGCTGGGCAGTCGGTGCCTACAGTGATGTGGGCTGTATAGGACACAAGTTGCTGTCACACTGTGAGCAAAGCCATTTTTCTCATCCTCCTGCAGCCAATGGTTTGTACAGCTATCAGCCCATCACCACCATACCACTAAATGACACCACTCTGTGACATTACTCTTCTCTGGGTACCTCCAGGGACATGACCCCACCACCTCCATGGACAGCCCACTCACCACTCTTCCCAAGAAGAAATTGTTGCTAATATCCAGCCTGATGAGGAGCTCCAGACACAAAGTGCAGGGAACCAGCAGTGCTCCATCCCCCTGGGCTGGGTGTCTGCCTTTCTGGGAGCAGCATTGTAGCTAAACACAAGCTCTTGGGTTCCGGAAACTCAGTGACTTGGCGTTTGGTTCTTAGCTGTGGCCTGAATAGGAGAGTGATTTTTTGGTTCTGTAAAATCTGTGCCAGTTTCTGAGCCAGATGAAGGTGCAGAAAGGAGAGAGAAGGGTATGCTGAACTCCCCAAGGGGAGCTGTGCGCTGGGGTAAGCTGTTTACATACCTTCCTGCTTCAAATATTTACTGCAAGAACTCTGGATATTCTTGTTATCCGTTGCTGTACTTTTCCATCTCACTCCCCTCTTTCTGTGCCTTACGTGCATGTGGGTGCAACACTTCCCCTCCTGGCAGATGGTTTTAATGAACATGGACTCTGATGTCAGGATTTCTTACTTCTTGGGACTCTTCTCCAGGTCTGTTGACTCACAAAACCTTCATTAACAGCACAAGTTAGATCGATGGTGATAGCATCATCCGTCCTTAGGAAATACAGAGGGACACAGCCACTAACGCGAAGTTCCCATACTCTTCTGCAGAACAGCTCTGAGCTTCCTCACATCTTTCCAAGTCCAACCCCTGGCACTGGGACACTCACTGCTCCAAATCAACCACACAGTCATTTTTTCTTCCAGCAGTTCACTTCTCATTGCCTCTGGTGGACACCATCACAGGCTCTCACTGTTCCCCACGTGATGCAGTGCAGGAAGGCCCACCAACCTCCAGCACTGGGCCTGCTGCTGAACCTCGTGGGAGCTATGGAGGTGGGCAGGCTCTGAACATTACAATGTGCTGCTTGATTCTTCCTAACACTGACCTTGAAACTTTGTTTTCTTGCTTACAATATTGATTTTTAGTTTGTCTTTCTTATTTTGCCTTTTTCCCCCCGTTTTACACTCTGAATGACAGTGAACCAAGGACCAATGATCCTTAATAACCCAATCTCAGTAGTGCAGCTCCAGCAAAGGGACTCGTCACCCATTTCTACCACAGCAGCTTTTTGCTTTGCAGAGTAACTAAGATGAAGTATTGACATCTGCATCTCTGCTTGCTTGGAATGGATTGCGGGTGTGACCTTGCACTTGACAAGAGAGAAAGAAAACCTCTTTCTTTTGAAAATCAATGCTGGCGGTGTGGCTCAGCCAACAATGAGCACCGTGGGACCAGCACAGACCTGGCACCGTGGGAGCTGCAGGCTCAGCCCAGGCTGGGTCTTGTGCTCTCCTTTAGGAAGCCCAGAGCTGCTGTCTGTACAGACACTGCATCACACGACGAGGCATTGACGTCTCGGTGCACAGAGGTGCGAAGTGTGCTGCTCTGCAATGTTGTGGTGTGTTGGTTTCTGCCATCGCTGTGCGAGCGCAGTGAAAGAGCAGAGTGCTTTTTGTGAAGAGGAGGAGGAAAACCACTGCCCCTACCTTTAGTACTCAATACTTATATATTAAAGATGCATTCTCCGGACTAGCTAAGCAGTTTTCATGTTTTAAAGTAATATATTAAAACCTCAAGCTATTAACTGTATGTAAAATCTAGGTCAGGAGTGCTTTCTGCTCAGCTTTATTATTATTATTTTTACTCCGCAGTTTTTGGAGTCTGGGAAATCGGTGCCATTGGTTTCGTGTTCTGGGTCACATGTGCTATTGGGAAGGCTGTGGTGTCTGCAGACTGGAAGTGGGAAGGCTGTACAATTGAAAGTACGGCAGAAGTGATGAAACACACACTTTCTGCAGAAATAGACAGCAGTACCGCTGTTTTGCATAATTTTTCTTTACGGTTCACCCGAAGTGGTGATTTGGAGGGGACCTTAAAGACCACCCAGTTCCAACCCCTGCCATGGCTGCACACAGCTCGGGCTGCTCAGCCCCCCTCCATGTCTTCAGGCACCTCCGGGGATGGGGCAGCACAGCTGTGGGCAGTGCCGGGGCCTCACCGCCTTCTGGATAAAGGATTTCCTCCTTAAATACGAGGAGAGGAGGTTTGCGAGAATGGAACCGAGTTGAGCTCGCCGATCCTTGAGAGCATCAGCGGCGCGGCCCATCGGTTCGCGTTGGCCAGGCACCCCGGGGGCGTCACATTGAGGGCGTTATCCCACCCGCACCGAGAGTCTGAGGTTGGAGGGCACCCGGCCAGGACCCCGCTTAGCGCTGCGCTCCGGACCCACGAGCCCGGCACGGCTCTGCTCGGGGCGCGGCGCGGTGACGGGCGCGGGCGGCCATGGGGGCGGCAGCGAGCAGGGCGGAGGCGATGAGCAGGGGAAACAGGGAGCGGGACGTCATGGGGTGATCTCCGTGGGGGGCGGGGC
>JAOWBP010004377.1:3396883-3419843 GCA_028571105.1 Tragopan temminckii
GGGGCATCCACAGCCTCCTTGGGCAACCTGTTCCAGTGCCTCACCACCCTCTGTGTGAAAAACTTCCTCCTAACATCTCAGACACCTCATTTTAGGGGATTTCTGGCTTGTGGAGCTGCTGCCTTCCAGTGGATTGAGTCATGAGTTGCCTGAATTGTGTTGGAATTGGTTAAAAGGAAACGCGTGGAAGTGGCAACACCTCTGTGTGTGTACTCCCCGCAGTGCAGGCACCCCGAGAGGAAGAGGAGGAAGGGCGATGCTCTGCGCTGACTGCTTCCACCTCCGCTGCCTCCAGCACCAGCTGGCAGGAGGATGGTGGGGCTGGGGAGACCCTGCCAGCACTAAAAGTCCCCTGGAAGGTGCCTTAGCAGGGACAGACCCCTGCAGTCCAGCTTCCTGCTCCGCCTCGGCGGTGGGGATGTGGCAATGGAGCCTCAGAGAGACCTGGGCACTGCCAGCGGGCCCCAGCACCTCACGGTGCTGGCCTTGGGCTCCTGGTGTTTTCATTAATAGGCCAGTTCCATGCAGGAAGCCGGGAGGAGGGTCCTGTGGAGCAGAGGTTGTTTGCTTTCCTTTCTTAGCTCTGAGCAGGACGGGCTATTTTTAAGTTTTTCTCTTTTTTCGAGAGCTGTTTTGCTTCCTGAGGTCCTTTTCTCGTTTCTGCGCAAGGAGCAGGAGTGAGGTGATGCTGAGCAGGGCAGCCCTGGCCACGCTGGGAACTATTGTCACTGGAGATGGCATCCCAGAACCAGCTGTGCATTGAGGGTCACCTGTGCTCAGAAATGGGAGCACAGCCCTCTGGGTCAGGCTGGACACAGGGCAGTGACCAAACTTGCTGGAGGTCAACCCAGGCACCAACATCCCTATGCAATCAGCAGCAGGAGATGGATACCCCATCCCTGGAGAGCTGCAGGTGGGCAAGCTCTCATGCTGTCCTCAGGCAGGTCAGGGTCTCCTTTGCAGAAGGAACACCACAGGGGCCATGGGCTTCTCCTTTTGCTGTCAGAGGCTGTCCAAGCCATTTCCAGCCCTACTGAGGCGTGGTTGCTTTCCCAGCACCCCAGTACTCCCTTGCCGGACAGTGTGGACGTAGGAAATGATATTTGGATGGCTTATCATAGAATCATTAAAGTTGGAAAAGACCTCTAAGATCATCGAGTCCAACTCCAGCCCATCCCCACCATGGCCACTAATCATGTCCCTCACTGCCACATCTTCATGGTTGTTGAACACCTCCAGGGATGGTAGCTCCACTGGGCAGCCTTCTGTGACCCTAATCACAGCTTTGCAGCTGTTCCTTAGACTTTCTGAACCCTTTTTGTGTCTGGGCTCTGACCTTCTTTTCATTTTTGCAGCGGGGCCCAGAAAGAGTTGGAGAAAAGCCATTTCTGGGTGTTGTATGCAGCCCAGCCCTCCGATAAAGGCAGGGGATGGCTGTGTTCCAGGAGCTGTGCTGAGGGCCGTGGGCAAGTTTGCCTTGGGCTTGGGGCACTTTTAGGGGCTTGATGTCAACAGAAAGGACTGTGTGTTCCCACTGATGATCACTAGTGCCATCTTTGCTTTTGGTGATAGCAAATGGACAGAAAGGAGCTGAGATGGCAGAGGTGGTTCACAGCATGAGCCCTGGAGAGCAGCAAGGCTGTTTGGCTTGGTAACAAGCTTTTGATACAAAAAGAAATCCCCAAAACACACGGCACAGGGACATTTCCAGAGGGGCGTTTGCAAAGAAAAGAAGCTCACCAATATTTCCTTTGCTCTCAGGTTCCTTGAGAGCATTTACTTTAACTGTCTGTTCCTGCAGACACATCTGTCATTAGGTAATTAGGCTTCTTTATTGAAGGAAATAAAAAGGAACTGAATAGGCTGGCAGGAGGAGTGATGAGCAGGCTTTAATTGCCCACCATGGACAGAACTGTGATCACAGCCATCAGGGAGCTGGTGCTGTGTGGCTGTGCTCCATCCCCCGCCGACGTCCCCTTCCTGCAAAACTCAGCCTAGGCTGGCCTTACACATTGTTCGCAAGCTGGGATTGGGGAGAAGAATGGTTGAAGTGTTATTAGGGATGTGACAGAGAGAGGAAGTGGTGAAATACTCTGTTCTGGTGAGCCTGGGCTTGGTGCTGGAGAGCTGTGGACCTGCCAGATTAAATCTCAGCTTGGGGACTACTTAAAATCGATTCATTGTTCTTGGAGTATGATAACTGAGAGTTAGATGCAGATCTCCTGAATATATGGAAATGCAGGACGAGGCATTGGCACAGGCTGCCCAGGGAGGTGGTGAAGTCACCATCCCTGGAGGTGTTCAAGAGCCATAGAAATGTGGTATTTAGGGATGTGGTTTAGAGGTTGTGGTGGGGATGGGTCAGCAGTTGGACTGGGACTCTGTGCCCAGGTGTTGATCACCAGGGAGATATAAATGAGTTGGCTGGGTGCCATACCCCAATGACAGCACGGGGTTTTCATGCTCAGGTTGCCTGCACGTTGTATCCCTGGCACAGCCTGTCCCAGGCACACCGTTGCTCCCCAGCACTTCCCCTGCTGAAGACTGAACAGTGTTTTTGGGTATTCCCCCTAAAAAGGCAAAACAGCCCTGAGCTGCTTGTGTCAGCAGCTGTGATCGCGATCTGCTGGTGAAGCTGAGCCGCAGCGGCTGCCACGTGGACGCTTCCCTGCCCTGTGCACTGCTGGCAGCTGCAGCAGATGGTTCCCATTGCTGAGCACAGGAGCTGCTCTGCAGCACCCCGATGTGTCCCGGGGGCTCTTGGCTGCAGGACAAGGGGTACCCAGGGGTGCCTGGAGGGAAAGCTGTGCTCGAGTCTCCCTGACATTTCTGGTGTCTTGTGTGATCCCAGTGTGGCTTTCGAAGACTGAAGCTCACCCGTAGTGTGCTGTTAGAGGAAAGGATGGGTGGGCTCATTGTGTTGAGTGGAGCAACCCAGCTCAGCCTTCCCAGGGAGTGTACAGTGGGGCAGGGAGCATTGCCTGGCGGATGGAGGCTGCCCTTGGTGATGCTCTGTCCCCTTTGTCAGGCTGTGGCTCGAAGCCAGCAAGCTGACACTGTTGTCCATCAGATTTCCTTGGAAAGATTCCTGGCTGTAGAATCCGGGCCTCCCAGCTCGCTCCTTCCTGCACTGGGGGGGGTCTCATGTTATTGTTTTTCAAGCACTTTGGTTTGAATGATCTCTAAGGACCGTTTTTAAGGATATGAGCTTCTGTGACTGCCACCTTTGTTTTGTTGCAGCGTTATTTGGGTTCGATGCTCTTCTGAGATTTTCACTTTCCGGATTTGGATTTGGATGGCAGCAGTCAGCAGGAAGCTGGTGTTTATCCTTTGGGTGGGAGAGGCGAAGGGAAGCGTTTGGAGTGTTTGGTACTGTACCCCATTGGGCTGGGAACTGCTCCGGCTTTCTGGGGCTGCATTTCCTGCTTCGTGTTCCAGCTTTGTTTCTGGGTTTGTTGCTTCTCTCTCCCTCGTGTGTTAAATGGGATTGTGAATCCTCATGGCAGAGCGGAGGAGCGGTAATGGGGCCACATTACCGGAGGTTTCTGGAAGCGTCTCTTGAGATGCTCGGATGGATGGTAACTAAATTCTGAATTCCTCTTAATTTCTTTCAGCTCTGAAAAGATCTTTTGAGGTCGAGGAGGTAGATCAGTCTTCAAATTCCTCCACCCCACAAAGACGGACCCCGAACCCTCTCCTCAGGTCCACCGTGTCCAGCTCCACGCAGAAGTTTCAGGAACTCGGTGCCAGGAACTCGGAGCCATCTGCCAGACATGCAGACCCCACAGCCCAGCGATCCCCCAAGGCCCCTCTGAGGAGAGTGGAGCACTCCGGACCCAAACTGCCAGAGCCGGTGTCCAGAAGAACAGAAATCTCCATCGACATCTCATCCAAGCAGGTGGAGAACTCCACATCGGGGTTGTCGAGGTTTGGCCTCAAAAGAGCAGACGTGCTGGGGCACAAAGCCCCTGAGCCCACCCCGCGCAGGACTGAGATCACGCTCGGCAAACCCCAGGAGCCGGGACTGCGGCGGGCGGATGCCCCAGCATCGAAGATCCCCGAGATGCCCCAGCGCAGAGCGGAGCCGCCCAGCGCTCCCGTGCCCGACGTGGCCACCAAGCGCGTGGAAATTCAGGTAGCCAAGGCTGCCGAGGTGCCAGCCCCGCTGGCACGGCAAGTGGAGAGCATGGAGCACGTGCCGGCCCCACAGCCTCCCCAGGCAGAGCCAAAGCCACAGCCGGTGCTGATGGAGAGCCCACCAAAGAGAGAAGAAGGTGAGTACGGCCGCGCTGTGGGTTGGGAGCTTGGAGCTTCCAGCCCGAGCAGTGATGGCTTTCAGGGCTGAGCTTGCATCTTGTCTCATCTGTCTGCATACATGGCTGTTACACTTGGTTTTATGTTGGCTGAAAGAGCTGTCAGTTGGAATAAGACGTGCTATCAAGCTCGTAAGAAATAAAATGAGCAAATGCCAAAAGCTTGGGTGCTTGCGGAAGAAGACACTTCTGCCAGCACAGACCCGCCTGCCTGTGCAGCATCTCAGAAAGCCTCTGACGTGCTGGAAAATGTGATGGTTGTGGAGGTGTTGTTGTGATGGCTTGTTGTTTAATGTTGTTGTTTATAGTTGTGGGGCAGAAACAGCCTCTTCATTAGCAGGAGTCAGGGTTTCTTTTTCCTGCTGGTTGCTGAAGCCAAAGTCTAATAACATCATGGATCAGAGCCAGTATTAAACTGGAGCCCTGCCTTCTATTAGCTGCATCTTGTTTTCGATTAATCCCGTATTAGACATGAAAGCCAGCTTCCCTCCCCCACTGGCCGTCATTTACCCTCCTTAATGTTTTAGAGATTTTTCTCTTTTAGCCTTTAATTATGTTTCCATTCCTCATCACATGCTTGCTCTGTCCTCTGCGGAGCTGTGGTGGGGAGTAGTGCCAGGCTGAGACCCTGGGAGCTCCATGCCTGCCCTGGGGTCCAGCTCCTGTGTTCTTGGATCCCATCCCGAGCCTTGCCCTGCCATGTGCCCCAGCTCTTTTGCTGCTGCATGCAGCCAGTCTCAGATTGGTCCTACCTAGGAACCGTCATCTGCTGCGAGGTTCAGATGTGCCCTGCTGCTGGGGTTTGGGGTTTTGGTATGTATGTGCAGTCTGGAAGCAAACAAGGTGTCCACGCTGAAGGTGATGTTAGACCTGTAAGACAGGGGTGGTTTTCTCTGACTGTGAGCACAGATGAAGAGAATGGAAGGCTCCAATAGGCAGCAGGCTGGTGCAGCTCCATCTGGGCATGGCTGGGGATCAGCATTGGGCTTGGCCATGGGCTCAGCCAGGGCCTCTCTGCTGGGTTTTATCCCCAGAAGCAATGAGGAAGGTGCCAAAGCCCCTTTAGTGCCCTGTGCCTGACCTCACCCTGCTGAGTTTGGGCTGCTGTGAGCCCCCCAAGCTCTGAATGTCAGGCAGCTGGGCACTTTAAGAGCAGAAGAATCTGAGCTGCCGAACACCCCAGCTGCACAGGGGGGAAAGGGAGGGCTCTCTGCCTCAAAAAGGACTCCAGAAACCCAGGACAGCTGCTGGGGATGGGTTTTAGCAAAGAGCCCGGCTGTCTGGGGTCTGCCTTACAGAGCAGGACAGGCTGGTGCTGGTACAAAAGGGGCTTTCAGTCTGGGTACATCCGAAAAGAGTCAGGAAGAGAGGCTGAAGGAGCAGGAAGGGCTCTGGCTCCTTCTGCCTGCTGGTCAGCTCAGGCACGCACCCAGACCTCGTGGCCATTGCTCTCCAGGCAGGGATGGCATCTCCTCAGAGTGCCCAGCAGGTGAATGCGGGCTCATAGCTGATGTGGCTCTGGCCCCAGCACAACCTCTCAGGTAAAAACATGCTGTGCATGGCAAAGGCTTGGAATCCTGTTCCCTCTCACTCTGACCCATAGGATGCTCCCGTGGCACAGACACCCTGGCACCTCGTGCCTTGCAGCTCTGGCACAAGCAGCTGCACCGGGGATGTGCCAGCTGCCCCCAGCCCCATGCCAGGACACGCAGCCCTCAGCTGCTGGGCTCAGCTGTGCTCTCTTGTGCTGAACCCTGTGTCCCAGAGGAGGTGGCTGGAGGAGGGCCATCTCCCTGACCAGACCCTGAAGGAAAGCACTGGTTGCAATCAGAGCTTCATTTGGGTGGAAGCAGTGGTTCTCAGTGTGAGAAGAGTGCAGGAGGAGCTCTGGTGGGGGACAGGAGCAAGAAATATTCGTTCCCACCTCTGTCTGCCCTCTCTATCTCTTCCTCCTGTGCTCCCTGAGGTGCGTCCCCTGTTCTCTTGCAGGGCCTAATGCTGAGTTTGGGGAGCTGATGACAGGAGGAACACAAGCAACCCAATGTGGGGCTGGCTGTGCTCCATGCTCTGCTGGGCACAGAAACATGTTTTCAGAGGCGCGTTGGAAAATTCACAACTTTGCTGTTGTTGTTTGAGGGCTTGTGAATTCAGTGAGTGTTGCTTTCGATGTTGGCTTATTCATCTGGGAAAACATGTTGTTCTTTGCGTCTTGCAAGTCTGTGGTGATTGGGAAGGAAGAGCAGAGAAGTTCATGCTTTTCATGCCAGCTTTCTGCTCCGTCTCTGCTTCCCCCAGATGTAGACCTGTTTGTTTCTGGGGTTTTGGGATCGCTGCGATGGGTTAAAAGGATCCCAAGTGAGAAGTGGAAGCCCTTCTGACCTGATGGTCTTTCTGGTCTCTGCCCATGGCCTCCCTGCCCACGCCTCCCATTGCTGTAGCTAGAAAGGTAGATGGGGGTGGATGATGTGAGTGCTTGGAGCTGTCACCCGAAGCAGAAGCTTGACTTGTGCTACAGCCACGTCTGGATGAAGCACATCTCTGTGCTGATCCACAGCGATGGGTAAAGCAGTCTGAAATGTGCACAGGAGTGTGGCTTTTATGGAGTTTTCTCCCATCACTGCCCCCTCTGGGACAGCTGTGTGGGTGCCAGGATCCCTGAGATAGCAGCAAGCTCCCCTCTGCTGCTGCAGGAAAAGCACAGGGACTTCAGAAGAATGAAACAATTCAACTTTTCCACTCTTGTTTTTTTTTCCTCCAGCCTGGACCCCTAAGGCAAGCTTTGTCCTTAGAACTTTATTTTTCATTTAAAAGCTCCATTAGAGTTAGCTAAAAAAAAAGAGAGAGAGAGAACTTTCCAATCCACAGAACTCCTCATGAAGGACGTCTCCAAAAAACGGGGACCCACTGCAGTCTGCTGGGGACACTGCTGGGAGCACAGCCCTGGTTATCCTGCACTGGTCATTAGGGAGCCTTGCATTTGGTGTAGGTCTGTAAGGACAGTGCTGAGCACAGAGGCGGGGTTCAGAGGGACCCGGGGACCGCTAGCACAGCAGCCCTGCCACAATAAAGGGGCCAGGCCTGTGCGGATCAACAGTGAGTAATCATTTCCAGCTCCCTGAGCTGCACAGCAATTTAACTGTATGAGGAGATTAAAGCTGCAGGGAAACATTTCCTTAAAACCAGCTGACACATTTGGGCTAGATTATGGGTAGTCTTTTTTTTCTTCTTTTGCTGCTGTTGTTATTATTTTTAACAGGAAAAAGGCCTACAGCCTGAGATACCAAATGGAGAGGCTGAATGAGAAACACAGAGTCCAAATCCGCGTGCTCAGGGCAGGTGCCAAAAATGAGATAATCTGGAAAAATGGAGTCCTGGAGGAGCAGGGACTTGGGAGGAGAGCACGTGAGGAGCCTGCGTGCGGAGGGGATGCTTGTGTCCCGTCGCAGGGATGCATGGCCACGTGCTGGGTGTCTGCATGGGGATGGCAGCGGTGCATGCCCTGTCTGTGGCTGTGCAGGGAGCAGCTGGGGCAGCTCATCTGGTCTCATTTTGGGCTGTATTTGGAGCAGGAAGGAGGCTGGGTGATGTGGTTGTACCACATTGCTGTACATCCTTGACCAGCAGGATGTTGCTCCCAGTTGTGTGGGCTGCTTTTGCCTTCAGCTCTGGTCATTGCCATGTGAGACCCATTGGGGATGTAGGATTTTCTTTGGAGACAAATGCAAACAAACGGAGAATTCATTGTCCCTCTGGAAGTCCCTGAGGGCCTGTAGGAAAAGCAGTGATCTCACCAGTGGAGGTTCATCGTGCAAAGTAGTGGATTCCCATCAGAAATGGGACGCTTCTCCCTTCCCTGCCCTGCCCTGCCCTGTCTTCTTTGAAGCCGGATGAGGATGAAACTGTGGTTGCTGAGCATCAGAGAAATTGTGGCCCTTCCCCTTCTCAGCTGGCTCTGTGCACGAGGCCGTGCATCCAAGTGCTTACTCCCTGAAGCTTGCAGGGACTATATAAAGGCTGAGCTTCCTGGCCCAGGAGAAAGCAACCAGGTGTGCCTGGTGACATCCTGCTGCAGTGCTGGTGCCACAACCTGGTGGGGTCTGGGCTGTGAGCCCCATGCAGCTGCAGGACCCTTCCTGCTGTACCCAACCCCCTGCCGGATGTGCAGCCCTGTCTGGGGGCAGTGGGTGTCATGCACAGAGCAGGCTGAGGGGTTGCTGTGTTTATCTTGTGGTATCTGTGTGTCTGGAGCCCATAGTGGTTGTGCTCTGGAACACACTCCCCGCCCTACAACTCCTTTGGCATCCTCCAGCTTTCTCACATTTAGGTTAATCATCCTACAGGCTGATAAGGCAAATAAAATCCGTTATCTTGACCAAGATAAAACAAAGAGTTTGCTTTGATCTCTTACAGTAAGGGCTGGCCGCTGGTTGTGTGGCTTCTCCCTGTTGGCTGGGGGAGGTGGTGATAGCAGTGGCGATGAACCTTCTACAGGGAATAGCTTTTCTTCTATGCTATTTCCAGATCTGTGTCCCAGCCTGAGATGTTTCTGTTGGCCAGTGGCTGGGAGGACACCGTAAGCTGGGTACGGTGCCAGCGCTGTAAACTCTGTGAGAGGAATTGAGGAACTGAATTGAGATTATATGGAGATTACTTTGTTTTGAGAAGATCAAACATTGTCGTGTCCAAAGCAGATAACTTGACAGCAAGCCAGTTGTGTTCTCTATTCCTCCAGCAAACAAACAGAGCCACAAACACTTTTGCATTGTCCAAGATGTTGCAATGAAGTCGAAGTGAATGTGGCTATAAATGGAAGAAGCAGCTCTTCTTGGATTGCAGCCTGCGCTCAGACTCCACTGGACCCAGTTTTTCTTCCATCTGTTACAGCTTTTGAAGGAGGGACTTGGGGAGAGGGCTGCTTTCCTTCAGGTTTGTTGGCCTTTGTCTCATTTGCCTTCTGAACAGACCTGGAAGTAGAAGTTACCTGGATTTCTGTAGGGTCACACGCACATATCTCACTTGGTTGTCTTGTTTCACTGTCTCGTGGCATGAAGGCAGTAGGAGAGACATATTGAAAGACGAGGCTGGTCCAAAGGGACGGCTCCAGAGCATCTCACAAACAGCAGAAGTTTGCAGATGTTTATGTATTTGTGAAAAGCAAACAATGTTAACAAGCTGTACGAGGCTGCTGTGCCAGCTCAGCAGTGACAGCACGGGGCTTTTCGCTTGCTGTCTCCTCCTTGACTTCTATTGCCTGCAGTTTCTTCTGTCGAAGCAGTGGGTTGTTCTTTGCATAGCAAAGGCAATTTGTACAGCGGGGCTCAAAAATTACTAAAACAAAGCATCTTTCAACACCTTGAAGTTCAAAGACTGTTGATTCTTTAGCACATACAAGCAGAACCTTGGATTTATGCTCTGGCTGTGCAGCCCAAGAGGCTGCGTCCAGGTTGTGTGCGAGCTGGGTGGTCCCTGCAGCCCCTGAATGTTCTCAGAGGTCTGGATCTGCTGAGGCTTCCCATGGTGCAGCTCCAGCACGGCCCCTGGCTTGAGTTCAGAAGGGGTGCAGAAATATTTAGTGGGAGCTGAGATTTGAACTTCTTCTGCCTCTTTGTGGGTGAAAGAGAGCTGTGCAAGGGAGTGCTCTTGGTGGTGCACGTGGTTCTGTCCATACATGCTGAGCATCCATGTTGGCAAGATGAATTTTCCCCTTGTATAATATTTCCAGAGAGAAAGTGGTAGAGGAGAAATAGGACTGTGCCCCAACCCTTTGTTTCCAGCTGTGCTTTGCAGCTCCAGCAGACCTGCTCCCCTTGGGTCTGGTTGTACTGCAAACCTCTTGCTGTGCACATTTACTTAAGTGTGTGGGTCAGGCTGTCTGTGATGCTTATCAGTGGTGCTTTAACTTTTTATGAAGGCTCTGTCTTCTCCCCTTTGCTCCTCTCTTGCTGCGCACAGAGTGGGACACACATTCCTTCCTCGAAGAGAAGTTTAATTTGGGGAGACCTCAGCCAATGAAGATTAGATGGGAATCCCAGAGGGTATGGTGCCTAGGAGGGGAGGGCTGTGATAAAAGTTAGTAGTACATAAGCTCTTTAAAGCAGCTTTCTCAGTTAGAGCTGTTTTGCAGCTCATGGCTCTTAAACTGCTTCTTACTGTTGTACCAAAGTGGTGGTGTCCTCTGACCCCTTCTCCATAGCTCTGGTGCATGGAAATGAATTCTGGGTGGATCCCTATAACCAGCTCCTTTGCAGCTAGGAGCTTTGGCAACTCGCTTCTTTCAGTAGTGGAAGTAAGTTTGGGAACTGGGAGCCTGGAAAATGTTGAGAAGATGGCTCGAGGCTGGATAGTCAGGATCCTACCTTTGCTGTTTGCTTGCTCATCGCCTTGAGTGAATCTCTCTACCTGTTCCAGTTTCATCTTTTATAGTAATGAGCAGGTGAATGTGGCAGGAGGGCTTGGAGTCCTTTCTCCATGCAAGAAGTGGCATTGGGCTGAGCCCTTCTTGTGGAGGCAGGAGGAGGGCAGCTGCTCTGCACAGATTACGGGCTGGTTTTGCAGAAAGCTCCTGCAGCTGTCCAGGAGGAGAGTGAGGATATCGGATGGTTTCTTTATCAAAGCCCCCTCCAGTCCACTCTACTCTTCGGTCTGCTTTCTCCTAAATTTAAATATCAGCTGGTGCTCTCAGAAGTCCATGTGTCTAGTCCCTTTTTTTCCTTTTCCCTGGATATCCTTGGGCAATAGAAAGCTGCTCAGGGCTGATAATAAGTCCTTTGTGGTCACACCATGTCCCTGTGTAGGACACCGTGCTGTCCCCCGGAGCCCCAGGCTGTTTTTCTCCAGCACTCTGGAGTTACGTGACTCATTGAGGTTGGCAGCAGAAGGAAAGTAAATTCTCAACGTGTAGCAAAAAGCCTGGGAAAGGAAGCCAGGTGCACTCAAGAAGGCTGAAAAATCAAAGCAGAAAAAAAAGAAAACCTCATGTAATTTGGAGGTGAAAAAAAGGGAGATTTGGAAGGTAATCTTTGGAAGTGTGCAAATAGAAGGGATGAATGCTGGCTCCTGGTTTGTGAGCAGTGGGCACTGCTGGTGCAGACATTGGTGAGCAGTTTGGGATGCTCTGCTCCATGTCCTCCCGTTTCCATCCTGTTCAGATAGGAAAGAGAATGGAGATTACCTTGCAGTTATCCAGATCTGCCCTGAGAAAAATGGAGTCTATCTGAGCAGCATTTCTGATAAAATATAATTGTTTAGACAAACTCTGGCTGAACTCACTTCCTCCTGCAGCCCAATGCGCTGATAAAATGGGGGTGGAAGTGGGAGACCGAATTCAGCTGCTGTTGAGCCCTTCCTTGGGATCATCACCCCCCACCCTGAGGTCCCCGTGTGCCTCTTTTCGTGGCCAAGAGGATGACTGGGACAGCTGTGGACATGGGCTGGGATGTGGCCGTGGGAGAGGCAATGTGGGTGCTCATGTTGGGGTCTCCGTGTTGTGGAGTGGGACGAAATGCGAGCTCTTGCCCTACTGCTGGTGTTCCTACGGGAAGCCATCCTCCCTGCCCTATTTTGGGTAGCAAATGGAAGTTAATTAGCAGCGTAGGAGCGCACGCCCTGGGGTTGGGAGGTGAAGGGTTCCTGCACAGCCCCGGGGGAGCACTGGGATTTCCTCTCTGCTTCGTTGCTTCGTTTCCTGGGCTGAAATGTCTTGCAGAGGCCAAGCAGGGTGGATCAGGACCTAGGGCTTTGCCCTGCCTCCACCTGGGGGAGCAGGAGGAGCAGCTTTGGGGTTATCTCAGCCTCCTGGCTGGGTGGGGGCAGCAGTTCAGTGGGATGCTCCCTACCACAGTGAGCAAAACCAAAGCCATTGCTTGGGATTCGCTGGGGGAACGGAGCTGGGGAAGCCTCCAATCGTGGCTGCAGAGACAGGGGGAATGGTGCTGTGACTGTGCTGGAGAACATTGCTCTGTCCCTCGGGGCGCAGGCAGGCAGAGAACATTCAGTTTGTTTTTCCTTCTCATTTTTGGACATGCAAAAGTGATTTTTCTCTTTTATTACCGCTGTTGCTGCTCTGTGGCAAAGAGCATTGGGTAGGTTTCACAGGCTGAATTCTCCCTAGAAAAGCCCCTCCTCTGCTTTCACAGCTCCAGCTGCCAGGTCTGGTTTTCAAACAATTTGCAGAGGCCCAAATATTTGCAGGGCAAAGCTGTGCCTGCAGGAAATGGCCGCAGTTTCCGGCTCCAAAGTGGTGCGAGAGTTGGGACAGCATGGGGTGATGCAGGACATCCCACATCTGGAGAATGGACCTGAGGGCCATACAGGGAAAAATGGGCAAACTGTGCCCTGCTCCGCTGGGTTTGGCTTTTGTGGAAAGAAAAGTGTCGGCAGAATGATGTTCCGTCAGAAAATGGAAGGGTTTTGCATCAGAATGAGAAGGCGCTGATTTTTGATGAAATGTTTGCTGCTGATGTTTGCTGATCTTCCATCCTGAAATGAAAGGGGAAGGATGGTGAGGATCTGAGTCACTCTGGGGCTGCAGTGGGACCTTCTGCATCTGTCAGCAGAACCAAGGCTGAGTTACTGCGTTAGAGGTGGTGACTGCTTCCAGCGCAGCGATTCCCCACTTGGTGTGGCTGAGCACCATCTATCTGGCCAGGCAGGGAACAGCAGCTGCCCGGTTGTGCATGCAGGGCAGGGATGTGCAGAGATGGAGAAGAAATGGGAGAGGTTGTGAGCAACGAGGACAGCAGTCCATACTGGGTGTGCATCTCTGGGTGATCTGGTCAGGCTGATGAATGGGCTGAGCCCAATTGTATGAGCTTGAACGAGACCAAGTGTTGGGTCCTGCACTTTGGTCTCAACAGCCCCATGCTTCACTACAAACTTAGGGCAGAGTGACTGGAAAGCTGCAGGGAGGAAAAGAATCTGGGTGTATGAGCTGACAGCTGGCTGAACATGAGCCAGCTCTGTGCCCAGGTGGCCAAGAAGGCCAACAGCATCCTGGCATGCATCAGAAACAGTGCAACCAGCAAAGCAGGAGGTGGCTGTCTCTCTGTATGGGCACTAATGAGGCCACACCTCGAGTGCTGTGTTCAGCGTTGGGCCCCTCACCACAGGCAAGACATTGAGACCCTGGAGTGTGTCCAGAGATGGGCAGTGGAACTGTGAGGGGTCTGGAGCACAAGTCTGATGGGGACTTTGGCTGCCCGGAAGAGGAGAAGTTGAGGCTGTGTTTAATCCTGAAAGCAGTCAGATGGCTGAAAGCTGCGTGCACAGCCCAGGGCAGGACCAAAAGCAGCGGTGTCTGCTACTCTTGCATAATGCAAAGCAAAACCTCGAGGAAGAAGTTGAAGCAGTTCCCCACACCACAGCCCCGGGTTGATTTCCGTAGGGAACTGAGAGGGAGAGGAAATGTCCTTCCACAGGAGACTCTTGGAGCTATTGAGGCACTTTGGCATTGCTGCATTCTGCTGAGCAGCTGCGGCGAGAATGCGGGGCTGCCGGAAGGAGGAAATATTGCTGCATAAATTGCTGCACCATTGATTTATTTTTCTTCTTTCTGGCTGACCCCTGGGGTTCCCCCAGGCCTCTCCCCTCCGTGCCCCCCTTCCCATGGCTCCACAGGGCTTCAGTGCTGCAAGGGGCTCAGGAGCATCTGGGAAAGGTTTGGACGCAGCACATGGAGATGCTCTGCAGAGTCAGCACAGGGGCCAGAGGGCAGCATTCGTCCCTCCCCACTGCAGGGAGGCAGAGCTGCTCTCCAGGCATGCCTGAACGCTCCCGAATTCCAGATCTGGGTCTGTTCTTGGGCCCCTCCACGATGCTTTGCCTTTGGGCCACAGACGGTCCAGCTTCGCCCTTTGACTGAGTGGTGACTGAGTACTGCTGGTGCTGCGGGGATGTGGAGGGTCAGCAGGGTCTGGGCCCCAGGAAAGAATAGGAGGTTGCTGTGGGGCTCAGCAGGATGGTGGGCTTTGTGAGCTTAGGGCTGACCTTGGGGAGATGAGGGTTGGGGATCTGATGGGAAAGGGCCATGGGGCAGTTTACTCTTAATAAACCTAATAATAAACCTAATAAACCTAATAAACTCTTGTTTATTAGGTACTTGTAAGAGACCCTGGGGGCTGCCAGTGTGGAGCATCCTCAACTCCATGCCTGCAGCAAGTGTCAACCACCAGTCTGTGTGTGAAAGGGAGGTGGAGCTTGAGGGGACCTTTGGTGTCCAATGGGTTTGTGTGTGGGAGAGCTGTTCTGAACAAACCCTGTGAAAGGATCTCTTTCCACTGGATCGGAAAGAAGGGGCTGCTCTTGGGTTTGTGGGTACTGTAAAGCTGGGGGTTAGCTGTAGCAGAGCCAAGCACCTGCTTGGTACCCCAAAATCAAAACGTGAGCCAAGCATGCATTTTAAGACCCCCGTCTCATGCTCTTCCCTGCTGCTCTTAATGCCCCTAGATAAAAAAGAGGGACTGGAAAATGTCCCTGTGGTGCTCACATTGCGGTTCAGCCCATCACATGTCCCACAAGCAGCCACCTGTGGTTGGCAGATTTCTGGGCAGTGTGCCTTGGTCCTGCCTCTCTGCCAGCCCAGGGGCAGCAGCAGATCCTGTGGGCGCTGGCGAGGGGCTTTCTTGGAGGGAGGCTGAACAGACCCCAGAGGGCTCCCATGCAGAAGGAAGAGTGCTTTGCCAAACCGTAGGAGGAATTCCCACGTTTCTGTTCCTTGCACTGCCTGCCAAACCCTCCTCCTTTCCACAAAAGCTGATGTATTTAGCTGGATTTAACCTTTGCTCGAAGAAGTGAGTAACAAAGGTCTTTTACTTTTGGTTTCTGGGTGTAAATTTACGATTCAGCAATGGTTTTGTACACACAGCACAATGCCATTGTGAGAAAAGCCGGAGGAGACACAGAGCGAGCATCACTCAGGGGCTCCTTAATAACAGGGGCTTTCCGGCAGCCTGCCCACATCACTCTTCCTTCCTGCTCTGACAGCCTTTGCCAGAGCAGCGTGAGGTGTCAGACAGCTCTCACAGCTTCAGCACAAGCAGAAGGGTGACGGCGTGGGGTTTGGGATCCCCAGTGCCTGCGGTCACTGCGCTGCACCCTGCTCTGCTCTGCCCGACTGCAGTGAGCATCCGACTCTGCGTTGGAGGTGGTGAGTGAGGTTGGAGGGAGGAGAAATGCTCTTTGTCATTGCTGTTTTCTGTAGCTGAATGCTACAAGGTTCTGCCTCCTTGGGATTCCCGCATTTGGGATTTTCAGGGCACGGAGGACCTTTGGGGAATGGCAGAAGGCACAGCTGCTCCTGTAGTTTTCTGCCCTGGATAATGTCTTATCCTCTGGTTTGACTTGTGTGCCACGAGCCTTGGTGGTGATAGCAGCTGTCCACAGTCACATAATCAGTTTGGCATTATGTATCGGGAACGCTGGGTGGGATGGGCACGATCCTTTGCCTTCTGAGCATGGACAGATGCATCCCACCACTTTGTACCCAGCATCTGGCCAGGAGAAACCTCCCTGATTGAAGTCATTTGCGTGTAGGACAGTGTGTGGCCTGCAAGGAGCTGGGATGGCCACTTCCAGTGCAGTCAGGCTTGGCTTCTGCGTTATTTCCAAGCCCAAACCCCTCTGCAGCTAATTAGGACGCCCACATCGGTGACCCCGGTGCTCCTGGCCATAGCCAGGCATGGGGAAGCTGCTTTGTGAAACTGAAGTGGGGGCTTTGGGGGCTGCTTCCCCTGACCACCCTTGTCCCCCTGCTGTCCCTTTGGCCACAGGGAGCCCACAGGACTGGTTCCATGTGAGCAGTTCCCCCCTGGTGCTGAGCAGTGGGGAGCGGCAGGAGGCAGGGCTGAAGCCAGCCCGGTGCTCACAGCCCACGCACTGGGATTTGAGAGTTTCCTAGTTGAAACTGGAGTAATTGACAAAAAAAATAATGAGGCTTTGACTGTAGTAAGTGTAGCTCGTGGTATCGCAACCAGCTCGAGATGCTGGCCTGTGTGATAAGCACAGCTTCATGTATCTGCAAAAATCTGTGCTCCATTAGCTCCTGCCCTCAGCACTCCCTGCAAGTTGCCCAAAAATTCCATCTTGGTGTAACGTAGGATACGCTCCAGCCTGCCCCGAGAACATCTGGTATCTGTGCATGGGGTGATATTAATCACAGTATAAACACAGCCAAGCGCTGAGCAGCAGAGCCCTCCCACCTCCCCCCCGTTAACCAAAGGTTGCAGCTATTTCCCAGTGCCCTGTGCCACGCAGGCTGCATGGTGCTGCATGGATCCTACTGGCTGCTTACAGGAGGAGGCACGCAGCCCTCCCTTGCCCTTCTTGCTGCTATCGCAGTGCTGCACAAAGGGGAGATGCTGTTGTTGCTGTTTGGCAGCTGGAGGCAGAGCTGCAAAGCCTGTTTGTGCTGACGCTATTGTGTGTCTGCTCACTACTGGGGTGCTCAGGTTTGCTCCCTGTACTCCAGGACATGCCATGGTTTCCTTTCAAGTTAGGGCACGGGCAGCATTTTTAGCCCCAAATTCCTTTGGAGCAGCCACTGACCGCACCGACAGTGCTTTCTCCATGACCCAAAATGGGAGTGTGGCTCAGCTTTGCCCCACATATCCCAAAAAGTTGGAGGAAAAAAAAAAAAAGACAGAAAAAGATGAAAATGATGTCTCAAGCACCTTAACCACGGGGCTGTGCTCTGGGGGAAGGCTGCATGGGGCGGGAGGGGCAGCTGCTGCCTTTGATGTCGGAGGATTTTCCCACTCTTGCTGCCCTGAGGGAAACCCAAGTGCTTTCTGTGTGTGGCTGTGAGGGGGGGAGCTGAGCTGTGTGTCCTTCTTGGGGAGAGTCAGGCAAAACTTTGGAGAAGTTTGGGAGCTGCGGGGGCAGTGGACCCACGTGCTCCGGAGGCGGAAGGCAGCTGGGAGCCACATTGCAGCATCCCGGGCAGTGCGTGTCCTCCCCCCCTGGCCCTTCTGGGTAAGTCTATGCCTGAGCTGTCCCAGCCTCAGGGAGCAGATATCTGCACCCAGGGGCTGTGCTGGAGGATCCACGGCACATGGGGATTGTACATCCCCTTGGGATGAGGGGAGAGCAAAGCGAAAGGGCATGGAGAGAGCAGTGCTGTGCCGAGCGGGGGTGGGAAGTGAGGGAAAATACCATGGGCATAACGCAGGCAGTGGGATGGGAAGGAGCTTTGTCAGGGCCTGCATTGAGGCTTTTCAGGGTGGAAGGCTGTGCGTGCTCCATGTGGGCACCAGGCTGCTCCTGCCCATGTTTTGGGGCTGCGCTCCCTGCTCGGGTTTTGCCGTGGGGAGGGAAGGCAGCAGAAGGGAATCACAGTGGGGCAATAGGGGCAACGTGGGGCTGTAGCAGTCTGGGCATGGTGCGAGGGATGCCAGCCCAATGGGGGCTCCTTTTGCAGCACCAACACCTCTAGGTCCCGGCTCCAAGCTGGCTGGGGCCCCCAACAGAAGGGTCTGTACTAAGGTTGAGAGCCCTGCCCCAGCCTGGGTGGGTCAGGTCTGTGTCCATGTGGGCAGTGGGAAGGGGCTGATGCAGGATTGCCTGCTGGGATCGCTGCTGGCTCTGTGGAGCTCATCACTGCCTCATGCTCTGCCTTTTGGGAGTGCTGTGGTGATGGGAATTGTCAGAGCCAGGGAGGAGGGGATGCTTTTCCTCTTCTCTGTTTTTGTTTGTTAATATTTTAACAACAGCTCCTTATTCTTCTCCTGCCACTCGGGACAGCTGCTTGCACAACGGTCGTGGGAGAGCAGCAGCTTGCTCCGCTTGTTGGAGCTGCACAAGGGGAGTGCTCAGGCTCAGGTTTCTGGGCAGGGGGCTGGGCACAGCAGGCTTCTAACTGAAGCCGTGTGCTGAGTGCCCACAGGAATTGCTCCTTTTCTGCTGCACCCCGAGGACGTGTTGTCACCCAGCACCCTTCACACCCAGCAGTTTGGGGTTTTATTCCTGCTTGTGCCCTCGGATGGGAAGTGCTTTGTGCTGCACTGCTCCAGAGCTTCCTTTCTAAACCCATCCCTTGTCTAAATCCACGCAGCACCAGGGAGGAAGCATCCGGGCTGGACACACTGGGGCTGATTCCATCCCTGGCTCTGTGAAGGCGCTGCCTGCCCCAGCTGCCTCCAACAGGGCCATTGTCACTGTGTGGTGCCACAGCCTTTGGAGCACACTGAGCCCTGTGTGCAGCTGGTCGGGGCCAGAGGGCACTGACAGAGCCTGTGGCTGCCTTTCCCCACATCGAGGTCATCGCAACTTGCCCCTCTTTGGAGCCTGCAGACATCCAGCCCCCACAAGCTGAGCACCATGTGCTGGATTTGCTCTCACTGCCTCGGGGAAGGGTTTGTGCAGAGCAGAGGAGGGCAGGAGCATCCTCCTACAGCACGTGGCAAGTTTGGGGTCCTGTATCCTGATTGTGAGCGAGCTGTTCCATGTGGTTATGTGAACCAACAAGTGCTATTACCCCACGCAGACATGATTCCAGGCTGTGAGACACAGCATCCAGGCGTGCAGCCATGCAGGATGTGTGCCTTGCTCATAGCCCCATGGCAGGAACAGAAAAATACACCTGGAGCACATGGCCCACTGTGTAGCCAATGACTCTGGAGCTGTGGATGCTTTTGTAGATATGTTGCATGGTTTTTTTTGTATTGAGAGCAAAATACCTGTATGGCTGCAGGGCTTGTGAGTGGTGCATGGAACCTCACAGCTATTAAACATAACAATTCAGCTGAAAGAGTTAATGCTGAAAACACAGCCTGAGGGCTGCCTGCCCACAGCATGTGGCACACAGCATCTCCCAGCAGGGAGCCCTGGCAGCGGAGTTGGGCTGCAGGTGCTGCTTAATGCAGGGATGTGGCTGGCCCTGCTGTGCTGGGGGTGAATGCAGGGATGGCTGATTTGCATCCTTGGAGTGGGAGCACCATCTGCTTCCAGCAGTGCCTTGGTGGGAAGGTTGGGTAGTGCTGGAAATGCTCCTCTGTTGGTCACTGCTGTGGTCCAGCAGCCTGTGTGCATGCATCATCAGGAGTGATGCTCCGTGGTAAATAATGTGAAAATGATGCTGAGGTCTGGGGGTGCTTGGGGCCATGGCCAGGCCAAGATGGCTGTGTCTCTGTGCCCCCAGTGCAGGCGCTGCTTGGGGACTGCTGCCCTCCTCCAACTCGCCTTCTCCTCAAACACATGCAGAAGTGATTCCCCTTCCCACCCCCGCCCAGCTTCCACTTGCCATGGATTCAAAAAAAGCAGGTCTGTAAAAGCCACATTTTCTTTGGGAATCGGATTAAGGCCCCTTGTTCTGCGCTGGGGACGCCGTGGCATGAAGCCTTCCTTTGTCCTGGACATTGCTGGCCCAGCTGCAGCGCATTAACCCTTTCTGATCCTGGGGCAACACAAAGCTAGGGATGAATGGTGCTTTGCTAAGCAGCGGGGACTTCTCCTGGGCTGTGTGATGGCAGGAGGTAGCTGGGGAAGTTAAGTGCTGGCTGTGTGTCTCCAGGCTGGGCTGTGGTGGAGGTGGCTGACCCCAGGAACAGATGGTGGGGTGTCCATCAGCATCTCCTGCTGCACACCCAGGGTTTGTGTCTGTTGGATTGGTATTTTTTTTTAGGCAGTGCTTGGAAGATAATCCAACTGCATTGCTCCTCTCAGGTCTGCTTATATACATCTCTGTGAAAGACAAATAGCAGCAGGGCCCATCCCGTTCTGGCACAGGCAGAGGTGGCTGGGGCAGCTCCGTGCTGTGGGGGACCCAATACCAGTTATCAGGCAGCTCTGATAAGAGCACAGCAGGGATTTCCCCATCGGAGCTCTGGACTGAGTCAAACCGGCACCAGAGCAGCTCGCTGGCTCCTGACAGCCGGGCTGTGGCAGATGCCTGCTGCATTTTCCCACTGCTCTGTTAAATGTGAAGATGCAATCGCCCCACAGCAAAGAGATGCAGCCCCCTCTGTCCCAGGCAGCTGCACCCAATTATCCTTCTGACCCCAGCCCTGCAGAGCCAGAGCAAAGGTTTCCTTCTTTCCACGGTTAGGGTGCCCTAAATTTTTTCTTCTTTACCTCTGAGGGGAAATAAAAGGGGAAGCGCACAGCCGGGCAAGGGAACTTATCCCTAGTCACACAGCACATGGCTGGGAAGAGTGTCCTTGAAGATGCTGAGTGCACTCTGTCCCAGTTGGCACATTGGTGGCCAAACCATTGCCCCCCTGCAAGCAGGAGGATGTTGGGAGAAATCTCTTTTTCCTGCTTTTTCCAAACATTCCTGACCCTGGAGCGACCTTCTAGCAAAGTCCATTCCCCACTGGGAAATGATGGATTGCCCAAGCACAGCCTGTGAGCGAGCTGCAGGAGGGAAGGGCAGCTGGGGGGCGATACTGGGAGCCTGGCAAGGACGTGGTACCAGCTGCATGCCTGCAAAATGATCCTTCCTTCCTTCCTTCCTTGGGGCTGGAGAGCTGCACTGCCCCATGCAGGACACCGGGCACTGTGGGCTGCAGGGCTCTTTCAGCATTAAAAACCTCAATTTTGGTTTTCTGGTCTGGGTGGCCATGTCCCTTCTCTCAATCACACTGAGTTTGCTGGTGCTTCCCAAGGTTGCTGGCTGTGTTTTTCCCACCGCTATTGATCTGCGATTAGAATAAATACAGCTGGCAGCACTTCCAGGTGGTTGAGAGCCTGCAGCATCCATCCGAGTCACGGGGATCATGAAGATGAGCAGCACTGCTGCACTATTAGGGCCATAAAAACAATTCCCTAAGCCTTTATGCTGCTGCACTTCAAACTGGGGATCGGTGCAGTGCAGTGAAACTGGAAATGTTTCATCATCATTTCTGCAGGGAAGGACATTGCTGCGCCCTGTGCTCTGTTGGTTTGGTGTCTGCTGCCCAGCGGGGCTGTGGGATGGAGCCATGCGGTCGCGGTGGTTCTCTGCTGCAGGATGAAGGACAATAGTTGGGATTTGCCCCAAAACTTGCTGCAGTTTGTTCAGATCCCTTGGTAGCGGTTGCAACACCAAAAGGGCCTCACCAGCACTGCTCCTAACCCAGAATTTTTTATTTAAGAGAGGAACAATGACTTTGTGGTTAGAAGCTGAGCCGGGGGTTTGGCTGCAGTTCTTGGCTCTGCTGTATGTGACCCTGGGCAGTCCTCCTCTCTTCATCTGCAGCGCAGGGATAAGGCTGCTTCCTTCCTCATGGGCCTGTTCTGCACACCCAGCTCCTGGTGCAGGAGCAGAGAGGTGCCCCTAGAATAACAAATCCTGGGGGTGGCCATTGTGCAAAACCCATGTGTATCTGAGCGCATCCTCCTTCCCACTGGAAGCAGTGTGGTTTGCAGCCGTGCATCCCATTCCTGTCCTTGCAAGGCTGCAGGAACCTGCATACAGCCCCAGCTGCTCCTTGGGCAAACCCTCCTTTGGCATCTCACGTTGGATTTTCCTGGAGATTAGGGAGATTAAAACCCTAATGCCCATTGATAGGGGTTAAGGCTTTTTTAAGTCATAAAAAAAAAAAAAAAAAAAAGTGGTGTAATCCAGCAGAAAGCTGTGCACAGCTGCAGTGTAAGCAGATTGAGGCTGGATTTCCTGCCTTGGTGTTAGGGTGGAGGTTTCTCCGAAGCTGTTATTTGTGGCACTTTGCTGGAGCAGAGCAGCGCCAGCCAGGCCCAGTGGCTGCAGGATTTGGGGCAGGATGGGGTGAAGAGGGGCCAGCACTGGTGGCTGTGAGGAATGGTGATGGGGTGACACAGAGGGTGACGTGGATGCTGATGGCGTGATGCTGGCAGCGGGTCTCTGCTTCTGGGCATGGAGGGTGGGGGGTGCATCTGGTGATGCTGCTGCTGCATGCTTTTAGGGGTGGAAAAGAAAGGACGAGGGCATACCAGGTGTTCATGGGCAACAGATGGCCCAGAGAGGCTGAGCTGTGAAATGGGGCCCTTTTACGTACCAGGACTGCGAGTGTGACCTGCTTAACATTTTAACCATCTTCAGGCCCTCCTCTGGACACAAGCATGCTAAACCAGAGGGTATTAGAACCCCAGTTTATAGAGTCTGTGCCTCTCACTGTCTCCTGCAACACAGCTCCAGCTCTGCTGCTAGAGCGGTGCTGAAGCACTGCTGTAAGATGGGAGATGTGTAAGATATGGGGCAGGAAGAGCTCACAGAGACAGATAACATCTTTGTTGAGCTCCACTGACATGATCTTAAAAAAGCAACCGAGCCTGAGGGTGTAGATGCCTGAGCTGGGGCTGCCCTGAGCAGGGCGTCTTGCAGCCGCCTTGTCCCCTGATTGTCACCACATTGCCCCCACTCTGTCCCTGGGGTAGTGGCTGAAGGCTCTCTGGCTCCCTGGCTGCAAAGCAAGCAGCGTTACCCCAACTGCATGATGGGGTTTGGGATCTGCTGAGAGAGTTTCGGGATGCCCGAGAGCAAAAGATAAAGTTCTGGTGAGCGGCGAAGCGTCTGGGAGGAGTGGGGCTCTGCTGGGTGGGTGCGGGTCTCGAGCCCACAATGGATGGGGCTGAGTGGGGACCGTGATTTGGGATAACGGGGGATTGGGCGATGGGAAACAGCCGGCGGAACTCGGTGGGAAGAGGGAGGTGGGAGCCTTTAAGGGATGGTTGGGGCCGGGGCGAGGGGAGGCTGTGGA
>JAOWBP010004377.1:3419943-3432912 GCA_028571105.1 Tragopan temminckii
GCCGGAGCCGCCGCCGCCGCCGCGGGTGAGTCGCCGGTGCCCGGGCGGGGGGAGCGGGCCGGGGCCGGGCTGGGCTGAGGTGGGGTGGGGTCGGGTCCCCTTTTGGGGTGCGACCCCAGGAAGTCGCCGCTGCCAGCGGGGCGGCCCCGGGGACCGCTGGTGTGGTCATAGAGGGGGGCAGGCAGCCCAGGTTGGCCGGAGGGCTCTGCCCGCCCCCGGTTCTCTCCATGAGGGAGCAGAGCGGCTGTTGAACATCTCCCCACCCTCTCCGGCCTCCGTGCCGGTGCTGCTGGCATTGTTCGGGATGGAGAGCGGCGGGAGCCGGGCTGCGAGTGGGAGGGGAAAGCCCGCAACCCCCGTGCTGAGCCTGGTCCCGAAACGCGGTGTTCCGGGGCGCCCGGACACAATCGGTCTTTGTGAAAAAGAAGGAAAGAAAAAAAAAAGAGAGAGAGAAAAAAAAAAAACAAAAACAAAAAAACAGACCGGGGCATAAATTTCCCCACGAGAACTCGTTGCTGTGCGGCCGCAGCCGGGAGCATCCCGCAGCGCTCCTGGCCGGTGGGTCGGGCAGCTCCGCACTTCTGCTCCGTTAAGGGGCACAGAGCTCAGCGAGGGGGAAGTGCGGACCCAGAAATCCCTCCTTTCACCCTGGGAGTCTACAGGGCCCCGTGTCCCTGAGCAGCATCACCCGGCAGGGGCTTGTGAGGTGTCCCCTCCCCGGTGCCATGGGGCAGCAGCTTTGCGTACCACCAAAACTCCCTCCGCCGGTGCTGACCCACACAGTGTGCTTCCACGGGGCTGTTGGTAGCGTGGGCATCCTGCAGAGCTTGCCTGCCTCGGGCTGCTCCCTGCACACGGGGTGTGCCCCACCAGTACCCCGATGGAGTCTGGGGTTCCCAATCCGTAGCCCTACATTCAATTGGTGAGACCTCTGGAGCGAGCCTTGGGGGTCTTTCTGACCTTTTCTTTCCTTTTTATGTTTGTCCCATTAACGGAAAAAGGACACCAGCTTGCAGCTCCTCCCTGCAGGTCTCTGTGAACGGTTTCCTGTCTGTCAGCCCAGCGTGGGCCTCACGTGGTGGGAGAAACAAGGCTGTGCTGCACTGTGCTGCCAGGGCGAGCGCGTGGCTGAGCCGCAGCGTTACCCAGCTCCCGTCCAGGGCTGGAACCGGCACCCCAGCACTGACGGCCCCAGGCTGGTGGTGAGCCCGATGCTGTCACCAGGTGCCCAGGGCATGGAGCAGATGGCCACAGCTCAAGGCATGGCTGTGCCAGCCCGGCTCGGGTGGCTGAGATCAAATAGCAGCAGTGTCCCCTGGGCGCCGCCTGCCTCTGCTACGCGGGATGTGTCTGTAGGAACTGTGCGCATGGGAGCTGAATTTTAGGGGCTGTGGGGAATGCTGTGCCTTGCGTTCCTGTAGCTGTGTGCCCAAGCCAGCACAGATGGGCTGTGGGCAACCCCTATGCCGTGACAGGTCTGCAACTCTGCATCCAGCCTGGCTCTGCTGCCTGCCTCCTGCTGTTCTCTCTGAAAACAAAGTGGATTTGCAGTGTGCTGCGTAGGCTGCATCCACTTCTGTGCATCGTGTCAGGGATGCAGAGGGACTGCAGGTTTGCCTTGCCCAGGAGGGCTCGGCCTCCCCTCATCCTCGTCATGGTAGCTTGGGCCAAGTGGATGCACTCACCTTGGCTTGAGAGAGCATGGTGCCAAGGGCAGGTCAGGGGGAGCGTTGCCCTGCTCCGTGGCTCCTGCAGAACTGCTGTTCCCCGGTGCTCCAAAGATGCCAAAGTGTTGGGAGCTTGCAAGTTTGGCGTGTGAGGTAGAAAAGCCCCCTGAGCAGTGAGTGCTGCGGTCCTGCCCATCTGCTGGGACTGGCTGGGAGCTATAAATTCACTCCTTGCTTCTAAAAATGTCTCCGTTACACCCAGCAGCCATAATTCTGGAGGATTGTTGCTCCACATCACTGAAAGGTTGGTTGGGCTGCATGACTCTCTTGAAACATCTGTGGATGCTCAGCTGCCTGGAAGCTGTGATGTTTTCACGCCCTCAGCTGACTGATATACAGCCGTTGGCTATCCAACTGGCTATGCTAACCCATCCAACTGACCTGGCAGCCTGCGGTGTTTCCAGCCTAGCACAGAGGAAAGGGAGCTATCCCCAGTCTAGAAACCTCTGTACAGCATCCTTGTTTGCTGGGTGCTGCTGCTTGGGATGCCTGGGACAACATCTGCAGCCCAGAGCAGTTGGATGCCCTCTCTTATCCTTGCTGGCAGTTCCCAGCATTGCTTCCCCGAAGGCTTTTTGCAGAGGGACCCTCTCGCTGCATCCCTTTGCCCCGGGGGTGCTTCTCAGCGGCTGCTGTGCAGATGTTGGATTTGGCTTGCATCTGATGCGCGTTAATTATGGTGCAACAGCCCAGAGCCTTTGGCAAAATAAACTTGGGAGCAGCTGTCCGAAGTCACCCTGGAGCTGTGGGCTGGTTTGTGCTGGTGTTCTGCACTCTCTGCATCTCCAGTAGCCACGTGGAGGGGATTTCCCCAGCAGAGAGGACGTTTGTGCACAAGTTCCCATGCACCTCATGTTTGTTTACCCATGGGCATCAGCAGAGCGAGCAGGCCCCATGCTTCCCCAGGAAGCAGCTGTGCTACTGAGAAGCAGTGATGGTTGAGGTCTGACTGCTGTTGGGGGCTCAGTGGCACTCAGGCGTTCCTGATAGCACTGTGTGTTTCCGAACTTCTCCCTTCTGCTGGGGCTGGCACAGCCCCTTTGGAGCTGACCGCATGCTCAGGTTCTTGTTAGGAACAGATCTGCTCTTCCCAGGAGCGCTGTCTCGGTGGGAAGCTGAAGGGAAAGACAGTGAGAGCGTGGGTTGCAACATTTCCCTGGGGAGTTCTCCAGGCAGTGCGTGTCCGTGCATCCCTGTTGTCCTGCAGAGCCTCCGAGTTGCAACATGTTTATTTATCTTCTCCCCAAACGGGAACCAGATGCTGGGATAGCTTGGCCTTTCACTTACTTTTTCCTTTGGGCCAGCTGCAGCAGCGTGGGCCGCGTGCACCTTGGTGGTGGCAGCGTGGCAAACAGGCACACGTGATGTGCATCCTTTTGTGGCTTTTGTCTCACTGTGAGCTGGTGAGTCACGAGCCCTCTGCGGTGCATTGGAGCAGAGCGCTGCGCGGCGGCACGTAGCGCCTGCGTGGGGCTGGGGCAGGTTTGTGTGCACGTCCCAGCTGTGCGCTTGGAGAGGGCGCAGCACCTTCTGCAAGCTGCACGATAGCAAGGCTCCGTGCGCACCCATGGCTGTAGGATGCTCTGCAGAAGGAGTGGTGATGCAGTGGCACAGCTGCCCAGGGAGTCAGGGCACATCCCTGGAGGTGTTCCAGAACCGTGGAGATGTGGCACTGAGGGATGTGGTCAGTGTGCATGGTGGAGTTGGGCTGATGGCTGCAGTTGATGAGATGAGAGGTCTTTTCCAACCTTAATGATTCTATGACTCGCTTAATTCCTCTGCCAGCCCCCAGGCTGCATCCTGTCCTGCCGGACCGGAGCGCTCCAGGCTCTCTGTGTGTTACCCTACTGTTCTGCTCCCGGAGCACAGTGCCGAGCAGTTGCACAACCCTGTGCTTCTGGTGGCAGCATACTTTCCACGTGATTTATTTTTTAGTGGTATGTAGGGATTTTTTCCACTTTTGGCCTTACCACTTTGAAACAACGCCAACTCAGGACCTATGGAAGGACCTTTGGCATGCTGGACTCACAATCTGTTCCGGGAGCAGCCTGCAGTGTGCTGCCAGCTGTGCTGGAGCCCAACCGCCTGGTGCAGGGCTGGATGGAAGAGCAGATTGTTGCCGTGTGTGTCAGCTGCTTTGTTGTTCTCCAGCAGGGCTGGGGGTGGAAAAAAGTGCTCAGAGCCACCCCAGCAGTGTTGGCGATTGGTGTTGGGTTTGTTTTTATTTTTTATTCATGCTTAGTGTTAAAGGAGTGTAGTGCTTGCAGGACATGAGTACTACTGCCCCAAAGAGCCGGGGCTTGGTTTGGAGGAAGCCCCTCTGCCCCAGCTGCAGAGGAAAGCATGCAGCTCCTCGTCAGAGCCAGAAATAACAGTGGGGTGAGGCCTATGTGAGGATAGGAGCTGAGGTCCCTATTCCTGTTTTAATGAGTGAGGATGAGAACCTTTGCAAAAAGCTTAAAGAAAGTATATCAGTTTGGCTCGGATGCAGGGATGTGGGTGCTCATCCTGCTTGTGCACACTTTGTGCTGGGGATGCATCACCTTGTAGTGCCTTCCTGGTGGTTCTGCTTTCCATCTGTGGATCCCAGAGGAGATGGGGCTCTGACTTTTTGTATGAAGATGTTAAATGAGACTATTGATGTATATTTGTTTCTCTCTCATCCTCCAGAGACGCATGCCTTCTTTGCAGTGCGGTACTGAAGTGCTTTGGTGATGTGCATGCTCTGCGCTGAGCTAAGTGCCCTGCTTCTTGGGCAAGTCAAAGGCTTTGCTTTTCCCCTGACAGATAACAACAGAACTAGAGCAGTACTGTGACAGCCCTGTTACTGTGTGGGTGCTCTCTGGTGCGACCCAGTTAGATGTGGATGTGTTGTTCTCCAGCTCTCAGTGGGGTGCAGTGGGGCTCTGCACTTGTGCTGAGGGCTTCCTCAGTGCTGAGTCTGGCTCAAAGCATTGCACTGGGATCTGGTGGGACCTGACAGGGCCCTGCTCATGGAGCAGGCTCCACAGTGCTGGGCTGCATCCTTGTGCTGTGCTTCATAGGCTTGGTAATGTGGGCAGAGATTGAGGTGCATGCAGAAGGTTAAAAAATGCAAGCCCAAATTCAAGGTGATTCCAGGCAAAGATGCTGCGTGCTGCTCTCTCAGCCCAAAAATGTCCCAAACTGCTCAGCCCTTCTGACCATTCTCCCTTTGCCCCCCAGGTCCAGAGGCCATTCCCAGCCCTGTGCCCGGCATGACGGACGCTGTGCGTGATGCTGGCCCCAAGCAGGCGGCACCGGCACGGCCGGACAAACCAGCTGCGGACTTTGGCTACGTGGGGATCGATGCCATCCTGGAGCAGATGAGACGGAAAGCCATGAAGCAAGGCTTCGAGTTCAACATCATGGTTGTGGGTGAGTGCTCCCTGTGGGCCAGCTGCCTGTAGCGTGCTCCACGGGCTGTTTGTTTTATTCTGTGACAATGTTTGTCCTCTCTGTCCACCCCTTGGGAACAGCAGTTCAGCTCCATGTCGCTGTCTCTGACACGGGAGAGTGCTGCTTGCAGAGTGCTGGTCAAATTCAGCATCATTATGGCCAGGATGGGACACAGCCTGGCAATTGCCAGGATCCCAGTGCTGTGTTGGGGTGCATCACTCCCCCTGGGAGTACTTCAGAGGTGTTAGGTGTTTCTTTCTTGTAGCTTTGCAGAGAGTGACAGCATCTCCCTGCAGTGGTTTGGCAGCAAGACACAGAATCATAGAACGAATCATAGAATGGCTTGGGTTGGAAGGGACCAACTGTTGTTGGGTTGGAAGGGACATACTGTTGGGTTGTTTGCAACCTACTTTAGGGAACTTGCTTTAGCAGGGGGTTGAATTAGATGGTCCCCAGACGTCCCTTTCAGTTCCTACCGTTCTGTGGTTCTGTGACCTCAAAGATCATCTAGTCTCAACCTCCCATACCGTGAGCAGGATTGCTGACCCAACGTGGCCTTGAGCACCTCCAGGGATGGGACACCCACAGCTTCTCAGGGCAGCCTGGGATGTGGGCTGGGAGGTCACTGCAAACTCTCTCACTGCAGAACCAGTTGGTGCAGGTTCTTGTGACGTTTTTCTGTGTGAAGCTGGCTGAGCAGCTCCAGGCTTCCCCCTGCACTCCCAGCAGAAGCCGGGGGCTGATCAGAAGGGCTCAGCTTTGGCAGCGCTCTGTGTGTGGTAGGGAAGCCTTTGCTGTAGCGTGGCTGGAAAACATTGTTCCTCCCTTGGCAGGCTCCAGAGGGCTGTTTACAGGCTGGGGAATTCGTAGCAGCATGAACAAGCTGAGCTGCATCTCTCCCAGCAGATGTGGGGAGGGGTGCAGGAGGAGCTGTGCCCGTGGGGGGCCCAGGGGTGCTTGGCTGAAGCTGGTGCAAGAGCACCTGGACCAGACTGTATCACATGTCCCCTCTGCAACCCGGTGGTGTTGGCTGCTGGTGAGCAGTGTGTGCTGTGCTGTACTGCATTGCAGCTCACGGTGGATGCAGAAGCCTGGGGTGCTGGCACTGCTGCTGCTGAGATTCCTGTCCTGCTAAAGGCTCACAGAGCTGCTGGGGGAGGATGTGGGAGCGCGTGGTGGTTCAAGAAGCCACGTGCAGAGGAAGGAGCTCCTTTGTATGTGACCACACTGCTGCCCTCCCCCTGCTTTCTCCTACACACGGCGGTGCAAGGAGGGGCTTTGCCCCAGTAACACTGCCCTGTCACAAGCTCTGGTGCAGGCTGAGTCCTGGCAGCTTCTCATCTGCTGTCCCCTACAAAAATAACCCGGAAATGTCACAGTGCTGACGATGGTTTGTCCTGCTGCTTTCCAGGTCAGAGCGGCTTGGGGAAATCCACATTAATCAACACCCTCTTCAAATCCAAAATCAGCCGGAAATCTGTACAGCCAACTTCTGAAGAGCGGATCCCCAAGACCATTGAGATCAAATCCATCACACATGGTGAGACTCCACATATCCCAGCTGGTGCTTTGGCTTTCGGTCCTGCTGTGCCTTGTGTCCTGCTGAACCTCTGCTCTCATCTGCCCAAATGGACGTGGAGCATCCAGAGATGCTCAGTGGGCTGGGAAAGCACATCTTTTTCCTTTTATCCTCTAGCACTGACTTAATTATGTTAGAAGGGAACAAGCAAGGTGACAGCTGGGGGGACTGCATACAGGGCAAATGCAGTGCTGCATCCCCTCAGAGGGCTGATTCCTGCTGGAAGCTGTAAGGGGAAGCTTAGCCAGGGCATGCTTGGCTCACACTGTCTGCTTTCCTCTCCATTTCAGAGATTGAAGAGAAAGGGGTTCGCATGAAGCTGACGGTCATTGACACCCCTGGCTTTGGAGACCACATCAACAATGAGAACTGGTGAGCTGCCTGGGCACGAGGCTGCTGCAGGAAGAATGCACCTGATGCTGGGGCATCCTGCTTTGGTGCTGGGGGCTGGGCTGTGGTCCTGCGCTCCCCCTGCCTTATGGAGAGCAGGGCAGAGGGATCGCTGTGGGTTCTCCCTGGCACCGAAGTGGACCCATAAACATCCTGCTGTTTGTGGCATGAGACAGGCTTTGTTTGGTGCCAGGAGCAGCTGTATGCCAGCACAGCTGGTCCCCAGACCCTGCTCATGTGGCCCAGAGCCCTGCCACATGTCTTTGGGACAAATGGGGTCTGTGTGGGACGTGATGCTGGCTGGGCAGTGCTGTGTACATGCAGGGTGCCTTGAGCCCCTGTGGTCCCACTGGGACAGGGAGGATGGGGGCTTTTTGGACACCTCTCTGCCGTCCTGTGCTCCCTCTCCCTGTAGATGGTGCTTTCAGGAAGCGGGAGGGCTCAGGGTCCCTCTCACACCCCAACCTCATGCGTCTGTGCCTCCGCAGCTGGCAGCCCATCATGAAGTTCATCAACGACCAGTATGAGAAGTACCTGCAGGAGGAGATCAACATCAACCGCAAGAAGCGGATCCCTGACACCAGGGTGCACTGCTGTATATACTTCATCCCCGCCACCGGCCACTCGTACGTACACACCCCTGGGCTCCAGCCCCTCTGTGCTCCCCTCTGTGCCTCTGGTCCCACATCTCAGCTGCTTGGGGCAGCCCATCCCCAAAGATGAAGGTCTGTCAAAGGGTTTGGAGGAGCTCAGAGTCATCCATGAGCACCTGGAGTTGCTTTAGCCAAGGAGGATGGGGTGTTTTCTCCTGAGGCCGTGAAAGCTTTCATTCGGGTTTGCTTTGATCACCTTTGCTCAGCTGAGGGTGGGCATCAGGCAGCGAGTTCTTGGATGGGATGATTGCCTCTGCAAACAGGAGAACTTGCTTTTCTGCTCCCCCACCTTTATAAGTGCTGCCGTACCGAGGGAGCCAACATCGTAACCCTTTTAGGGCATTCTGTGGGTTGTTTGATTAGTCTGCACATGGGATGCAGTTTACTCTGTGCAGAGCTCTCCTGTCTCTGGCACTTCTCAAATAACAGCATCAAAGGGCTCCATCTCCATCTCCTGCTTTTCTGTTTTAAAGACACAGAGCCTTTAGTGAGAATCTGGGGCACTTGTGGTGTTCTGAAAGCCACGACTCGAAGCATCTCAGCATGAAGTGAGACCTGAGCTTCCTTTTGATTTGAGTCAATTCCTTCCACTTCTGGCTTTGTCTGCATGGGGAATTTTTGTGTCTGATTTCAGAAGTAAACTCAAACCACCAGCACTGTATTCATGTCAGCCTTTTCCTCTTCCTCACGGAGAGATGTATTCCAACAGAAAAAAAAAAAAAAAAGAAAAAAGAAAAAAAAGGTTTTGTTTTGCTTCTGTTGGTGGGCAGACAAAAAATGCACTTTTCAGTGGAATACAATGACTGCATGGGGCAGCTATGCTCTTCTTGTATAATAGGCACAGCGTGTGCAGGGACCTCACAGCCTCTGAGAGGGAGCAGGAGCCTCCCCCTGGGCTTGGGCTCTTCCTTTACACCCTGATGAAGTGGAAATGTAGGAGGCAATGATGTGTTGGGCCATTCTGGATGTTGGTGCTGCTCATCTTTGGACCTATCAGCAAACCGGGTCGGGCTATTGCAGCGTGAGCTGTGCTTTGTCTTTTTCTCATCACTTTGGGCATTTAACCCTTGCATCTGCGAACATGGGAGCACAGCATGCAGCAGATGTGGATGGGAGATTTGGGGCTGCTGTGGGCTCTGCTTCCCATGCAGCACCCCATGGAGCTTGCTTCACCCCGTCCCCTGCTGGAGCCCCTCGGCGCGTTCTGGTTTCTCTCACTGCTGGCTAGCAGTAATTGCAGGAGGTTCAGCTGCCTTTCTTCTTTCTCTCCAGCAAACATGTGTTTCCAATATCAGCTAGCCCGGCCGTTGGAGGATGGTGTTGCTGAGCTGTGCACAGCCCTTGCTGCAGTGCTAACAGCCCTGCCCTGTGCCACCCCCAGCATCGGCTCACGTCCCCTCCTGCCCGGGGACAGAGAGGCTGAGAGCGATTGAAGCTGTTGCCTGCAGAAAGGGGGGCAAACCCCATGGAGTGCAAGAAGTCTGTGGGAAATAAGCTTTTGGAGAAAGCAATGAGCAAGTGTGGGGTTTCGCTTCTGTTCCTCTTTGAAGCCCAAGTAGTGGTGCCTGGTACCCCAGTGTGCCCGTGCTGCAGCGCTGGCATCAGGGCTCTGTGCTCAGTTTGCAGTGTAGGAGCTCACACCACGCTTAGCACAGGCTCATACCTCCTACCATTCTGCTCAAGGGTTAATCCAGGGAGAATTTTCCCTTCCTAGGGAGGTCAGGGCAGGATTTGCAAACCATCTAGCTCGCACACACCCTGTCCTTCTTGTAACACTCCTGTAAAACCATGTTAGCACAGGCTAAGTAACCTGCTGGCAGGGCTTTTGGCTGCAGCCGCACAAGCCGCACTCTTTGCCACCCAATAAATTTCTCAGCTGTGACCCCTGTGAAGCACCACCCGGCTTGGAAACGTAGCTCTGAACCACTGCCCAGCCCCAGCAGCCCTGCTCTGTGTGTGTGCCAGAGCCACGTGCTGAGAGATAGACACCCTGCAACCACGACTGGGCCCCTCGTCAGGGTGCTGGGTGCTGGGGTGGCTGCATGCACAGCTCAGCTTCCTGCTGCTGGTTTGATCTGGGGCATGACAGAAAGGAAATGGCTGCGGCTCTCAGTGGGTTGTTATTGCCATAAAGGTATTTAGAGGCATTCTGCTGTCTCCAGCCCCGTAGCGAGAGGGGGTGGGGGGCAGCCAGCATTGCTGGGTGATGCTGTGCAGCAGGAGTTTGGCAGGAATTAGGTCTGGACTTGCCCCGTCGTGACCTTGCCCGTGTCTGCGTGGGTCTGTGCGTTAATTAGTGGATGTTCAAATCAGGCTCTCTTCTTTCATCATCCCCTTAAGCCCTTCATTCTACTTTGTTGTCTTCAGATGAGTAACAGCGACTTCCAGCATCACTTGCTTTTAAATACTTGAGGTTTTGGGGTTCCCCAAAAATTGTGGCTGGGGGGTTTGCAACAGCTCAGCCCATGGGTGTGTTGTGCAGGGAGGAAACACTGGGGAACTTCACTCTACAGCATCCTGGGAGCTGCCCCGTGGTGCTGCAGCTGTCCCCTCTGCTTCCATTTAGCATCACTGCTCTGCATGTGAGCTGTGCCTTGGGAACAGCTTCAGCTCCTCATCTGGTACCGGGGAGGGCTGAGGGGTCTGCTGGGCTGAATCTCACATGTCTGGTGGGCTGTGAATCCATCGGCTGCGTGCGCATCCCAGGCTGTGCTCTGATGAAAGAGGCAGGAACACAGCCTCAGTGGGGAAGAGGCTTTTAAAGGGGAAAAACTGTTTGAAAAACAGCAAAGAGAAAGGAGGGGAAAGCATTCTGCTGGGAAAGGAACGTAAGTGCATTGCTTCCTTGGAGGTCTGGGAAATACATTATGCAGAGCTCCAAACAATGTTTGCCAGCAGCAGTCTGCTTAGATGTGTCCATGGGGGTTTCCTTGTGTTTTTTTCTTTCTCTCTTTCTTTCTTTCCTTTTTTTTTTTTTTTTTTTTAATAGCCAAACTATTTTCTTTTCTGGGGCCCATAGTGATCTGTGGCCCCTGAGCTTATGCTGGGAACTGGTTTGTACTCACACTGCTGGTACTGAGCTGTGTCGGGGTTGGGGAGCAGGTCCATGCAGGGTGTGACCAGACCTTCTTGGGAGGAGAAAGGGTTTGGGCAGGGTACAGCTGGGATCTATTCATGGGGATAGCCTTGAGCTGTGGTTTTAGGATCACAGGAGTGGCATGGTGCAGCTGAACAGCTCTCTATGGACTGTGTGTTGCTGCTGGGTGGCCTCGAGGGATGGAGATGGGGCAGCATCAGTTTCTTTCCCTGTGTGCTTGCAAGGCTTTTGATGGGTTTGCAGGAGCCATGCAGGGTCTCTGAGGGGTTCTGAGCCCTTCGTAGGGCTCACAGAGACCACCACAGTGGGGCTTGGTTGGGTGTGTTGGCAGTAGGTGCTGTCTTGACTGTGTTCTCCCCATCTCTGGATGCTTGGCTTGGCTCCATGTTGCCCCACGCAGGGCTCCAACCTGCTCTTGTGGGTTCCTGGTGATGTGGGTCTCTGGTCTGTGGAACAGGGCTTCACCAAGGCCTGCCAGGCTGAGGCTGTGTCACCATGGGGCTGTGAGGATGTGAGCATTGAGGTGTCTTGCTGCTGCTGAGGTCTGGTGCTGGAAAGACATTGAGGAGCCAGAGCACATTCAGAGAAGGGCAGCGGAGCTGTGAAGGGTCTGGAGCACATTTCCTATGGGCAGCAGTTGAGGGAACTGGGCTGGTTCAACCTGGAGAAGAGGAGGCTCAGGGGAAACCTCATTGCTCTCTATAACTCCCTGACAGGAGGTTGTGGTGAGGTGGGGGTTGGCCTCTGCTCCCAGGTAACTGTGGTAGGATGAGAGGTGACGGCCTCAAGTTGCACCAGGGAAAATTTAGGTTAGATATCAGGAAAAATTTCCTCTCAGAAAGAGAGGCGATGCAGTGGAGTCACCGTCCCTGGAGGTGTTCAAGAACTGTGGAGATGTGGCACTGAGGGATGTGGTCAGTGGGCACGGTGGGGGTGGGATGGGGTTGGATGTGATGATCTGAGAGGTCATTTCCAACCTTAATGATTAGATGATTCTGTTGTGCCTTGTGAGATCAAGCTTTGGCATTTGCCCCAGAGCAAGCAGAGGTGTCCGTGAGCTGTACAGCTGCATCAAACCCACAGTGATAAGAACACCTCCTGGGAGGAGTGAGGAGCAGAGGCAAGGTCAGGGCCGGGTGCCTGTGTGGCAGCAAGCACGCACCCGTGAGGGATGGGGTTCCCAGGGAGCTGGTTGCTGGGGTTATGCAATCACTTTGACTTTGCTCTTCTGAGACCTTCACCGTAGCAATTTTTCTCTCTGCTGGGAGATTGCACGGCCCCAGGTGAGTCCCTCATCCCTCCACTGTGTTTTCCAGGCTCCGACCGCTGGACATCGAGTTCATGAAACGCCTGAGCAAAGTGGTCAACATCGTCCCCGTGATCGCCAAAGCCGACACGCTGACACTGGAGGAGAGGGACTACTTCAAGCAGCGGGTGAGGGGCCAGGAGGCTGTGCAGGTTGGGAGCTGAGCGCTGGGCCGCCAGCCCAGCATTCCTCAGCCGCAGCACTGAGCGATCCCATGCGGCAGGGAACGGCCTTCACTCTTCTTTGTGTTTCTTTTGGAATTTTGTCAGTGCGGGATAAGTTCTGAGCTCGTGGCGTCGGGGCCTATTTCTCCTGCCTCCTTTGGTGCTGCTGTTGTTATTTTCAGGCTGGTTTGTTATATTTTGGGAGGCTGACGGCGGTGCGTGTAGAGGCTGTAAAAGCCTTCCTGGGCAGCATCGTGTGCTCAGCAGCAACCAGGCACAAATGTGTGTGTCTGCTCAGCTCAGCTGGGCCACATCTGTGGGGAAGCAAGGCATGAAATCCCCTTGATTCTCTTGGTGGGAGCTGAGGAGGGGCTGTCTGGGTGCACTGGAGCAGCGTGTGTGCTTTCCTCTGCATGCACACTGAACTGCACATGCCCCAAATATCCTGGTGTAGTGCAGGGGGGATGAGTGAGGGCTGTAGGGCACAGAGGGGATTGCTGGGTCTGGAGGATCAGCCAAGATATCAGTGTTTGACTGCTGGGCATTGCTGTGCCCTGCTATGAGCTGAGCCGATGGGATGGGATGGGATGGGATGGGATGGGATGGGATGGGATGGGATGGGATGGGATGGGAGCA
>JAOWBP010004377.1:3433012-3448526 GCA_028571105.1 Tragopan temminckii
ATGGGATGGGATGGGATGGGATGGGATGGGATGGAAGCAGCTCCTTTGCCCAAGCTTTCATGTGTTTTCATGCTCTACTCTTCCCCTCCCAGATCACGGCTGATCTCCTTGCCAATGGGATTGATGTGTACCCTCAGAAGGAGTTTGATGAAGATTCTGAAGATCGGCTCGTGAATGAGAAATTCAGGGTGAGTGCACGGCATTGCAGCTGGATGTCTGTGGCTGGGGGTGTGCAGCTCCGTGTTACCATGATGCCTGGGGATCCTCTTGCAAAAAAAGGAAAGCAGCATGGCTCAGGACTTTGGTGAGCAGCCTGGTTTCCTGACTGTTTTTTCAGAAGGAAAACGTAACCTTGCTTTTCTCTGCCTTCAGGAAATGATCCCATTTGCAGTGGTGGGCAGTGACCAGGAATACCAGGTTAATGGAAGGAGAATCCTTGGAAGGAAGACCAAGTGGGGCACCATTGAAGGTAGCTTGTCCTTGCTTCCCTCCTTCCTCAGCCCATCTCCTGCCTTGACAGAAGGTGATATGGTCCATCCTTATGGTTGGACTGGATGATCTTAGTCTTTTCCAATCCTAATAATAATTCTGTGATAATGATTCTGTGAATCCTCCATGCACTTAGGGGTGGAATCTCATCATTCTTCCATCTTCATCCCATCCTTTTTTTTTTTTCCCTCTCCCATTTTAAATTGTAGTTCGAAGGCTCCTGGCTCCAATCCATCATCACATTTCTCTGCTCCTGCCTTCTGGCAGCCAGCTGACACATCTCCAATGCCACCCCTCTGCCTTCCTCCCCTTCATTTTAGGGACTGCTCTCATTTATGATTTTTTTTTATAGGATTCCCGTGTTGAGGGATTGCTTAGCAAAGCTGCCAGGAAAATCGGTGTATTTTAAATCTCTGCTGCCCTCTTGTGCTCTATCCTTGGAAGCTCTGAGTTTAATGGGGTTTGGAGTTGTTGAGCGTGGGTCTCCCCATGCAGAAGGCAGATGCCACACGAGGACCCAGTGAGCCCATGGGCACCTTGCAGAGCAGTGTTACTTGTTGTCCTGCCACTTCTGAGTTCTCTTCAAAGTTTGCATGGAAAAACAATGAAAAAAGGGAGTTGATGCTCTAAATTCAACTGCCTGGTAAACTGAGAGCTGTTGCGTTCATTGTGCTAGTGTAGCACCCTCTGCTTTTCCCCCCTCCCTCTTGCAAGCACTCTACCCTTGGACTAGGTCCCTGTCCCCATTCCCCACATGCTGATGAAGCCCCATCACACCCTCCTGCCCCAGGCAGCTGCCACACTCATGCCATGGGTGTACACTGATGGGTTTCTCTCTCTCCCTCCCAGTGGAGAACACGACACACTGTGAGTTCGCCTACCTGCGGGACCTCCTCATCAGGTTGGTAGGACTGCGCTGCGTCCCCATAGCTTTGGTTACCAGTTGGCATCCAAAGGGCAGAGCTCACCCCACCAGATGCAGCCCTGCTTTGCTTTGCTCCTCCATCCCTCTGTACTTCCCTCCCAGCCCTCGGTGGGGCGGCCCCATGCCATGGGATGTGGCTGCAGGGGGCTTCTGGACCCAGCTGTCCGTAACTGCCTTTGCTTCCCTCCTGCATCCTAAAGATGTACCATTAGCCAGGGGTGCAAGTGGGGAGGTATAGGCTGGTGAGAGGGCTGGAAAGCAGAGGGTGAGGTGGCAGCCGCGGTTGGCACAGTGAGTGTTGTGCCCTATATGAGATGTGACCACCCCCATGTTTCTGTTTCCTATAGGACACACATGCAAAACATAAAGGATATTACCAGCAATATCCACTTCGAAGCCTACAGGGTGAAGAGGCTGAACGAGAGCCAGAGCTCGCTCTCCAACGGCGTGACCGACAAAGAGCTGGTGGCTAACGAAATGTAACCGTCTCGCTCTGTAGCCAGGACCTTGCTCGCTCACGCTCGCTATTTCTACCCCCTTCTCCCTTTATTTTTATATAAATCCTCTGCCACTGTCCCTCTTCCCCCAAAACCCCCCCACCAATGTTAACTGACCAAATAACCAGATGCCGTATGTTGTACAGAGTGGGGTGAGTGCCCGTCCCCCGCTGCTCCCCAGCCCTGGGAGGGGATGGAGGAGCCTCCACCCATAGGGCTGTATGGATTTGGGCTGTAGGGCAGCAGGTGCTGCGGGGTCTCAGGGTGCGGTTGGTGTCTCCTGCCACCTCTGTGGCCGTGCACCCAGGGCAGTTTGCCAAAGGCTGAGTACCTCTGTCCCACGTCTGTGCCATTTTTCCTCTCCGTCCATTGGAGGCAAGGGTTGCTCCGTGTCATTGTACCCTCCAGAAGCAAAGCAAGGTACGGTGGTGTGAAGAAAGCAAGACAGTGCCATCCTTGTCTCCTGCCTCCTCCTCGGCAGCCCTGCAGCAGCAGCCCTGACCCAGCCCCTCTTCCCTGCCTACATGCAATAAGCTGGGAGCATTGGGGTGTTACGTCGCCTCGCAGCAGCCCGGCTCTGGGAGAAGTGCCTTTAGGACTGTTACCTTGCAATAGTGCAGAATGGGGTTGGGGGATTGTGTCTGGAAAATGCTCCCCCACACTGCAGTGCTTTGCAGAGACTCCTCGTCCCTCTCACTCGTGGCTTGGCCCATAGGTATGGCTGGGTTCCTGTGGACCCGCGTGTATTTATTTTTAATCTGTAGGGTGTTTTATTCCATGGAAGGCTCAGAGTGTGTTTGAAGGGGCTGAGAGTGGAACCTCTCTGCAAAGCGGTGCTGGAAAGTGGAGGTTTGTCCTATCTGATCCTTGTCATAGTGGGCTTTTCCCTAAGTCAAAGGAGGCCATTAGGTGTTATTTTTCTATACAAATTCCTTTGCATCCCGTGTGTGATGTCTCCATAGCGCATTCCTCCACGTGAATAGCCCTGTGCACAGGGCTGTGCCCACACCGCCTGAGCCCTGCATGCCCACGTGCATGAGAGCAGCCCGGCCCTATGGCTCTGCCCCACACTCTGTGTTTCCGTGGACCTGCAGGAAGAAGGACCCTGTGTGGGTTCTGCTGGGGAACGCTGCGTGGCCCAGGAGCCCCACGTTCCCCTGCCCCTTCTTCCAGTGTCAGCTCCATCCATCTCTGCTCTCCTTTGTGGGATGAAACCTCATGCAAACGGCCCTTTTTTTTTGGCGTGTAATAATGGCAGCGTGGCCCACCCTGCATTCCCTATGGGGCAGAGGAGCAGAGGCAGCTCTCACCCTGCTCAGGATGCCCACATACTCAGTGAAGGGTTAGGAGGTGCTCCTGCACGCCCTGGGGTGCACCGCAAGGAGAATGCGCTCTCCCCATAGCTCACGTTTCCCCCTCTGCAGCAGCACTTGCTGAGCTGCTGAGGAAGCACAACCATTTACATACTGACTTGCTATATTTTAGCAAAAACAAAATGTATTTACTGAAAAAAAAAAAAGAAAAAAAAAGGTGCATTTCGATTGTTACAAAGACTTCAAGGGGAGAAAATCTCCTGCGCGAGACACTTCTGCAGATGTCATCTTAAATTCTTTTCCCTCCAGTCGATCTCTCAAGCTGGGCCAGGCGAGGCACGTTGCTTTCTCCCTTATAACCTGGGATCTTTCCTTTCTTTTGGGGGGGAAGGAAATGAAAATACAATAATAAAAAGAACAAACTTCATCCAGATGTATTACAATGGCCTTTCGGGGGTTATAAGCATTACGAGAAATTTAGTCCCTCTTTTTTTTTTTTTTTTTTTTTTTTTAATTTGTATAAATAATAGTGTTTAATATGTATTTCCCAAAATAAATGTTTTGAATGCGGATGGGAGGCAGCTTGTTTGGAACTGGCTGTTCCTTGGGGGCAGGGGTGGGTTTGATGCATGGATCCAACCGGCTGCTGGATGGGGCTGTGCCCACTTTGGGGGATGGCTCAATGCATTGCTGACCCCAGAACACCATAGGGCTGCAGCGGGGTCCCATGCCCAGCACCTCCCATGTAGGTATCCTACTTGTGTGCTGTATTTTTTCTCCCCAAGGTGGCAGAAAGCACCTTGCTTTGGGTTGGGTTTGGGTTCCCTACAGGCGTGTGGGGTAGAGGGCATCTTTAGGGACCTGGTTTTCTGCTGGCACCGGGGTTGCAGAGGGAGCCGTCCCTGCCTATAGCAGGGGGTTGGAACTAGATGACCTTAAAGGTCCCTTCCAACCCAAACCACTCTGTGATTCTATGATTCTATGCACGGCATCCAGCAATGCGCTGTCAGTTGGCTCCCAGCCCCACTGCAAAGCCCAGCCTGATGTCTTTCAGGGGATTTCCAAGCAATGTGCTGTGATTTTGTGGTTGCTTTGGCTCAGGCACCTCTCACCCCCAGCTCTGCTGCCCCTCACTGCTGGAACCACAGCCAGACCCCAAGCACAACCTCTTTGGGGGGGGAAAAATCAACATACAGTTGTAATTACAAACACGGCCGTGGGCTTTGCTTCTGGCAAAGCATCTGCAGCAGCTTTTCCCCTACAGCATTTTTTTTTTCTGTGCTGGTGCTGCTTTTTGCAGCTTTCCTTGGGTTGGGGCAGGGGCTGCACTGGGGCAGATGCTGTGCTGGTGCTGGACAGGAATGAGTTCTTGCTGCAGGAAAGGGCAGGTGGGGATGGCTCCTGCAGGAAGACCTCAGCTCAGGAAGGGTTTATGCAGTGAAATCTCTCTGAGCATCCCACGAGGGGCTGCTGGGGGGGAGTGGGAGGCACTACATGGCCACATTTCAGTCCCCAGTCGTCTCTGGGGTACGTGTGCTTAACGATGCTGTAGTGATAGAAAGAGCCTTGTTCTAATGGCTTATTGAGTGGCCTCGCTTCAGCAACTGAGGGAAATGAAGATGAGTGAGAGTTTAATTACCGCAGTGATGGGCACCCGCTCCTGTTTGCTTTGCTGCAAAAGGGGAGTCCCTGAGCACTGGGGGTTTGGGGGTGACACCGGAGGGGGTGGAAACCCAGGAAAGGGCTGGGGCTGCTCCTGGCCCCACGAGCATCGCGCCCGGCCCAGCTGCTATAAATAATACGAATAAAAGAGAGCATCAATAATTAAAGCAGCTCATAGCGAGTGGTTCCTGAAACGTCTGCCTGATTTAAAAACTAATTACTTGGAGGGTAATCACCAGCACCTTGTGCACAGGAGCCCAGAAGCCAGCAGCAGCGCTCAGGGGATGGGCATTTAGGATGAGCCTTTAGGATGAGCTGCCCAATGCACTGTCCCACGGGTTGCACCCGCTGCACAGTGCAAGCAGTGCTGATGGATATCCGGGCTGTATCTCCTACACCAACCCATGGTGCTCATCACACCCCGCACTCAGCCTTGTGGGACCCATCCCTGTGGGAACTCCTTTTGATGTGCACTGTGCTGTGCAGCAGCAGAGACAGTGTTGGCTTTCTGAGCTCTAATTGCTGAGGAGCTGCAGAGCTGCAGTCGGCAGCCTGGGGCTTTGATCAGCTGCAGCAGAAGGGAGAATTTGTCCATCCGTCCCCACCTGCACCGCTCCAACCCACGCAGCTCTGGGAACTACAGCGGCAGGGTTTGCTCCCTGCACATGGCATGTCTGAGGCTGCAGCTCCCTGCTCCACGTTTGGCCGCCGACTCCTGATTCTCACCGCTGCGCTGCGTTGCTTCATTTAGGAAAACAGAATAATTCATTTCGAACGTCTGGGATTCGGGAGCCTTCCACCCACAGCCCACAGTATTTTCTCATTAACATTACCCAGCTAAGCTAAAAACTGCCATTTCAAAAGTCATGCTTCCATCAAAGGCACATTACCAGCTGCCCAGGGACTCCAAAAGTTTACTGAAGCTTAAAGACATACCTCACAGCACACAGTAATGAGCCAAATTCCCTCTTCTTATACCTACTGAAGCCATCTTTTGTGCACATATCTGTCCCCCAAACCCTCAGCAGCAAAAGGTGTGGGACTGCTGCAGAAAGATGGAAAACCCATGTGGTTCCTGGCTCAAAGAGCATGGCCTGGGGCCACTCCAGAACTGCATGGAACAGGAGGGATCCCATCTAGCAGGGGAGAAAGCTGTCTGATGAATGCTTAATTCCCAACCTGAGCTCAGACCAAGGCTCAACTCCAGGACAGGAGCAGACTGGAGGGATGCAGATACAGGAGGGGCTCAGCGTTGGCTCAAGGACACAGCTCTGAGCATTGCAGCCTGCAGGAGCAGCATGCCCTGGGAACAGCAGCTGATGCTGCGTGCATTGTGTGAGCCCCTTCCCTTTTCTTTGGCATTTCCTCACATTCTCCACCACGGATCAAAACTTGCCCAGAGAAATGTGGGTGCCCCATCCCTGGAGGTGCCCAAGACAGGGTTCAAGGCAGCCTGGCTTGGTGTGGGCAACCAGCCCATGACAGAGGGTTGGAAGTAGGCAATCTTTAGAGTCCATTCCAACCTAAGCCATTCTATTACCTTTCCCCCAAGCAGAGGGCTGTGCCTGCAGCACTGCTGTAGGGGCTGCAGAGGTGCCCATTTCCCCAGACTCAAGTCTGGAACGCCCTATGCTATGGCTATAAGTACCGTGTCTATAGGATGTGCTTGGAGGACTCTCATACATGTGCTCACCTGGGAGACCAGTGGGTGGTCACTTTGTCATCACATCTGGGTGTCCACCAGGCACTGGATGTGCACCCACACAACTCTGGATCCTCTTCAAAGAGAAACACAGAAGAGATCGAAGTGTGAGCCCTGCAGCTGTGATGCTGAGCCCCGCAGCTGTGATGCTGAGCCCACAAGGTGTTCCAAGCACAGTGACAAGGGCAGACTGTCTCCAGGCACATCCCCACCCCCTGCAATATGTGTGTGATGTGTGATCAGACAGCTCCCATAACCCCAGTGAGCACTCAAAGGAGAGCTGCTCCCAACCACCACGGGGATGGTGCTCTGAGCCTGGTCTGCTCTGATTCAGCGTGTTCAGATCAGTGTAACAGCTCTCGGTGAGAGAAACCTGCTGTATCCTCAAGGCAAGTGTGTTTGGGCAAAGCAATAAGAGAGACTTTAAGAGGTTTGGAGGTTACAGTGGGAAATAGCAGTTATTCCCAATAAGCAGTGTTAAATGAAGTGCTGCTGACAGTAGCCTGAGGCAGGTTCAAGAGTTTCAAGATTTGCAACTAAGAGATTAACCAAAATAGATGTCTTATTACAGGCAAGTTTGTATCTAAATCATTTAAAGTGCCTTTAGACGCTGTAATGTTTTTCCTCCTAAGTGCTCATAGTATATCTGCAGCATCCTCCTGGCTCTGTGCACAGTAATGAGAGGGACCTTGATCCCAGTGAGTCCCTGTGCTGGGAGCTGGGCAGGTTGGATTTGGCACGGAGGGCATCCTCTGCAGAGCCAATGGCTTTGTGAGTGCTGCTAACGCATGTCACAAAAGTGCAGTGTGAATGACAGCACCTCTGTGAGCTGCAAAGGTGTAGTGCTGCGCTCTCTGTCCCTTTTTTTTTTCCATAGATGGATTTCACCTGGCCCCGAGATTTCACCTGGCCCTGAGCACGCTCTGCATTGCAGTTGTATTTATTGGGAGCTCTGTGGCAGTGTTCTTATTGCTCTTGGGGTCTTTGTAGCCTCCCATTAAAATACTTGCTTTCTGCAAATGCACCTCAAGCTTACAACATCAAAATACCATGAAATTAGCTGTAAAATTAGGCATTTGGAAACCGTGTTTTATTGTTTTGGAGTGCTGGCACTGTCCTGCCAAGCGCCTGCGGTGCTGCTGGCAGAGCCTGGTGATGCATGCATGGGAAGCAACAGAGCTGCAAGCAAGGGCAGAGCACTGGGGCTCTGCAGGGCGTGCAGACAGCCCTGGGATCGTGCTGGGTGTTGCAGTGACCCCAAACACATGCGGTGTGGGGTGTTGGGGTGCTGAGCAGAGCTGCTGTTGGCTTTCTCCAAAGGGAGCCTCAAACATTTGGGTCAGGATCCTGCTGGGGGGAGGAGCACTCTGACCCGGATCGCAGAGCCGACCTCTCGCTGGATTTTTGGCAGGAGGGACATTGATGTAACATGAGGTTTTAAACTGGGAAATGTGAAACAGCTGCTCTGGTTGTAAGCAGGCCAGGAGCTGAGCGGAGGGCAGGGCCTGCGGGCGGTTCGGTTACAGGCGTTGGCAAACAGGAGACTTGGCTTTTTTACCAATGGCATCAGGAGGAGCTTCGGGAGCTTGGGATCCCAAACAGCCCGGGGAGACGGGTGGGTCTGAGCGGTGTCTGTGCCATGAGACCCCGAGGGAGGCGTGAAATGAAGGGGGGAGCACAGAAAATGCATGGCTTACACAGGGGTCTATGGGAGGATGAAACCTGAGGGCATCTTTGCAAGGACTTTTAACTCTGGAGGGAGATGTGAAAAACCTGCAGTTCGCCCTGGTTGGGATGCAGCAGGCTTCATGCTTTTCATTAGATGAGCATTGAAATAATTTCACAGGGAAGGTTCTCATTCTTCATAGAGTGATAGAGTTGTTTTTGTGGCTCTAATGCTCTCACAACCTCAACGATACCTTCTGCGAGTGCTTTTCTCAGGTTAATTATGCATTAAGTTTACATAAGGCTTTTTCTTTTTTTAATCAGATTTAAGCCTGCAGCCTTTAGCAGTGCTGACTCTTGGATGCTGCCAGGACTGAACCAACCTTCCCACCCTGCCTGTTCCTTTGTCCTTTATTTGTGACCTTGCTAAATAAGCAGTCCTTAGACTTTTGGCTGCTTCTCTTTCTTTTAGAGGCCTCCTTTCTCTTGGAGACGCCTCCCTTCTGTTGGAGACATCTTCTTTCTCTTTACTTTCCTCCTGCTTTGCTCTTTGGTTTTCCAGCCATCTCCCTGGGGGTGGCCAAGCTGTAGCTTTCCCTCTCTGAAGACACCTTGAAACCAAGGATTGTTGTCAGATTGCACACAACTGCATTACTCAACGCACACGTTTCTTCAAGGCAAGCATTGTTTGCAAAGTAACTTGGCAGCCTTGTGTATTTTGGGTTTAGGCATCCTAGTGTATAAGCCAAAGCTAACAGACATTAATTAGCCAGAGGACTGGGACTGTAATGAGGGCAGTCACTCACACAGGTTGGCATTTTTATTTTAAATGCAAGTAATTAAAGAAAAGAAAAAAAAAGTGTTGGAAAAGTCAGTGTTGAAAGATACATAAATAATGTACCTTGAGTGAGAGGTGGGAGAAGAGCCACGAGCTGCCCTGGTGCTCAGCTATGGGGGATTATCACTGCAGTGGGAGAAAAGAAGAGTGGGTTTAACACAATGGCACAGGGAAGGATGGTGTGAGTTGGAAGAGCTTTGCCATTGAATTTGGAACCTCTGTGTCTGTGTGCCTGCAGTAGGAGGAGGCGATGGGCACGTGGTGGAGGTGGGTGCAGAATGCAAATCAAAGCAACGCGCCGCGCTTTGCCTTCTTCATCATTTTATTTAAGCTGAACGTTGTAGCTCATCACACGTGTGAACAGCCTCCATCCTCAAACCCAAGCAGCGGAGTCCCCGTGGTGCCATCTGCTCTGAGCTCCTCCGCTGACCCCTCCCGTGCGGCCATTTCGGGGTGTGCAAAATCGATTTTCTATTCAGTCTCTGTGCCAAGAGAAGATGGCGGCACGGAGCTGTTCCTGCCAGGTCCCCGTCTCCCACTGCTGCCACTCGCCCCGATGCCTCCCGCTGAGCAAAGCCAACGAGCAATGAGGGTAGGGTGACCCCTCCTTGGGCACCAGGACCCCCGCCCCCTTTGTGCGCATTTTCTTTTAATTAATTAATACCGCATTCATCATCGCTTAATTCCCGTTTCCGTAGCACCCGGGGAGGGGGGTTGCTGGTGAAGCGGGCGCTGAGGTGCCCACATCTCCTCCCTGCAGAGTTCAGTGAGCCTCCAGCACAGTTTGGGACCGTCCCCTGCAGCCCCATAACAACTGATTCCAAGCCGGTTCCCCACGTGCCGGTGCAGAGCCTGTGCTGAGAAAACCTCCTCGCATCCCCACCATGATCCGGGGATGTCGGAGCAGGAGGTGGGCTGCAGCCCTCTGTGCTCACAGCTTCCTCTATGTGCAACGCAGGGATCTCCTTTCCTTTCTTTTTGCTCCTTGAGAACAACCTGTAGGCAGCTTTGGTGCCCTGCACTGTGACCCTGATGGGGACGGTGGCCAAGGAAGTGTCCAAGGGGCTGGGGCAGAGCAGCCAGGAAACCAGCATGTGTGAGCTACCCTAGTGCTTTTGGGGGCAAAATGGAGCACCAGACAAATGTGTCTGAATACGTCCTGTAGCATACTGAACCAACGTGACTTAGGGAGGCTGCATGTAATGGCAGCCAGTGCACTTGTCAGCATGGCTCTGTGGTATGCACTGGGCTATGGAGACATCTCCCTATTTTTTAGGGAGTTTCCCCCCACTGTTGGATGGGGAATCCATCCAAACCCCATCCACTGCGCACCACCACTGAGCTAAGGCAGATCCACTCAAACCCATGCCTGGGGAGGGCGGAAGAGAGGGAGAAAGGATGGGAACAAAAGCTGCAGACCCTCTGTTGGGGATCCCCATGGCGTGGTGTCCCCGCGGTGCCGCCGTGCCCTTCCCACTGCCAGCCAGCACTGCAGCCACCAACATGCGCCCGGCCCGCGTGACTCGCATACGCAATGCAGCCATGCTTAACAAGCGTGAGTAATTATGCCATGTGGAGGGCTGGGGTGTGGGGGGCGGTCGGGGTTGTGTGTGTTTTATGTGTTGAGTTCTTTCCTTTTTTTTTTTTTTTTGCATTTTCTCTGGTTGTGTTGTTGTTTTTTTTTTTTCCTTTTCTCCCCCCACTCTTCTCTCCCAACCCTTAGCCCTTGTTGTTGAACCTTGGCCAGCTCCTCGGCGGTGGCTTTGGGAGGGACGGGGACGTGGGGGTCAGTTGGCACAGCAACTGCTACTCGGGGACAAAAGGAGGCTTTCGTGGCGGCGGTAGCAGCTGCCAGCCCGAATAGCAAATCCACACGGCTTGGCACCACTCCAGCTTCCTTGAGGGTTGCAGAGGGATGGTGTGTTGGAGGGTAAGACTAGCTAATTAATCTTCCGGCAGGGAACAATGTAATATCAGACAATTACAAAGACAGAATGAAATTACTATAGTGGGAAGGCTGGCATACGAATTTCTCAAAGGATCCATCCCTCACCCGCTGCCCTGTTACTTTATATGCGGGGAAAGCGTCGGCTGTACATGCGCTCCTCTGTTGTGTTTTTGTATGAATTGAATGATACGCTCGAGAAAGGGGCGGGGGGATCCAGGCTTGACCGAAGGAGCAAAAGACATAAGGAGTTGTTCCAGGCAGGAGGGTTCCCACCAACCTGTCGGTGTGTCGCTGATGCTGTGGTCTCATGGGACTGAGTATTTTTCCCGTTTTATCTCTGATCACACCATGAAGCTCAGTGGGGAGAGATTTGGGAGGAGAATCTGGCTGCTGTGCAGAGGAGGAGTCACTGCCGTCCTCCTTCCCGCATGGAGAAGCCCTCAAAGAGCTTTGGGAGCTGCTGAAAGTTATTGGGGAAACACACCTACCAGCTCAGTGGAGGTAATTGCCAATAATTAGCTGTAATCACTGCTACCTACAGTCGGGATGCTGTGATGAATAGGGCACTACAAGCCGCATGGTGTAGGCTCCCCGTCTGTTTATTTGCAGCGGGAAAAGAATTAGGGAAGTCTCATTTATCCTGGAGCACAGGAAAGTATTGGTGGGAGCTCAGCCAGTGCAGTATTATCACAGGAAACCACTCCTCCTCTTCCTTGCATGGCACCCGGGCTGAGCTAATGACTCTCCTCCCTCCGCATCCCTCTCCCAGGATGAGGCTTAATGTGATGGGATCTCTGTGGCTGTCACTAAGAGCCAACATTTGAGCAGGATCCTTCCAGTTCTCTGCAGCATTGTGCCTAGGGATGTCTCTGAGACAGGTTTGGAGCAGCTCCAGCTCTGTCTGTGCCTCCCGAGGAACTTGGGTAGGTTCTGTTTGGTGCCTCCACCCATCTGCTGGTGCAGGGCTGATGTGTGAGCACTGCTGTGAGCCCCTTTCGCCCTTCTCAGCTGCTGCGCTGCCACTTGGCACTGAAGCTATTGCAAAGCTTGGGCTGAACAAGCTTTTATTTCTTTAAGGGCATCATACTGCCAAGTGTTGAGCTGGTAAGCTGGGATCCCTTTCCCAAGCCGCAGATGAGCAGCATGCCCAGTCCGTGTCCTGCACCCTGAAGGCATCCTGGTGGGCGCCCATCATGGGTATTGATTACAACAAAACCACATTTCAGCATACTGGATATTGGTGTTAGAATCACAGAATCATTTTGGTTGGAAAAGACCACTAAGATCATCTAGTCCAACCATCAACCCATCACCACCATAACTGGAATGGAATTGGCAATTGGGAATGGTGATGTTCCTATTGGTATTGCACGAGGGCCCTTCCCTGCCCTGTCCAGCTCCCTCATCCATGCCCAGCTCTGCTTTAGGTTCCACTTACGTCTGTCCCAATCCTGAGTGGTCTGAAATGTGCCGTAGTCAATGACTGACACCAGAGATATATCTGTAAAATAATGACTGCATCTTCTTGGCTTTACTTCAAAGTTTCCACTTTATGAATTTTTTATGGATTTTCTCTTCCACAGAAAGCCTGTAGTACTGAAATTTTACCTTTTAAAGCTAATACAATATGTATTAAAAAAAAATAATAACAACTTTCACAAGCAGTTGTCTGAATGGCAGTCACCCAATGTGGTCATGCTCTCTTGCCTGCTTGTGTTCATAGGGTACATCCAAACTCCTGTGCTAACAATGGTCCACAGACATGAGCCCTGAAGCAGCAGAAGTTCCTTCATACGACAGGGTGCTTGTCCCCTCGGGTCCCGCTCAGCCTCTCCAACTTTGAGTTAGGAAATTTAATTTGTAATAAATCTGCATTACAGTACAAGTAAATCTGCTTCAGTGGCTATAAAAATTAATTCCTTTATCCTAAACATTATTATATAGCTTTCAAAATGAATTGACTGTGGTTGGTACCCTAGTATGTGCCATTATTGGTAATTAGTGTAACAAAATAACATAGCTGTAATATTTCCTGTCTACCCCTCCCCCAGCTGGGAGCCATTTCCTATTAGAGCATCAGAATTGCAAATGCAAGGCTTGTATGCAAAGCACTCACTTTGATTTCTTTTTGTGTGTTGGAGGGCGATCCGTCCCTTTCTGTGTCATGGATTCTGGTTTTCCTAGCAGCTTTTCTTTCTGAAAAAGCTTTGGCACAGAGCATTGCTGGAGCCCAGTGCTGGAGGTCACAGCCCTCATGTCCCTGGGGCTCTTCCAAGTTATGGACTTCACCAATGGATCTCTATACCATCCCAACTGATTTTTTTTCCTGAAGTTCGAAACCTTATCTTTCTCTGCAGCACAAAGGTTACAAATTTGGTTCTAAGTGAACGAGGGCTGAGATTCTCCTGTGATCTTCTCGCTCTGGGATCCAGTTCCCAATTCAAAAGTTGGATCGAAAGCCCAAGAACAAAGAAATGGAGAGCCAAGGGGAACAGTTCTCATGCTATCCCCAGTATACGTGTTATTATTTCCTGTGTTTCGACGACATGGCAGCTTTGGAAATCTGGATATATGCCCTTGACTTGGTCACCCTATTTATTAGAGCTGAAAAATGCAGGAACTAAGCAATAAAACTGAGTGAGAGATATCTTTGCCACCCTGGAGAACATTCAAGACTGAGCTACAGTAACAGTAATAATATCGGTACTGTTCTTGGCCCAGATGTGATGTTAAATCATAATTTGAAATTCCAGCGAGTCACAAAGGGAAGCAGCTGTGCCAGCTGAAGCCCTTGGTTTGGTCCAAGCTGGCTTTGGTGGCTGAGCCTGGGGTTTTGTGTTTCGATTTGCAGCTAGCTTAAGCCTGAGGACATGAATTCCCTCCAAGCTGTGTGTGTATATGGGAGAGCTCCGTGCTGGAAGATGACACGGTGGTGACTTCAGAGCTTTCTCCAGTGGTTTCTTTGTCAAGTGATACTGAAGTGATTCAAAACAGGATTTTGCTGGGATTGAAGTGGTGTGGCCTGTTTTTATGTAAAAACCCCACAGCTATGTCAGGTAGGGTCCCAGCAGTGCTGTGAAGCCATTGTCCCCACCTGTCCTGTAGGATAAGAACAGCTCTCCATGTTTCCCTTCGCAGTGATGGCTCCCAGCCATGGTGAATATGGCCCTAGTGCTGGCCAGGAAAAAATTGGATATTTTCTGCTTTTCAATTTCCTGATTGAAAGCTCTATATCTCAAGAATCTGTTTGGAATTAAACATTTTGAAGCCCTTTGACTGGTTTTTCCCATCCTCTTTCTATTGAGAAAAATGTGACTTTTCTGTGATGCCGAACATGTCTTTCCAGCTGGAAGTTTATTTTTCCTTAGCTGCCTCTTCTCATGTCACTGGCAGTAAATTTTGCTGTAGTCTTTGTGCATAGACTTCAAAATGCTCGGATTTTTTCATCAAAGCAGAAAGTTTCTGTTTTTCTTCATACGCATATTTCTGCATTTCTTCTGGGCTCCTCTCCTCCCAACCCGAACCTCTGCATTGCTGCCAGTGTGCTCATCACTCAGCTCTTTCAAAGGACCCATCAAAGTAATTCAGCTTCCTCCTTGGGGTGAGCCTGGTTTGCCTGTCTTTTAATGAATGCTATCACTTTGCAGGAGAAAAATTATGACAACAAAAGCCACTGAAAGTCACTATGGTGAATCAGTTGGTATCGAAGCTGGGCAGGATTTAGATCTGCTGTTTGCATGAAAAGCTCTGCAATGTTTGATTTCTCAAATGAAACCAGTCTCGGAGATCCAATAAAACTGAAAAAGCATTTTGGGTCAAATTAAATATTTTATTTCAATAAAATCAAAGTATTTCCAACACATTTCTTTGTTCATTTAATATTTCATGAGATAAGCCCAAAATTAACCACAAAGTTGTTTCTCAGTGGGGAAAACGTTGTGGTTTGTTGTTTTTTTTTTAATAAAAAACATCTGATAAAAGTACTTTCTTTCTCCTTTTCCCAGCATAACCTCCCCACACTGAGAATTCCAATGCAAAGCTCTGTCACAGCCTTCTCATAGAGGTGGTGCCTCCCTGACGCTGATCCCCAGTGCTGTAAGGACAAAGATGAGTTCTTTCTGTGATGCAGAGAATCGTAGAATAGAATCATAGAATCATTAATGTTGGAAAAGACCTGTAAGATCCCCAACCCAACCCACCATGCCCACTGAGCATCCCTCAGTGCCCCATCTCCATGGTTCTGGAACACCACCAGGGATGGTGACTCCATCACTCCCTGGACAGCTGTGCCACTGCATCACTGCTCTTTCAGAGAAGAAATTGTCCCAGATATCCAATATGAACCACACCCTCCCTCCCTAGAGAAGTAGGTCCATGTCATCTTTTCCTTTTCCCGTACTCTTACTGCAGTAGTGCTGGATAAATAAATTAGACCAAGGCACGGTGATCACTGCAGCACCTCCTATTGCCCTGAG
>JAOWBP010004377.1:3452369-3502218 GCA_028571105.1 Tragopan temminckii
CTCACAGCTTGTCTGTAAAATGAGATGAGAACTTAATTTGAAAGCTGAAGTTAATTGACCTAAATAAACTAAGAGCCTTCTGTTGGCTTTATGGGTGGAGAAACCTGCATAACCCTAACTCTCCTCAGCCGGAATGGTTTTCGTAGTTCAAGCTGCTGTTGTTCACTAACAGCTTTTGTGGCATAGCACTGTTTCTGTCATTCTGAAATGAGTGGGGCTGTGTCCATGCAGCATCACTGCGGTGACTTAAAGTGTTCTTTGCATTGATGCCATTTCTCTAGACTACCCTCCCTGGGCTAGGCTGAAGGACCCTCGACTCACAGTGATGCAGTAAGAGGGGATCACAGGCTCAGATCCAATACACAAGAGTACTGGGGTGTGCCAAATAAGAATGCTTTTCTCAGCCAAACCTCTCTTCGGGCAATCAGTAGGAACCAGGGGTGGGAGGGGGTGTGGGAGCCCTCTGGCGGTGAGGATTTCTTGGTGTGTGTTAGGGAAGATAAAACTGAATTAAATGCACACGTACACTTCTATACTATATATTCATATGTTCGTGTGCATGTGTCTGGGAATGACCAGCGACTTTCTGCTTCCAAAGCCCTGGTGTGGTGCCATAGCATCAGATGACATAGCATTCGCCTTTCTTCAAGTGAGTCAGCAGGTAAAGAATTGCCAACGTACTTCTAAACCTGAAGTGACTTCTCTGGTGTGTTAGCCCAGTGCTGACGGGTCACCAAAACCTGCTCAGAAGGGGATGGCAGAGCAGCTCAGCAGGAGGACGAGTCCCTCTGTGTTGGGTGTGGAGGTGTTTTGCAGGGAAATCATGGGATGGCACCTGGTTTTGTTGAACCCCAGTAGATTCTCATGTGCCTACTCTTCAAGCCTGTCCAGATCTCTCTGGATGCTGTCCTTTCTGCAGTGTCAGTGCACCGCTCTGCTTGGTGCCATCAGTAAGCCACTGAGGGTGCACTCGATCCTGCTATCTGTGTCATTACTGAACAGCATCAACCCAAATGGACCCCTGGGGGACACCACTTGTGACCCCCTTCCACCTGGTTGCAGAGCTGTTGACCACAGTCTTCTGGTTGCAGCCATCCAACCAATTCTTTATCCAACAAATACTCCAGCCTTCACATCCATGTTTTTCCAATTTAGAGATAAGGATGTGGTGCAAGACCATGTTAAAGGCCTTGTAAAATTCCAGACAGACAACATCAGTTGCCCTTCCTTTGTCAAACTGGTGTTGGACCAAGGGGATACTGGGAACCATCAGAATGATCTCAGCTTTGGTTTGGGTGGGAAACACTTCTGCAATAACTATTTCTATGAGCAGAGAGTAGGAAGGGAGGAGCTGGGCTGCAAGATGCTCAGCCAGGAGACTGGGGGTGGCTTTTCTTAGTCACTGCTGCTCCTTTTTAGAAGACACTGAAGACACTGGGAGAGAGGGCACTGATGGTAGCTTGGCCTGGGATGCTGACTTTGTTCAGATAGAGCTCTGGGCTATTCTTCAGTTGTAGTCTTATGGCAGGACTTAATGTGACCTCAAATTTGACTTATTACTGGTTACATGAGTACAAGGGCAAATAATTGGAGCTAAGGAAGATGCCTTGCAGGAGGTAAAAGATCTATTGTGTGGCGTGGCCTGGAGACCTGATGGCATCCTCAAGATCCTTGCATCCTGCTGGGTCTCCTGAGAAAAATATGAACTGCCCCAAATCTCCTTCTGTGTCAGTAAATGTGGAAACCCCTTGGCTGTGAGGTACGGAGTCCCAGGTGTGGATGCTGCTGAGCAGTGTGCTTCCTGGGCTGATGGTGGCACCTCCATGCAAAGCAGAGGCAACATCTGCTTCAGAACTTTCATTTCTTCCATGTGTTATTGCAGTGAGTGAAATAAAAAGGAGCAGAGCTAGGCAATGTCATCTGCTTGAAAAGCTGGGCCAGGCCTTGTACCTGTTGCTGCAGGGACATCGCTCTGTGACAGTAATTGCAATAATTAAAGCCCATTGTAATGGAGGTAAAATCACTGGCCGGGGATTGTCACATCAAATAGCAGTGGAAAACAGATGTTCCCCACTACATTTGCTCTCTAAGTGGAAGCACAACAGATGCAAAACAGCATTAAAATGGTATCATGGCTGTAAATACAGCTTCTAATTATTGCACCAGGTAATGTCAATTGCAACATCCAGATTTCTCCCAAGGATGCTCTGCAAGCAGGTGGGGTGTACAAAGTCCTTAAAAAGATGGATTTGCTGTTGGTTTTTTTTTTCCCCCTCTCCCTTTAATGTAGTGTATGTAAGCTTGCCCCCTCTGAGCAGCAGAGGAGGTTGCCACAGCCTTTCTGTCCAGGGTTTCTTTGGTACATGGTGCTGAGAATTACAGGACAGAACTTTGGGGATGGGGAGAGGTGGGTGGAGAAGGAATGGGGATAGCATGAGCAGGAAGGGAAAAAGGGTGCAGAAAGACTACAAGAGACCCATAGCCAGCCCCATAACTCCCAACGGGTCAGCTAAGGGCACACCAGTGCTATTTTATCCCTCCATCCCTGGGATGTCTTCAGCTGACCCCTGGGAAGTTATGGGGCTGGCTATGGATCAGAGGGACTTGGGATCTTCCTGGCTATAGTAAGTTTGAAATTTCTGCTTGATTCTATTGCTGGAATGCAACAGGGCATGTGTGCAGCCTGGTGGAGACAGGTGAGGAGCAGGGATGGGTTTGCTGTTTGCACAAACCACGAGAGCTGCAGCATGCAAACGGAGCCCTCCCACTCCCCTCCTGATCAAATTAGGAGAGAACAACAACAAGTGCATTAACTAATCAAACTCTGGTTTCAAACTGATTATTGTAAATTGCAATCATAATTCTACTAATGGCAGCCATCTAAAAAGAAAATTTAAAAAAAGAATAGAATCTCCTTTAGGCAAAATAATAATTCAAATAGGTGCTGTTCCACCCCGTCTTCCTCTGTGGGCAAGAGAATAAGGGGTGAGCACTGAAGCTGGGAGTGGTGGAGCAGCTGCTCGTCTCACTGCTGCCTGCATTGCATCCTGGCCTGGGGCAGCTTCTGTGGGTGCTCCGGGTGCCAGCAGGCACTTCCCTGCCTTGCTGTGGGCAGCAGCCCCGTGCACCTTTGCAGCAGTTTCCCTGGCAACAGAGTCCTCCTGCCAGCAGGCTGCAATGTCAAAAAATAAAGCAAGATGACACCACAGCTCCTTTAAAAAAAAAAAAAAAAGAGAGAGACAATCTGCAGTCCCCTTTTTCTAGCTCCTGTGGCGTTCTTATGGGATGTCTGGGCATCTTTTTGTGCAGGGAGGAGCAGCAAGTACTGTGCTATAGAGATTCCCCACTGCCACACACACAACAAAAGCGTTCGTCTCACTGAGGGTTTTCTGGTGCCCCGGCCATCCCTATGGAGCTTCTGTGCCGCCTGCAGTAGGGGCTGTGGACCCATGACCTCACCCCAAGGCTTCTGCTGAAGGCTCTTACTGCTGTGGGGAGATGCTTGCTCTGTGTTTCTTGGAGTTGCGTGGTCTTGTTTGGTGGTGGCTTAATGAGGAGCACCTCTCTAGAAGGTCTTGTGTGAAGTTAACCCTGCTTGCTGCCCATAGCAACAGAGCTTAACTTGTTTTTGTCTTGTCCGTTTGCTATCTTTTGGAGGCCACGAGTCAATCTTGTTGGATAGATTTCCCATTCATCTTCCTGCTTTGTCTCTACTTCTCCCTCGGTGCAATATTTTCCTCCAAGAGTGCTGGCTTAATCTCCAGAGCTAACCACCTATTTCTCTCCTGCTTTTTGGTAGTTCTCCCACGTGTATGAGTTCCTGCAGTTTGTGAGAAGTAGCTCTGGAGATTGGATGTAACTGCTAACAAAGCACTGAATCAGTTAAAGGCATTTACTCCTTTCAAAGAAAATGCAGCTCTTTTCTTTGACTAATGCTCCTTAGCTTCTACTTCGAGCAACTGATAGACGAGGCAGAAGTGGGTTTTGGATCTGTCTGATGGCCATCAGGAGACTTCTCATCTGATTTAAGAACTCACTAACTAACCAAAACAAACCTGGAACACGTAGGGACTAGAGAGCTTAGGCAGCACAGCAGAAAGCTCTCAAGTATCTGTTGCTTCTTGAAAGCCAGACACAGGTGTAGACACTTGCAGAGATTATTTGTACACATTAATCTCAGTGGGTTGGGGACTCTTGTTTCCCATGCCACACTGTCTTTTTCTGTACATCTATGAAGTCTGTTAATGCTAAGACCTTTTATTCTGACGACTTTGACCAGCCTTGAACTCCTCTTTTGGAGCTGCTTTGGGTAAATCCAGCAGATTTTACAAGGTATCTTGCACCTGTGCCTTGTTCTCCAGTGAAACAGGGCAAGACTTCCCTTATGTTAAAAGCAGGTCATTTAACTTTGCTTTCCAGTATACAAAACATGGTTTCTCATTGCTGTGAGGGTTTCCTCTCAGCCGGCTGGCCTCCCAAACTTAGCAGTGTGCATGACCAAAAGTCATGGCTTCCCCTTCTCCACGCACAGGGTGAAAGTGGAGACCTTCAGCTGCACATACTGGGACGTGTTGAGTAAACCGTGTGTTTGCCAAACACATTTCTCCTCTGAAGCAGTTCTGCTTCTTCTAACATTCAGGTTAAGTTTACTCAATGGGTAGAGTTGTGTTTGGGAGCAGAGCTCCTAGTTTCATTTGCCACTGACACCTCTGTTTGTATCTAATCTGTTTTATTAAGCCAGGTACTCGTAATAATCAGTATTTGGGCCCATGTTGTTTGATATTCATGCTAACCCATCGGGGTTGAATGCATTCACCTGCTCTTTTGATTACCATGAGTATTTGATAACCTGGCTGTTGCCAGCTGTAGGAGAGGTCTTATCTCTGTTCTTGGGGGAATTTGTTCCTCTGGCTCAGGAATACCTCCCTAATGTGAAGAAGATAATTTCTATGGAGAGGCTTATCCTGGGTACAGGACAAGTTCCAAGTTCTGGGACTATAGAGTTACCAGGTAGGCACTGTTTTTTGTTTCTGTGCATGACAAATATTTCTTTGACAGCTAATCCACTGCTGCTGTCTTCATGTGCTTATGTGGAGGGCTCTGCTCCTCCTTTCCTTGGGGTCTGTTAGTGCTCACACAGACTCAAAGATCTTGTTGCCCTCCTCCATCAGGAAGGAAAAAAGGCAAGGGAAGGCAAACGAGCTAATCAGAAGGAGAAAAATAAAGGGAAAGAGAAAAGATGTGATAGAAAATTGGAACTTCTCTCAATGAGGGTGGAAGCATAGAAAATATTGAGGAGAAATTCCTAATGGTGGTTTATTGTGTGTACAGAAAACCAAACCCAGCTTCTTTGTATCACGTGCTACTTTCTCTGTTTTTCTACCAGATCCATTAAAACCTTAGAAATATACAGGAGTCTACTAAAGGTTTCCAGGAGAAAGCCAAGTTGGGTCATTATCACTAAGTGGCTCTTTTGTGGGCTGTATAAGAAGAGTAACGCTCTCACAGCGGTTCTTAGTGCCAAAGTGCAAAACCAAGCCCTACATCAGGGCTAACGTGCTGCTGAGGGGGAATTTTTGACTCCTGCTCTGTGCTAACACCCCATTTCCAAGACTAGTTGTGCCCCAGACACTTAGAAGACGGCATCTTTGGAGCCCTGTTTGGCTTTCTGCTGATTGAGGAGACCCTAAAAGAATATAGAGCACTGATTCTCTCTGATTGAGAGGTTTTATAATGTTGTGCAAGACCAGCTCCTCTGTCACGTTGCCTTTCGAGAAGATGAGGGAAGCAGATCTAGACCAAAGAGTGAGCCTTGTCCTATGGGATAGCAGCACAACCAGCTCTGTCTCTTGGAAATGAACAGCAGGGGCAGTCAAGGAAGAGATTTGCTGGGATCTGGTAGTTCATACTGTCATTTTTCTTGGTCTGTTGCCAACCAGATACAGTCTGTGCTTGGGGAAAACAATGGGATGAGTCAGTCTTCTCTGATCAGGTTGTTATAGGCACCTCTTGCAGGCTCTGATGTGGGCTTTTCTTAGTGGATCTGAGTGTTTGGTTCCAAGTTGTCCTGCTGCTTGTGGTAGGACAGCTCTGTAGCCACAAGGTCTGGTCATCTTTACCCAGCAAGTCCAGTCTTAGATACTTAGCAGACATGGGAAATTAAAATCTCTTCAGCCAGCCTCTGTGAGAACTGCCCATCTCTGAGTCAGAGGCAGGCAAATTCTCCATGTCGGAGGCTTTTGCTCAAAGAATTGATTCAGTATTGGATCAGTAGCAGAGGAACATCATGCCTCTGTGGTTTGTACAACACTTGGCTTCTCCTGCAGGGAGGGCAGGGGTCAAGGTGCACAAGGTGGTACACCTGCTGGCTCAGCTGTGGTTTGCAGCACTATGGCTGGGTTTGGGTTTGCAAGCAGAGGGAACTGCATAGAGCTGCATCAGGGGAGGGTCGGCCTGGGTATCCACCCACCACCCAGAGGGTGGTGAGCATGGAGCAGCTCCCCAGTGAGCACAGCCCTGAGCTGCCAGGGCTCAGGGAGTGTTGGGACACCACTCTCAGCCATAGGATTTGGGTTGTGGATGCTCTTCTGGGTCACCCCCCCATGCTCTAGAGGTTCGATTTTGTGGCGGGGAATGATGCCCAGGCATGCACTAACAGCTGTCGCAGCATCTTTGGTGTTGCAGCTGATTCTTGCTGAGAACGAAGTGCAATGCTTTTCTAATGCTGTATTATATTTTAATGGCAACCAGGTGGTGAGTGGTGTAACCTGGACCCGCAAGGATGCTGGCTGCCTGTATAACCCACACCTGTCTGCTCGTCCTTATGAGAAGCTGAGTGAATAAACATCCTGAAAATGTGAGGAGCGTGGGTAGGTCTGGGCACAGCAGCAGTGTGCGCCCAGACTGCCTGGCTCTCCTGTTTGTAGAAGAGCTTCTCCATGGCAGAGAAATAAGGCGAGCCTGAGGCTTGGTCTGCGTGGAAATTTCCCAGTCTTTTTAATCTATTGCTCATAAAGATTTGATGAATGCATTGTGATCCAGAGAGCTGCTATTCTCTGGATCATGCAGTCAGCCTGTGTAATGAGAACAAAGTTCTTGAGTGGCCTACCTGCCTAGAAAATGCACGCATTGCTTCTAAGAGGGTAGCATGCCTACCAAAAATAGAAGCTCAGGGCTTCTGTTTTTCATATATGCCACCATGGTTGCTTGAGGTTGGAGATGAGGAATTATAACTGGAAACTGTATCTTGCATATGGAGTTGCAAATAGCAAATCCAATGGAGTTATTGAAAAAAAAATTTTTTTTCTAAGCTTAGTTTCTGCTAAAAAGCAAGTTTGAATGCAAGTTGTTACCTGGTTGTTAATTACCTGGTGGTTTGTAATCAGTTCTACCCTAGTGGGCATGAAAACAGCCAGTTCAGTGTCATAACTGAGAAAATACAAGCAGGGAAATGTCTCTGTACTCGGACAAAAGGATTCTCAAGCACTCACGTCCATAGCTAATTTCAGTGCTAAATGTGAAAGATATTAAGATTTTCTAGATGTTTTACTCCTGTTTGGAAAGCCTGTGCTGTTTAAGTCTGTAACTACCTGTTTGTTATTTGGATGAATTAAACACCGCTGCACTCGTTAGCATTTACAAGAGCTTAGTAACACAATCAGGCACTAATGCATTCATTTTCTGCTTGACTGCTCATTCATTGAGATGTTAGTACATAGGAAGAATATGATCAGGGTGACTGTGGGATGAACTAATCAATTCATAATGAATAACCCGAAAATACAGATGTCTGAAGAAGACTTCCTTTGCACTGAGTGAACTCAGCAGAACCGGAGCAGGGAAGCTGGAGGAGGCCCTAACAAAAAGCTCCATCTGGAGCAGGGGTTCCTGTTTCTGTTCCCTGTGGTGCTCCAGGGTCCTGGTTGCTCCTCTCCTGGGGAAGGTGTGAGCCATTACTGCTGTAAGGCTGGACGTGTTGTGCATGTAGACATGCAAGGCTCAGACATCCCCTCCTCATCCAGCCTTATTGATACTGCTGGGGTGTGCTTTCTTACACTTGGACAAGGAAATGCTCCTCCTCTGTTCCTTTCAGGACCTTTTTGGTTCCTACAGACTAGAATGCCATCTGGATCATGCTGATTAGCATGGTGAGTGAAACCACTTCTGTTCACATCCTATATTTCTTGGGTATGAGTAGGATCAAGGCTTCTGCCTTAGAGAAAGCTCCCACCTCCTGAAACTGGGAGTGGTGCATGGAATCCTAGAATCATAGAATGGCTTGGGTTGGAAGGAACCTCCTGGGAAGGAGTCCAGTGATATGCAGGAGCACTTCAATGATCCCATCACGTATGGTGATTCCTGTGTCTTTTGCTGTGAGTGATGGCAGGGTGATTAATGTCATAGGATCATTAAGGTTGAAAAAGACCACTGATATCATCCAGTCCAGGGAGAGGGCAGAGAGATTTAGTATGGGCAGGGGATGTTCAGCCTGAGCAGTGTGTGGCTGTGTGCTTCTCTCTGTGTGGGATTTTGCTTCCCCCTTCTTTCACCCCCTGGCGTTCTTTATTGTCTCTTGCAGGTAGATCACTCATTGCTATAAATTTTCTTATCTCCAGTGCTTTTCCAATTATGGATAACAACAGGAAAGCAGTCATTGGTTTCTAAAAGGTCATCAAGATATAGGGCCCGATTGGGAAGGGGATGACTTATGGAGTTAGCTTGTGTAAATCTGGGGAAGTTTTATGCACAAGTCAGGCACGAAATGTAAGTGAGATTCATAAAAGACAGAGATTTATGCTGGCTTCAGTTAGAAGGAATCAAAATGGTTATGAAAATTTCCTCTCTCTATGCCTGTGCACGCAAAGAATGAGATTCAGTTGTATTTTTCAAGTGCCTGTGGTGCTGGAAAAGGGCTGTCCTGCATGGCGTACAAATGTCTGTCCAGAAGATGCGATGATTTGGTTGGTACTGAGGTGTCTGGAAGCAAAGAAAGGTGTTGGGAGCTGCCATGAGCTCCTTAACCTTCTGACTAATGCACGAAGTCACTTCTGTCACAGCTGTCTGAACAATACATTTGCCAATTAAGTTAATTCAATCAAATCCCATGTAGCCAGCAGAAAGGGCAGAGCAAATCCAGGTGAGGGACAGAGCAGAGTCCAACTTCTCCTCTTTGTTACACACAGGCAGAACAAAGGGTGCACGTGTCTGTGTATAAATATTTGTGAATAACTGTGGTGTGCAGCCACAGTATAAAAATCCTGTGTCCTCTCTACCTGCGTGAGTGGTGACTCCCAACGTTTTCCCAAATCTTGGAAAAATGGCAATTCTTGGTTGGAATGCAGCATGTGAGGATCCAGGCTCCTCTCCCTTGATCAGTTTCACCCCACCAGGTGACCCAAGTTCTGCCAAGAGGAGGACATGATTCTGCCTGATAACAAGATGGGGCCATGGGGACTGCCCTGTGGCTGGTGTGATGAGAACTCCATTGTGCTTTGTCAGGTTCTGTTATGTTGTTATGTCTGTCTTATGTTGAGATCTGGCTTGTTGCTCATCTCTGTAAATATATCCAGAGCCTCCTGGAGGTCATGGTCAAATCCAGGAGATTCCAGATCATGTAAATTATCTTCCTTATATTAAACCTTTGGATGTGGTTTAGTGGGCAGTATTGGTGGTAGGTGGTTGGTTGGACTGGATGATCTCAGAGGTCTTTTCCAACCGTAATGATTCCATTACTACCCCGCAGTATCTCAAGAGATTGTAAGAACGCTCGTGGCTGCAACATCCCCTCTCCAATATGGGGTTTGGGTAGAGCCCGGACCTGGTGATAGCTCTCTCCTCCAGACAGGAGGAGCTAAGAGCAAAATACCTTTGATTAGCTACTCTTTTTTTCCCCCTTTTTTCCTTGCCCTGTTGTCAGGACAAAGAATGGCAACAGCTTCCAAGTGCCGGCTTCCAGATTGACACCGAGTGAATGCGGCCACTTGTAATCACTGCCCGCGAGCATTTATCACTTCCCCAGATTAGAACGTGGGGAGCAGGTGTCTGACCTGCGATGACAACAACATGAAGTGGTGGTAGGGAGGAAGGAAATAGATAAGATGTCATTTTTCAGCACAGTTTTTCTCCCTTTAATGCGCCCCTAGATTATGGGAAACAATCACGGGATGCGGAGCGCCAGTGTTTTATGGTGTCAGTAGGGTTTAAGGTTTTAGGTGAGAAAAAAAAAAAAAAAAGTGGTGTTGGATTCTCTATATAATGGAGTACTTATAGCACACACTAAGTTTTTTAAATTTATTTACTTGGGGCAAGAAAGATAAATGGGATTCTGTATCCTAGTGCTTTTATCCAGAGGAAATTAAAAGGAGTAGAGTTCTCTTGAACTTGGCCTCCACGTAGGGCAGAGAAATGACACAGAAATGACCCCCCCTTAGATTAAAGACCTGCTCATGCCTTGAAGGAGGTGGTAGAAATCAGTCTGTGAAAAGAAAGCGTTTCCTCCTTTTGTATTTTCCTCTTCTCCTTAACTCTATATTTTTCTCACTAAAGGTAACGCAAGGAAAATAAGAAACAAAACAACTTTTCTTTGGTATCTTCTACTCTTAAACACTTCTCTTGTGACCTATGGGTGCTGCTTCAAAGCTGACTTCAGTTTTTCATTGCTGAGCATATTTTAAGATGGATGCTGAAAGCAGCATTAACTTTCCCGATCTGCAGTTTGGAGTTTAAAACCTCATCTCTCATCTTAATAACGGTAATTCTGCTCTGAACTGCTTTGCTTGGCAAACGTCCTGTGCATTTAAACATCACAACATCACGGGGTCAATGAGTAAAAACTGCTGGAACTCAAATCCAGTTCTTAAATATTGCATGGATCCGAGCTTTGAAACCTCATTGGAGATCTGGTGTTGCAATTTGGGGGTGGGAAAAGAGAAGCTGAGGGGCAAAGGGGGGTTGCAGGGGATCACACTGAATATGAAGGAGAAGCTCATCGTCACACCTTCAGCTTCTCTGCTCTGCCTGCTGGGCAGTGCTTTGTTGGATAAGCACTCAAAGATTCCTCTTCCAATGATCTGAGTGTTGGAAAAACATGATAGCACGTGGGAAGGGTTTTCCTACCACCCAGCACTTGAGAACAGCTTCTGCAAGGATTGATTTCTCCCTTCTCTGTTTGGTTTGGTTGACTGGTGCTATGTAAGCCTAGGTAAGAGTTGGAACCAGAAGCCATTTACAATGGGTCTCTATCTTCTTGTTAAGTGGAATCAAACTAGATTTTTCTTCTCTGCAAATTTCCAAGCAGTGCACCTGTAGCACATCTTGACTCTTAGCAGTCATAGAATCATTAAGGTTGGAAAGACCTCTGTCATCAAGTCCAACCATCCATCCTCCACCACCATACCACTAAACTGTGTCACTCGATGCAACATCCACCCTTTTCTTGTGTGTCTCCAGGGACCGTGACTCTGCAACCTCCCTGGGCAGCCTGTGCCAGTGCATCACTGCTCTTTCTGAGAAGAAATCCAACTTGAATCTCCCTTTGTGCAACTTTAGGCCATTTCCTCTCCTCCTATTGCTGTTATTTGGGAGCAGAGGCCAACCTCCACCTCATCACAACCTCTTTTCAAAGAATTGTAGAGAACAATCAAGTGTCCTCTGCTCCTCCTCTTCTCCAGATTGAGCCATCCCACTTCCCTCAGTCACTGCCTATAAGACTTGTGCTCCAGAACCCTCCACCAGTCACAGCGTCCAAGGCCAGTGCCAGCATCCCCAGTGCAAAACAAGCCTCATCGTTGCCAGCCCTCCAAGCATCCTTTATGTGCTAAGGAACAGCCCATGGGGAAAGTAGTTTGCAGCTGAGAGAGGAGGAGCAGTGTCTCAGGGATGCAGGCCTTCCCTGAACAGAAGAAAAATCCAGTGAACCCCTACAGCAATGGAGGGAGCGAGGAGGGGAAAAAAAGTCCTGCACTACGATGGCATGCAAGGATTGCCTCTGCGTGCACCCATTTCTCTCTTGTGCGAGCAGAAGCACAATGTGTGCAACAGCACAGCCCCTCTGGTCCTCCATGTGCTGCGTTGCACCTCAGTGCCAGCAGGTGATCTCTGCAGGATCGGATCAGCATCAGCAGCTCCTGGTCGTTGAAGGTCGAGCTGTCAGAAGTGACAAGGGGGAAGAAGAATTTAGAAGCACACCTCTTGTCCTTGCTGGGGTGATCTTTGATAAAAATGCTATGGGAGGTTTTTCATATCTAAATACAAATAAGGATAAAATTTTGGAGGTAGTGGCAATGAAACCAAGGATTTTGTCTGTCTCTGCCTATACCAACCTTCTGGCTAGCAATCTGAATAGAAATAATAACTCAAAAGGGAAGATAATTGAATTAAACAGGCAACAAAACTGGGGAATAAGACTTCTGATGAAGGAGAGTGGCTTGGGAAAAAGTAGAGGAGGTGGCAGGGAAAAGCAGCGCATCTCTTTAAATTGTCAATCTCTCAGGGCAAGGTTGCTGCAGACATAATGAGTGTCCTAGTGAATTATCTCCCACTTTTATTGTCTGTTGCTACCACGGAAAGATGGGGAGGTGGGGAAACTAACTTTTTTTTTTTTTTTTTTTTTTGAATTTGGACAGACTTAAAGAAGTGGCATCAAATTTGAAGGGCACCCAATCAATCTGTTGTCCTAGCTGCATGAAATTGTATTTCCCTGCCACTTCATATCTTATTTGCAGCAGCTGGGCTGTAAGTCATTGGTGATAACATTCTTTATTATGCAGCCGTGTTTATGAACTGTGCCTGGAAAGAGATGATAGAAATATGCAGCAATATGCAAAGGGGGGGCTGCTGGGGGAGGGGGAATAAATGCTAGTTGCTAGGGCAACCGTGGGGCTATTTTGGGCATCAAATTTTACAGATGATGAAAAGCATTTTCATGTGATGCTTGGTCTCTCCGGGAAGAGAAGGGGAGAGAGGGCACACAATAAACCAGGAAGATAATAGTCAAGAAGGCAGTCTTTTAATTTATTTTTTTTGTATATAAATACACGTATAGTTTCAGCTATCCCAAAAGCACATTAAAACCAAAGGAGCTGGCACCTCCCAGCAAAGGAGAGGGGTTTGGAATAACCACATAAGCAACGGCATGCTGGTAGGTTGGAGGCTCTCCCAAAGGAGTGGCTCTTGGGCCGCTGTCCTCAGGCAAAGGTCTCCAACCTGGAGCAGCCGAGGTGTTTCCCACCACGTGTATGGGATGGCTGCTCTTTCTCTAGCTCCGTTGTGGTGATGCTGCTTTTAGTTAGGTTTTGCTGGAATTGCGTTGGCTCTGAAGAATAACCAACGTAGGAGCGCTGTTTGTTGTTTGAGTCACTCTTAAAATCCTTGGGACCCTGCGTACGTTGGGCATTGAGCTGGGTAAAATGAACAGCGACTGCTTTCAGCCTGAAACCTCTTTCGACTCCAAAATAACGTGACTGTCTTATTGCTCTGAAGTTGTGTTTTTAATTAAGCAGTTATCAGCAGCGGTGAGATTCTTCTCAAATAATTAAATCAAGGTAGTTTAGTGACTAATTGTGGAGCGAATTGCTGGGACCGTAAGGCTGCTGTTGAGACGGCCTGTTTTCTTTCAGAAAATTAATCCAAGTGATGTGTGTTGCTCAGAAAGTAGAGCACTCTGCTGGATAACGGGCATGCTTTGTTTCTTAGAACTGCATCTTTCGAATTCTGCCTCCCTGCCTTTGAGTTTGCTTCTCCACAAACGTGCTTTGCTGCTTTGTTGTTCTTTTTCACCTGTTGCCCTGCAAAGCTCAATGCGGAGGGCTGCAAAGGGAAACTGCAGCAACCTGGTTACCAAACATCACCATAAACCTGATGTGATGAGATCATGTGTGTGCGTGGAACAGGACTTTCTAGTTGGGATTTCCCAGCTTCTGGCCCAGGCAGCTCTGAGCCAGCCCTGTTCCTTGCATCCCAGTATTGAATGCAGTGGTTTTGTTGTTTGCATGCCAAACTGGGACGTAGATTGCTTGCTTGGCATGTAGTGATTCTCTTGCTGTTGTACATCTCAGATATAAATAGCCGGTGGATATCTGCTGTCCTATTAATTTGTGTTTGTCAGGAAAGCAAGGGGAAATCCCATGCACGAACCCAAGTGTGTGCAGGCGTACGGCCGCATCTGTGACATCAGTGTCCATCCACGTGCCTTATTGCTCAGCCTTACTGAAACACATCTGGGTAGTGTTGGATGTCCCATTCATGACTTTGTTACACCTCACAAGCCTGCAGCCAGCCATGGGGATGTTATTTCTTGTTCTAGGTAATGGTGTGAAATTCTGGCTTTAGCACCACCCTGGCTCTCTGCTGGGAGGAACCACTGCTGGAGGAGGTACTGTTAGGGAAGTATCAATTCCTCAGTGTCTTTTCCAGAGCGTTCCTGCTGCTGCCTTTGGGATTTTCCTCTGGGCCTCAAGGATTTCCTATAGCACAAAGAGCTGAAGCCATCTGTGCTCTATCCTACAACAACCAATGGTACAAACACAGGAGTGAAACTTGAGAATAACACAAATTCAATTTTTTGTTTTCTCAGGACATGGAAGCTTCTGGCTCTGAATTTGAACATGACGGCAGTCAAGATGTCAATGGCAGACAGGTCAGTCTCTTGGATTTAATTGTTTTTTAAATGAATAACTAAATTGTGCTGTTGACACTGATTATGTCCACACCGTCTGCATGCCCTGTTTGCAAAAATGAATCCTTATCATTGCTGAGGTGTATTATGGAAAAGGCACCAGACCTGATGTTTTTGACTTGGAACTCAGTTTCAGGATGGGCACGAGCTCTCCGTGAAGCAATTTGGTGTAAGGTATGGAGACAGATCAAGGCAGATAGGTTTGTGTGAGCCTGAGGGTGCAAATCCTGTAGGAGATCCTGCACTCCTCCAGATCTCTGCCCCACTGCCTTTTTGTGGGGGACACAGAGGAGGTGTTCTATGAAACTTGGTGTGATCTGCACATTCCTTCTGGAGTAGGACAAGTGTTGAAAAACAAACAAACCCCCCGCAAATATTTGTTTAAATGTTCCGCTTTTCCAGTTTATATTCCATTTGCATGTGGGATGGGGAAACGATGCATTTTAATCCAAACAGTGGAAATGAGAATGAGAGAGAAACCAGCAGATAAAAATGTGTGTTCTATCAGCCCGCTTCCAGATTTAGGTCTGTCTACATGCATAAGCACGGTTATAACATCTTGTGTATGTTGTGTATGTGTGTGTTTGCATACATATATATATATACACATATATATGTGCATTTTGGTTAGAATTTTATGTTGTCATAACCTAAGTGGCAGCCCCATACCTGCCAGCTCTCCAGCCCATGTGCCTGGTCCCCCCTTGGCAGATGCTTTCAGTGGTTGGTGCTCAAACCATAAGGAATTTATCGAAGTTTGACTTTGCTTAACAGCCTTGGAAAGAGAAGTTCTTGCATCTGTATCCTACGCATGTCAAACTCAGGCAGGTAGGGTTCTTTAGGAAATCCTGGGATATGATGAGAAAAAACACCAACTCCTCCTGCAGAGCGCCCACCTCTGCTGCTGCTGCTTTTGGGATGTGACCCTCTTGTCTGCCCACCCCATTCCCTGGAGCTGCAGCCCCCAGTGACCGTGGGATGTGGGATCACTGCCCCAGTGATGCTCAGCACTCACAGCACAGCTTTGCCCACTGCTGGGCTCTGTCCCGCCTGCCTGAGCAGCCCTTCCCCTGCAGGCAATTCAGAATTTCCTCTCTGAGTGTGCCTCCCCTCTTCAGATGTGCTGTACAATGTCTCTCCACTGGATACCCACTGAATGCCTAATTTTTAACCACTCTGGCTGTCAGATCCACAAAAGCTGTTACTGGAGGTGTTTGCATAAAAGAGCTCCACTATAGGTATCTGAGAGCAGCTGGCGATGCTCTAGACAGTATCCAGCAGTGCTGAGCCAGGCAGGATGCTTTAGTCTCCCTGGCTTAATGGTTATGTGCATTTTCTTAATATACCCTCCCCCTCAATTGCCTTTTAAATTAGCATTCAGGATGTGTCCAGCCTAGAAAGAAACCAAGTTTGGAGGCTCTTCGTTTCAGGCGACTTTTGTGATATTATTTGAAAATAAAGTCATGGCTGGGCTGGGTTCAGCTGCAGGCCTGGCCATGGCTCTGAGACGAAGCAATGCCACGGTGGTTTTGACTGATCTGATGGCATTCCCAGGCTATAGTTTAAGGAATTTTTTATGAGCAGAAGTCACCTGGGAGAAGCACTGGGCAGTGGAGCCCCAGCACCACAATGCTTTATGTTGGTGGCAACCTCTGGTGTTACTGCAGGCTTTGGGATGAGATGTGATAATGATGATAACAGTGGAAAAACGCTGAAGGATGAGTTGCCCTGATGAGCACAGAAGCACAGAGAGGCAGGTCGTGTTTTGCTGTGGCTTACAGGGAACCAACCACGTATCTCAGTGCTACTGCTGGGCTATGGGGTGCTCAGAGCACAAATAACCACTGTCGAAGTTAATATAATCAAAGAATAAGGGAAGATTGGATGTTAGAAATTAAGTTGTTATACATTAAAGCAGCTCTGCTGAGCTCCTTGCAGTTATCCCAGGTGTTTGCAAATGCAACAGGGAGGGCTTGGCTCCGTTTTTCCAGCTGGTGATTGGCTGGAAAATGGCATTTTCTGCTACGTAAGTAAAAGCGAGTGGGGTAACTTTGTCATCAAAACAGAATATTTTGTGTCGGAGTCTCTGTGTGTACTGTAAACCAGACAGACCTGTTGTCCTCTTACAAGCTTTAAATTACACAGGCAAATGTAATTACCCATTCTCTTTGTTATTAGTGTGCAGCTAGGAAGCTCCGAGCTATCGGCCCTTTCTTGGTATTTCAAAGCTTACTTACAAGATGCATCCTTGATATTGAACACAATGAGATGTCCTTTTTTTTTTTTTTTTTTTTTTTTAAATTAAATAAAAAATTTGCCAAATGTGACTATTTATTCACTGCAAATTGTCTCTGTAAATAATCTTCATCAAAAGTCAGAACCAATCCCCATTAGTTGTTTAGATTAATTAATGAGTCCCCCTGGAGCCACCCAAATGAATTCAATTTAAACGTCAACAACTTGGCTATGGAGTTTCCCAGGTTGGCATTAAGACAATATTAAACCTGCAATAAGTCACATTTAAAATGTTAATTCAAAGAAGCTCTCCATTTAGAGCATTTAATTAAATCCTTAAATAAACTGCATGGGCTCAAAACCAGATGGTTCTGCATTTTCATTGCAGCAGAGAGCCTTGAAGTCATTGAGGGAAGTAATATTGGAGGCATGGTGAAGATAACCAGGATATATAGTGTAATAAAATCTAATCTTGTTTCCAGCAGGGAGATTCAGTGTATGTACACAACCTAGGCTAAAATTGTAAGTTAATTACATTAACCCCAGTGTACTCTGGTATCTGAGCAGCCAGAGATGAAATTAGTCTTTTTCCTATCATAAGATTCTTTTCAACTTCACTATATTAATTTTTAGCCAAATACTTACTCATAAGGAAAATTGAAGTTAATGTAACCAAAGACAAAGTAATGCAGTCTTAATATTCTGAAGGGATTACGGAGGGCCGTGAAAATACACTTTGCAAATGTCACTCACTTTGAATGGATTTGTGGTGGGGAGGTGGGGGGAAGAAGAATTATGGCTGTGATCCACACCGCGCTGGGGTTTAATAAAAGTCGTGATTTCAGAAATTTGGGCCCGAGGAGGAGAAATAAATAACGTGTCGGGACCTCTGCCTGGGTGAGACGTGGTGAGTCATCTCCTCTGCTCTGCAGAGCCATGAGATCTGCGCTGAGGCAGCGGCACAGGTTGCCCAGAGAGGCGGTGCTGCCCCATCCCTGCAGACAGCCAAGGTCAGGGGATGGGCTGTGAGCGCTGATGGAGCTGTGGGTGTCCCTGCTCAGTGCAGGGGTGGCACCAGACGGCCTTTAGGGTCCCTTCCAACTCCAACCATGCTGCGATTCTGTGCTACTGATACTCTAGAAGATGATTTGGGTTAGGATGCTTCATTCTTCACTACTGTTTTATTTACTGTCAGTGGATTGGTGGCAGTATGCTTTGCAGTCTGTGTTGTGCTCCCATTCTCTGGGCACCTGACCCTCCCCATATGCTGCAGGGTCCTCCTGCCTGGGGCTTCCCTCTATGGTGAGAAGGTCTTAACTCAAGAAATGAAAGTCACCACAAGAAAATTCAGCTTGCTCCCTTCCCATGAGCTGTAAAACAACAGCTGTTGTTTGTGTGGCTGAGGACAAGGAATGACTTTTTTTTTTTCCTGTTAATAATCCAGAAAGTGGAATTTGATTCCCCCAAAGTACGGAGCTCTTCCGGTTGGGGAATAAAGCAGATGAGGGAGGAAAGCTGCCTTGCTTCAGTGGAAGTGCAGATCTGTGCTGTTTGGTATTTCTGGGGGGTGGGAGCCCATCCTGAGTGGGACATGAGCAAAGTCAGTGGCACAGACTTCACGTGTCTGATAGTGAAATGGCATAGAGCTGGTGATGCTTCTCTGCATCTGCTTGCACTGGGGCTGAGAGGACCTCCCCAGAGCTGCATTTCCTTAGAGGGGCTCTGTGCTGCTCCTTGCCCTCCCACCCCTCCCTGCCCCATCCTGCAGTGCTGAGGGTTTCACCCTGCACCCCCAGTCCCTTCCTGTTGTTGTAGTGTCTGCATGATGCTGCCAGGATGTGGTCACCTCCTTCCCAGGGCCTCGTGATGAGCCACTTGTGGGGTGCTGGGTGTGTGTGTATGTGTGAGGAGGGGAGGGGTTACTGCTCTATGCTTCTGTGTCTGGGAGGGCTGAAGGAGCGTGGAGAGCTTCCTGTCCCATGCTTTGAGAGGCCCCAGCTGAAATACTCTGGAAATTACCTTGAATGTGGCCTCCTGTGAAACAGTATTCCAATTCAACCAACCCCCAGAATAGCAAATCCTGAATCTTTAAAACTGGGAGATTTTCTCCCAGAAGACATCAGAAAACATGGGTGATTTTTCCCCGTTCTATCCTTTTATCTTCTCAGATGGTATTTATCAAAGGGCCACCTGGGCGCCAGCTGGTTGCCGTGCTGCAGGGTGCCTGGGTGCTCAACGAGCATCTCCGTGAGGAGCCCCTTTGAGCCTACAGAATGGGAAGCTTTGCAGGGATCAGACTGGGATGTGACTGAGAAAACAGATTTAGCACTTTCTTAGGCACTTCTAGTGGAGTAAGCTGCCCGTGGCTCCCCTTGTTCAGATGAAGATGCTGCTGTTTCCTCGTGCTGGTGCAGCTCCCAGCCCTGGTAACTCCCTATGGAGGACTTGCACTTTGTTGAGGCTTAGGCTGAGCATCGTGATTAAACATGAGAAATGCATTCAGAGCAGTGTGAATGTGCTGGCATCTCTATTAGTGTGAAGCAAAGAGGATGGACAGGTGCTGGGAGAAGGGTGCCAAAGACTTTTCCTTTCTTTGGGATAGGAGAGAAGGGCGTGGGATGTGTTTGGTTGTGGGGAGCTGGACTTGAGAGCTGATTTGGTCATTAAGAATACTGCCTGATTTCATATTATTGATTAATGAGGATTCATTTGATAGTATTAGGCAGCTCTTTACTTATTAAAGATAAAAGCTCGCTGCCTCTAGCGCTGGTGTGCACCCTTCCTTTCCCTGCTCACCCCATGCCAGACTCTACAGTGTGTTACCCCACATCCCATGGCTGACGATGGGCTGTTAGCTGATGCTGTGAGGGTGCAAAACCAATGAGGAGAAAAACAGCAAGCCCAGAACGCTCCTTCCATCACCCAGTAAGCTGTTTCCCTGGCAACACCAACTTCTCTCAGTGCGACTGCTCCGGGATCACCCTTCCCAGAGATACCCCTGTGAGCTGCTCTGCCCTTTAGGGCTGCCTGGTGGCAGTGGGGATGTTTGACATCACACAGAGCTGGACTGGGAGGCAAAGAGAGGAGGAGCATCGGCGTGGTCATTTAAGGATATTTTTAATTCATATTTTTTTCCCATCTTCCGAACCCATCTCTGCCTGGTTTCCTTCTCACCAGATCTGGCATTTTGAACCCTCTCTCCTGCAGGTTTCTGCCTCCACATCCCTGCTATGGGGTGATGGTGCGAATGCATAGCGGGCTGTTGTGCCAGCATGCTGGAAGAGGCACTACAAATGCCACTCATTGTGCTGGCTGAGCTCCTACAGAGCTGGCACGCTCTTCATTTCCTAACACCATTTAAAGTGCCAAAGCTGTACAAAAGCTCACCCAGCCACACAGTCCCAACAGCAAGGCTCTGACTAATGAGTTACTGTGCATTTAGCTGTGCCTTTTCCAGCTCTGTTTGACCCGTGCATGCATCAACCCCTTCCCTGGGCGTTACCCACTGAGCCATCGCAACCGTCGGGAGGTTTTGGAGCAGCACCTAGCTGGTATTTACCTGCAATTTTCTCTGTTTGACTTCAGCAATCATGTTTGTCCTTTTCTCCAATGTTCTGCTGCTCCCAGTGCTATACGAAGTGCTAGGGCATGTTATATTTAAAGCCTCTTTTATTTCTGCAGGACAGGGATTTAAGTGTCTTTAAAGAGCTCGGGGCCGGGGAGGGCTCGCTCACCTCTTGGTGGCCACAATAGCACTCCTATTATTTGGGAGTGTTCTTAAAATCTTCCCAGCTATTGGTATTTCAGACACTGTATTTGGTTTTTTAAGCTTTAATGGTGCAATAGGAACAACGATGTGCACGCGACATAGTACCAAGCTACCAACTACAGAGGCCTTGGGTAAATGGATGCCTAAATTGGTGGATTTGCTCTGTCCCACTCTGACCCGAGAACAGTGTTTTGGTACGAAAAGGTTTTTAAGTGCAGCCATGACTGGATGAAGGGCAGGGGCGCTTGCCAAGAGAGTTCAGTCGGAGCATTCAACCTCTGCTTCTGGCCACCCAACTTCCCATCCCATGTGTTCCAGCGCAGTTCCTGAGTTTGCTCCTTTTTTCCTTAAAAGTAGAGCTCCCTGATGGAGATAATTAAGGATTGCTGCAGGTCTGTAGGAGCTGTGTATGATGTTTTTCACACAGGTGACTACTAATTTCCAACAGTGGGTCTTGCCCACTAAATACTCCACAGCCCCATGGTGCCTACACTATTATGAGGAGGGAGGGTTTTTCAACAGGGCTCTGCTGACTCAGCTCTTCTCTTGGTGAAGTCAATGACAAACCTCAGCTTGCCTCCAGGGCTCACAATGAGCTGCTATTGTGTGCAGCTGAAAATCCCACCTGCAGTGGTGACACCCGGATGCTTTGCAGGTGCGTTGTGCCTGTTGCCTAAACAAAGCCTGGTCAGAAACATGGATAGGAAATAAATATTTTAGCAAAGACCTTTTGGTTGCTTTGATGATGCTTCTTCCCATCCCAGCTGCATTCCACCGTAGAGATGTAGGAATGAAATGGTGGAGGGATATATTGTCTATTTTTGGCCAAGTAGTTCCTGGAGGCTTTGCATGGTGCAGTTCTGCTCATCCCGCTCCAGAAGGTTCTGCAGCACATGGAGCTGCAGGGTGTCCAAAGGCAAGGTGGAAGGACTGTTTTTGGGGCAATTTGTTTGTATTTGTCAGGTTTTGAGGTTTGTTTTGTTGCGGCTTTTTGGATCACTTTGTATTCTCCATGCTTAGTTTCAGATGAGCAATAAAGCCAAGACTCTTCTCACCTGTGGTCATTAAATATCTTGCAGCATTGTTTGTAAGACCGGGGGATCTTGGTGAAATCCCACCTCGATTAATTATACACTGCTTCCCCAAAGTTCTGCTGGCGGTTGCAGCACCTTCCCCTCCTTTCTGTGTTGTCAATTAGAGCGCTGGCTTGTTAGCTGTTTTATTATCTGTTTCCTTTTTATAGAAGCTCAGAGGTGGGTCTGTCAGTGCTGGAAGAAACGTGCAGTAAATAGCTTGCATACTGCGGCGTCGTGCTTAAGAAAGGCTTGAGGAGATCTGCGGATGAGAATTTGTTTGTTTTCCTCTAAACGAGGGCAAATGCAGCAAGTGCATCAAAGCTGTCTACCGTGGAGCACCTGGCTCCACCTGTGGCAATTTCTTCCAAATATCCAGCCTACGCTTCTCCTGGTGCAGTGTGCATTGGGTATCCCTGCTCCTGACCCACGCTCACTGTGCTCCTGGCATTGACCCACTCATCCAAGTGCCACTGGGAATGGGACACTTGGTGACACGGTTGTGCCATGTCAAACACAGCTCAGCTCTGGTAGCTTCTCCCACCTTTGACTAATTGCTGACCTGACATCTTTCTGATAGTGACCTTGTTTCAGCGAGTAATTCAAGTATCTTTCAGTGTCAGAAATAATAAGTGCCACAGTGAGATGAACAAGCAGAGCTTAAGTTGAGCACAGATTAATGGGGTTTTAATATTCCTAATTTAATCACTCCTTTCTGTCTGAATGTGTGCAACATGATGTAGCAGCTAATTATTTTTTTAACCGTGATGAGGATCTTTCCTAATCATTTTTATATTTAACATGAATGAAGGGAGGGCAGTGATTAATGAGGGAATAAATCTCACGAAACAGAAGCAAGCACATGATCAGTTAAAAATACAGCTGTCTGTTGTGGTTTTTTTTTTCCCTCCTCCTTTCCCTACACAGCTCATAGTTCACCAGCTGCACCTTCTTGGCTCAATAGCTGTCCTCAGCCCTTTGCCCATCCCTGGGTGGCTCTGCTGGCATCGCTGTGCGTGAGCATCTCTGGTGAATGCAGTGTTATTTTTCTTTTGTAAAGAGAAAAAAAAAAAAGTGCTCCACTAGATCCGTTAATGGTTGGATAAGATGTCTTTTCAAATATTTGTTCCTGACAGGGTGTTTGGAATTGCAGATGAGAAGCAAACCAGCTCTCAGCATCTGTCTGTTGCTACTGTACGTTTCCATTGTGCAGAACAGAGACAAAGCCAGGCAATTCAGAGCTGAAGTGGATACTCTTGAAAGGTTTTTCCCCCTCTTCCCTCCTGTTTCCCACGTTTAGCTGCTTCTCCTCTCTCTCTCTAACCTCTATTTCTTCTCCTCTCTCCCAGCCCCCATGGTTTTAGGAGCCCGTCCTCTGCCTGCAATTCCTCCCTTCTCCCCCTGCCAGCCCCTTTGTGCAAACAGATCGACCGTTCTAGTGTTTCTCCTGAGCTCTCAGGTCATAGGACAACTCAGGCTGAAGGTTATGATGGCCAAAGGTGTGGCGTGGGGCTGTTTTCCCCCCATCTGAGTGCAGCACAGTGATCTGTCACCAGCATCACCCAATGGCTCCAGCCAATGTCCAGGGTCAGTGCTCATGGCTCTGACGATAGAGCATTGCTGTGTGTCTTTGCTGCAAACCCAGCATCCTTGTGTTCGTTCACAGAAAGCTCTAACCAGGAACCCAAGGTGCCCCTCCATTAACTGTGGCCATGGACAATCTGTTTTGTTTTTCTTTTTGGTGGGGAGATTCTGTACGTGGAAGTGATGCGATGGGTTCTTGGCAGTGTGGGGTCACTCTGATGCGTCTCTCCTCCCCAGCTAACGAGCAGAATTTTAATAAGTGCTTGAGATGAGTGGTGCCTGAGCAGTGCTGGCAGCTGCCCCCTAACCTCGGCATCTCTGCAGATAGTGAAATTGATCTAATTGGCTAAAAAAGAAAACTAGGCAGAAATATGACTTCTTTTGCTTAACACCTTGTCACTGCTTGCTTGTTGGGTAAGAGGCAGGGAGCTCAGAGGTCAGCATCCCAGCCACTGGTGACGTGCCTATGGCTCGGTGGGCATTTGGGATCTGAGATCCCAGCTCTGTGCAAGCAGGTGGGGTCCCAAAGAGCTGAGGGCGACTCAAGTCCAAGTGCATGATTGTTTCCAAACTCTTTGTCTCTTTTGCATGAGGTTTCCTCACCACTTCCCATAGCATTGCAAATAGCAAAGGTATAATTGCATTTGTCTTCCGAACTGTCTCTCCTTGAGGGCAAGCTCTGCTTTGGCCTTGATTCGATTTCATACTTTTAATCCCAAAGAAAAGGCAGTGCTTAAGTATTCATTACAAAATTGTGTTTTATATGGTCAGTATCCCCCTTCTAATTACTGTATGTCATCTCTTTTCTCCTGTAGTCCCAGCTCTCTTGCAGCACAATGCTGATACTCCTGAAGCTTCCCCACATCCGTGTAATAAATAAATAATCACACTTATTCTGCTGTCAAAGCCGAAAGCATGTACAGCTGTTTGCCACAAGATACACTGGGACTGCAAGGTACAACATTTCTTAATTAGACTGACCTGAGGTTGTTGAGGTTTTTTTTCTTTTTCTTTTTTTAAAGCAGCTTCATTAACTCAGGAACTTAATTGCAAATGACTAGACAAGCTCTACTCTTGGTTACTGAGAGAGGTTAGAGCGTTTCTCACTAGGGATTTGATCCGTGGAGACATTTTGCAGCTTGATTTTTGCGAGGAAGGCTTTAGGTGTGCTCAGAGCATCTTAATGCCAGGCTCAGAATTAGCAAAGTAATTAGAGCTTCAAAGCGGAGATGGAGCTGAGCCAGAGCCTGGCCAACCTTTTTGATCTTACAAGCCATGCAGCAGAATCTCCCTAATGTTGGGAGAAATGGGACATGGGGAGGGGGGGGTGATCTGGAAGCAGAGCTGGGAATGATGGGTTTTAAAAAAAAACTAAAAGCTGAACAGTTCAGAAGATCCCTACAGGAGCTGTGGGAGAGCTGGATAAGGCCAGGCATGGCCATCCCCAGGTACTGCTGTCCCTGTCCTGAGGTATGGATGGGACCTCCCTGCTCCCACCCAGGTCTTTGGTGCATTGTCCCCAGATATCTCAGGAGATGATGTGATTTGGAAACAGATCTCTGTGAGGAGATGGGGAGGGCTCAGGGAGCTGCTGTGGAAGATTTTTGTGTTCTTACCCGGTGTAAGCAGGCAAGGCAGATGGAGCTGGTTTTGAGGAGCGCTGAGAGTCTGAATTTTGAAGGGGTTGTGTTGACCAACAGTCTGGTCAGCATTTGTGTTGACCAACAGTCTGCTCTTAGTGTGTTCTGTACGTGTAATACGGACATAGAGCTGATTAAAAGACCTGGATATTCTATGTGAAGGTCTTCCCTGGTATATTTTATCAGCAAGGAGTGAGGTATTGATGTCTGACCTTCACCACTTCTTCCTATCTTGTGCTGCCTTTGGTATTTGCATGTGCAAGTAGGGATGGTGTTAGCTGGTGGGTCTTTGTGCTGCTCTGCTTGTACAATGAGGCAGCAGCTGTGGTTGGACACTTTGCAGCTCGTCACTTGGAAAAACACACTGAGAATAACGTGAGGAATGACACAAAGCACCACTGTTCCTTGCACTGCCCAGCTCTGTGGCACTTGCTTGGCTCAGAGCAAAGCCAGGCTTTGCTGGGGCACCCATGGTGCAGCACAATGTCATGGTGACATGGGACGTGGCTGCTCCTGCTGCTCCCTGCCCTGAGCAGAGCAGCACCGCCGAGGTGCAGGATGTTGTGGTTGTGCTCAGTCAGTCACAATGCAGCCAAGCCTTTCATCTCCCAGCACCAGCTGTAGGCAAATTCTAATTTCTGCAGACCAGTGTGGTACCCATGCAATCTGTGGAGAGGAGAGAGGTTCTGCGACCCTATTCCTTCCCTACCTCAGTCTTTCAGCCCTCTGGACTGTGAGAAGTCTCAGTAATTCCCATCCCTTATTAGTCTGTGCCAAGGAAAGAGGGCTTTGAGCTGCCTGTGTGACACCCGAGTTCCGCTGCACAACAAATCTACTCGAAAGCCTTTGTCGTATATAACCCACTTGAAGCGAGAGCATTCAGGTAAGGAAATGAAGGGCTGCAGGGCTCAGCTGTGCAAGATGGAAATAATTAGGGCATGTTTATCACATGCTCAGACCTACAGAGGTGAAAAGCAGGAGACTGGTTCAGAGAGAGCGGGGTGGGCAGGGAAGGACCTGACACGAGAGTGAATTAAACCTCTCCAAAAGGTTTGTGTTATTCGGGTACACCCCCCTCCCTCCCTCTCCTTGCTCTAATGGAGGTGATCTCTGCCTCGCTGCCCTTTCTTTTCAAGGTCTCAGGACCTGTTGTGTTCAAAAGGTTAAAGCCTGGGAGCTACTGAGGGATGGGGACAATGTTAAAAGGCACTGGGTGGAGAATGTTTTAAGATTTCTAGCAGGATTCAAGCTGGCGAACATAATAGGGAGGGGAGAAAACCTTCAAAATGTGAAATCAGCCACTGGTCTCATCACTTCAAAAAATATATTTTTCTAACATAGATGAGCTCTGGTTCAGAGGCTCCTATTTCTGCTCGGGTTAGGTATTCTCCCATAGACCTTCTCTCCGTGTTGCAGAGCTGAATGCACAGGTGACAGCAGCCGGGGTGAAGCTCTGCTGCAGGGCTGTGGTTTCCACTGGCACTGCCCTGCCCTGGGCTGGGTGACAGCACCGTGGGGAGAGGAAGGCTGAGTTGTGCCTGCATCCTTCCCTCCTTTCTCCCAGTTGAAGAGTGTAGAGTTTACAGACATTTTTTACAAGCCCTGAATTCAAGTGCTTGGCACATCCTTTGCTTGCTCCGTGCTGTTTATTCTTGAGCATTATGTTCTTGCCAGACTCAGAGCAAATGCAGCCCTCAGGGTGAGCAGAGCTGGTCCAGGGGCAGAACCCAGAGAGAACTTTTGTCCCAGGCTTTGCTACAAATGTCCCGAAGAGTTTGAGGTTTTTCCTCTCTCTTTGCCTTTTTCTCTTAGGACACTGTGTTCTCCTTGCTGTCCCTCTGTCATCTCTTTGTGCTCTGTGTTGGTCCCAGTTTCTGTGGGGTTAGCAGGAGGGGCTGCCCCATGGGATGAGGGCAGTGTGGGGCTGCAGCCATATGACCACACTGTGCAAAAAGCTCAGAACCGCTGCTGTGATTTTGGGAGCACGGTTACCCCATCTGCAGTTAATGGTGACAAGGATGACAGGAAGGGATTTTTATTTCAAGGCTCGTACCCTGCTTCTGGGGCCTTCTCCTGCATCTCCTCCCAGGAGACACAGATTGCAGTGCACAGCTCGGGGGTTCTGCAGCCTCCCCTGCCATAAAAACCCAAGTGAGTGTCTCTCCATTTGCACAGCTCACCTTTATTTTTGGCCAGAAAGCTAATCTGCTTAATCCCACCACATCCTCTATGAGACGCAGCTTCCTACATCAGTTCTGTGCCCCTGAGGGTAAAGAATTATTCAAGGCATCAAGCCTGACCTGGATTTTGTGTGATGTGATCGCATCCAGAGCATGGAAATCCGTGCGATCAAATGGCAAATCTCTGAGCCTTGGCAGATATGCCTCCTGCTCTGCACAAGCACGTTGCCATGGCTACGTCTCGGTGCGAGCATCTCTCCATATCCCAAAGCCATTGCTGCTGCCAGGGTCGCTGCCTGCATGTGGGCGGCCCCAGGCTGCAGCCCTGCATGGCAGCGAGCAGCCAGCGAGCTGCTCGGCAGGGAGCTGCTGCCAAAGGTGCTTTAAATAGAAAAATAGAAGGGGGGAGAGAGGGGGGAATGAACATGGTAATAGCTGTTATTTGTGTCCCCCCCAAATGCCTGCTGTAAAGCAGAATGAAAGAATCATAGGATCGTTTGATTTGGAAGGGAGCCTTAAAGGCCATCCAATCCAACTTGCCTGCAGTGAGCAGGGACAACCACAGCTCCTGTGATGCCCAGAGCCCCATCCAGCCTGACCCTGAGAGGGGAATTCCCAAAGCAGCAAGGTGTGTCTGGGGAGATGTACCGACCAGTGTGCCCAAGCTCACTACCAGTTCTCCATAAGGCCATAAACCCTATAATGTGGGGTGAAAATCTCAGTGTGGCACAGCTGGAAATGGCAACAGCCCCTGTTCTGGGTTGGGAGGAGGGGATGGGGCTGCCAGTACTCTGCGGGAGGACAACTGGAGCAAAGCTCAGCTTTAAAACATTCTCATGGGATGCTTGCAGCATCAGACGGGTCCCTGTTTTGTTCTAAGGTTCATCTTTTTTCCAGTCATTCCCACTGAATGTGGGTTCTCTTGGGGAAAGTGACTGAGAATGAGCCCAGCCACTGCACTGGGCTGTGTGCCATCTCTTGGTGTGCCCAGTTAAACCTCAATCCTTCAGGCCTATGCAGTGCTCAGGGTGAGCACATCCTGTGTATGTGGTCCTGATCAGTTAGGAAGGGAGGGCCTTTGCCAGAAGGTCAAATGTTAAATGGGCTCAGCTGCCTGGTCCTGTGCCACGTGTACCTCACCTGTGCTGTTCCCAAACAGGGCATGAGAAACACAGCAGTGTTCTTACAGTGACTGGAAGGAATCTGTTTGCTTTCCTCGCAGATTTCTGGAGTTTTTCCTAAAGGGAGATTAGGAATATGTGTGTTTTTTCCTCTTTTAATGGCATATTCTAACGTGAAACTGCAATATAAGTGCTTATTAAAGTGGCCTTCTGCTGCCGGAGTCACTGTGTTTGATAGAAACCCCAGAAAATCCCTTGAGCCACAACGTGGGAATCCAATTCTTTTCAGCTGATGAGACTGTAAACACATTTCCTTGGATTTGCAAGAACCATAGCGGGAGTTTCAATCATTTGAATAAAGCAAAGGAATATTTGATGGGGAATATTCCTGCTTTGCATATTCAAAACTCGCAGCCTTATTCTTAGGCAGCATCTATTCAAAGGGTGGACCGTGAAGAGGTAAAAAATATATATATATATTTTGCCTGGGGGGTTTAGGCAGAGATCTTCCAAAATTAGCACAGTGGGGGTTGTTTTCTCCATCAGATTTAAATCATCTAGGTTAGGTGCCTGTGCTCCAAATTTAGGCATCTGCTGTGGCTGATGGAGCCTCTATAGACAGCTCTTATTCCCTGAGTTGAACCCTGTGTTCTCACCCTTCCCATTCTGCTGAAGCTGAAAGTGCTTGCTTCGTGTGTCACCGTGATGTAGTGCCTTCAGTAGGAAGAGAGGGCTGTAAATACAGCTGTGATATGACCTGTGGTGTTTGCCATACTGATGGAAAAATCCTGTATTGCCAGATACCTGATACTTTTCTCTTGGTACCTTAGAAAAACTAGCTGTTGTGAAGAGAATCCCCATGTGGTGAAAGGTTCTCACTTCCCCCATCTATTTTTCCAGTCTTCCACATTTAAGTTTCTTTACCGGCTGGTCTAGAAAGCCCTTGTGTGACTGGCTGAAAAACAGGGATTGTGGTACGTCTCCTCTCCATCTCGTACCTTAACCTTTAGAACTTGGAGGGGAAAATCTGCTTTAATGTATCTGCATATTGAAATTGCTGCTGCTGAACAGCCTATCTCCCTTTCTGGTGCTGTTGGTGAGTTTTGATTAGCGTTGGTTTTATTCCATGAGGACAGTGATGGAGGGACACAGAACAGCACAGGAAGGCCTTGGTGCTGCTGTGATACCTCCTTCCCACTGGGGCCTCTCCTCTGTCTCCATGTGGTACTGAAGCAATGGCTTTATTGGTATCTCTCCCCCAGTCCTTTGCTGCAGGGAATGGCACATTCACAAACAGGCATCGATAAGCAGCCAGGTTGGCCCTGCGTTTGTCCTCTGGCATTTTGGCTTCTTCCCATCCTGCCAGCTCTGCTCGTGCCACTTTTCTGGAATCTGCTTGATCGGAGCATCTTGCAAAGCCTTAAATGGAAGATAGTAGCATTTCTGATCTCATTTTCCAGTATTTCAGCTGTGCCATAATCTATTTACCACACAATTTGTGTCACTTTGATAAGCGGCTGCTTCAAGACTGCATTTATTAAAATCAAGAGCAGGGAGAGCTTTCAAGTCTCTCAAGTATTGTAATAAATGTTTGAAATTAGTCATTACAGTGTTTGCCATGGTTCATATCATAGAGCCTATCTAAATGACAAATGATAGCAGCCTGGACACGTACCTTGTTTTGGTGGTGGGATGGAGGTGACTATGGTCCAACCCAAAACAGCACGCATTGGAGTGAGTGGAAAAGGAGGAGAGGGGAAAAAGGGAAAGCTTCAGTGGGAATCATTAAGGTTGGAAAAGACCACTGAGATCATGTAGTCCAACCATCAACCTCATTGGAGGCTCAAGGCAATGGCTCTGAGCAGAGCAGTGCTGGCTCAGCTCTTGCGTTGCTGGCTAAATATGAAATAAATCTGAAAAACAGCCTCGAGCAGCCACCACCTACTCCTTGTAACGTGGATCACTGTGCTGGGAGCGCGCCTGGGTTCTGCAGGGTTTGGCCTTCCCCTGTCAAAGAGCTTCGGGATTGGAAATTTGCCTCGTTGCTTTGCTGCAGATGGGTTCTTAATGCTGTCTGCCCGGCCACACGCTCCTGCTGATGTGGTCATTTAAGAAGAGAGGGGGAGGGAAAAAATAACCCTCTTTGCTAAATATGGTTATATGTATGTCTGTGTTCATAAGTATATACACACAGATGTATTAAACACATACAGCATAGAGAAGAGACAATTATTAAGACAAATATTCTGTCTCAATTCATTTTGTTCTTCATTTTCCCATCAGGAATGTAATAGCTAAATTTATAGTGTTGAGTCTGGGCTATAAATTCCATTATTTTCAGTGACTATATCAATTACATCCCTTGAAAGGGACCCCAAGGCAAGGGGAGGAAATTGGAGACAAAATCTTCGGAAAGGAAGACTCAGGAGGTGGAGGGGAAAAGCATTGCTGCCTCTATTTCACCTTCCTTGTTACCAATAAGCAGCACTTCATCCCTCCATGAAGGTCTGTGTGGTTCCTTGGTGCTCCAGCTGGGATCCCACCCATCACTGTGGAGATCACACTGCTGAAGTAATTGCAGTGCTGTGACTCAAAAGTGGAGCAGGAAATAGTATTGTCTGCGTATAGATGGTATTTGGTTTTGTTTTAAACTGGAGAGGGAAACAATGCATCTGATTGAAAAGAAACTGAAATGAGTCAAGTGCTCATCTCCTATCCTTGAGGTGAAAATGATTTTATTTTGTTCAGAGGGACTTTTGCACCGGGGCAAGCTTGAAAAGCACATCAGAGAGCAGCGCTGAGATGAGAAGCTGTTTCTCTAGAAATTCATATGACTTTTTTGTGGGGTTTGTTATTTCTCCTTCTCTCTTGGCGCCCATGGCTGAGGGCTATCAGTTGCTGTGGATATGACTGCTGAGGATGCATTGCTGGCCCCAGGGCTGGGCTTGCTGCTTGCATCTCTGTGTTTCATTGCTGGGCTGTGAAAGGCAGCTCGGGCATTCAGTGTGAGCAAAGCTGGAGCCTGGTCTTCTTACTGGGCAGGGGAAGGATCCTATGGCAGTCCTCTGAGGAGCAGGGCAGTATTGTGCGTAAGAACTGGTTACAAACCTTTGTCCCCGCTGCATATATTTATAAACAGAAATTATATCTTCTGTTCTTCTCCTTTGCCTCAATTTCTGCTCTCTTTGTAGCCTTGAAAGTTGATGTGACTTATTGGGCACGAGATGTGATGATGGTTGGGATATTCCCCATGTGCAGTGGGGCCACTGGCTCTGCTGGAAATACCCGATGCCTTCGGGCATCACGGCGGTCTTTCACACCTTCTGCCACTTCCAAGTGGCAAAATTAGCATCAGAAATCGTTGGGTTTTGTGCAGTGCATCACACATCCAACACCACTGGAGCTCACCTCTGCTGTGGAGCTTTGTGCCAGCTTCCCACCCCATTCCTGAGCTCTTCCCATTCATCCTATGCCATCTCCAGCTCCCTGCTGCCATGGCAAGGCTTTACTTTTCTTATGTTGTGGTCAATTCCCTCAAAATGAGATGAATTCTTGGGCATCTTCATCAGGGATTTCCTTCCTCCCAGTGCTGTGTCCCTCAGCTCCTGTTGAATCCTGTCTCTTCTAGCTTAGCTCGTGACAAATGCTCTATGGAAATCCGAGTGAAACCTGCTGCATCTCATTTGCCTGAAAAATCTCTCAGGGAAAGATGGCAGGTCATGCTTCTTGAAAAGACATGGGGTTTGGAGGGGGAGGTTGTCCTTGTGATAAATACTGAGCGTAATGAAGACTGCTGATGGACACCTCAGCACACTGCAGCCCTTTGTTTCTCCCAGCACAACCTGCATGGTGATTCCCAGTGCTTCCTCGTGTCCCAGATACCTCCTGCTTTGTAGGGCCCTCCTCTCCGGTGTTCAGCCCACACTCCCCAGCAGAAGCTGCCAGGTTATGTCAATCCCCATTTCCTACCTCCCCCATTCCTGCTTGCAGAGAGTTGGTCTTGTGATTTTTTTTTTTTCTTTTATGTATTAGTTTATAATTAAAGGATTCTGTATTGAGAGCATTAAGATATGACCTGCCTTACCTCCATTACTTCCCTTTTTTTTTTTTTTCTTACTTGCTGAGAAGGCTTTAAAAACATCCTCTTGGAAATTCATGCAGATGATATTTAGACATGCAGATATGCACTCCTGTTTTGCATGAATGTTTGACCTTGGGCAGAGCTGTTCAATGCAGGATGGATGTGTTGTGGCTGCATTTAATCATCTGAAGCAGAGATGAAGCCTTGAAAAACCACATAGACCCAATTCCCAATTCCCAGCCTCTGGATGGTAATGAACTTCTGAGAAATAGCTAATCAATAAATTGAACAAAAGACTCAGGCAGCTAAACCACTTTGTCAGGGCCTTAATTACAATTGCAGAAATAAATCGGGATGGGGGTGGTGGTTGGGAGCCTTTGCCAGAAAAAACTAACCCTTTGCAAATGGAGCTAACCCTTTATCAACTGCAGTGAGCACATCTATGGGAGCACTGGGGCATTGTGTCCGCGGGGGAATGGCTCAGGCCTTTTTGCTGATGCTTGCCAAGCAAAAGCTTCGTGGGGTGGAAGATTGGGCTGGCCCTGATCTCTGATGCTGCTGGAGGCATATTTAATAGGAGGGAGAGCTGGGATCTTTCCCCAGGGTAGATGGGAAGGATGATCCCAAGCAGCAGGGCCATGCCAGGGCAAGCTGGGTTACTAAGGAGCAGCCAGCAAAATAAGGAAGGACATCTGAGGACTGGAGGTGGGGGCAGCCCCTCTTCCCCCAGCATCCCTCGGGATGCTTCCCAGTGCTCCCAGCCTTGCAGTGGGTGGTGGAGCTGGAAAAGCTGTGCAGGCTGTTGGCTGCGCCCTGGGAGGTTTGCTGGTTCTGAGTGCAATTATCGCAGCAGGCATTTCACGTGAGAGTTTCCTGGCAGCAGGTGCTGGAAAACAAAGGGGTGTATCCTTGGGGATTTTCTGGGAGATGTGTTTTTGCCTTAAGGAATATCATGGAACAACAATGTGGCTGGGTTGGTGCATGCATGCGGGATGGTTGGTGAGAGGGCTTTGGGTCACAGAGTGGTGGTGGGGAAAAGTGAGGGTACAGAGGGGATTTGGGATCCCTCAGGGGTCCTGTGCTCTCAGCACTTCTCTGTTCAAGCGCCGTCCTTCAGAGAGGTGGTAAGGCCCTAAGAAGCCCTATTTCCCAGGACAGGATGAAACCCTGAGTCCTCTCTGAAGTCATAGAGCTGGGTTGACGCTGTGAGATGCCCCTCACCCTTGCAGGGAGGTCAGTCAGGGACGGGCTTGCCGCTGTCCTCCTCACCTTCAGCAATTCTTGGGCTTTGCAGAAGCCAATCCTTGGGTGCCATAAACTACAGCATCCAGGGAACATCTCCATGCCACCAAGCCCCATCCTCTGCAGTGGGGTACCAGATCTTGTGCCTGTACTGCAGGGCTGGGAATGGCTCTGTGACCAGGTGACAGCCCCTGCTGGGTGACATGAAGCTGCACGGAATAAGACAGCTTCTTCAAGGTGCTCTGCCTCCATGGCCAGGTTCGTCCCAAAGCAGCAGATAAATCTCCAGCACAGCGCTGTGACGATGCTCACAGAGCCATCCCTGGGACATGAGTGAGCTGCTGCTGTTGGCGCTGTGTTTACTGCACAGATAAAATATTTACAGCTCCATCTTTGGTGGGAGATGTGGCTCTTCCCATCCTCGTGAAGGTCACTGGAAAGTCAGTAAAATTTATTGATGGTTATGGCATTTTTTTTGTGTGCTGGAAAGCAAGGTTACAGTATTGTAGAGCAGAGCATGTCAGGCACAGAGGATGGGGGAGATGGGAGGAGGAGCAGCACCATCTCTGTCTACAGAGATGCTGCTACATTTCTCCTTTTGGAGGTTATCTTCCTCTTCCTCATTCCTTTACCCGCTGCCTCAAATTCCCATTCTTAGTGCAGGGCAGGGTGAGGACGTGGCTCACCTCGGCCTTTTGATGGATGTGGAGTCCCTGTGTGTTCCACAGCTCGCTGCCACTGGGGCTGTGCCCCATAGGAGAAGCAGTGGAATGGCTTTTGGGGAGCTCCTAGCAGTGTGCTTTCCAGGCCTGTGGGTCAGGAAAGAGAGCAGACAGGAGAAAGACGTGGGAAATTGCCTTTTTCTGAGCAAAACACGCTGCACTCTAAAGCAAAGCCTTCAAATGCCCTCGTAATTCGGTTGTGGTGGTGCTCCGGGCTCTGCCACAGCCTTTCTCCTTTGGGGATGTTGAAGTGTTTGTTTCTGAACCACGGCTTTTCATTGAGTGAGGAAGGCTGGAAGTCAGATAAAAGAGAAATACAGGAAGGAGCTGGGAATTAAGTGCTGCCTGTTTCCATCAGTTCCTGGTCCTGTTTAAAGCCCGATAAAAGACAGGCTTCTCAGTGATCTTACTGCTAAGAAGGGTTGAGTCTGAACATGTTGCAAAACCAAGGCAGCCTGGCAGTTAATAACACTCGTTCACATGGCAATGTGCTGCAGGGACTCAGAATCCTAGAGTGGTTTGGTTTGGAAGGGACCTCTAAGACCATCCCATTCCAAGCCTTGGCCACAGGCAGGGATGCCAACCACTCCATCAGGCACCACACCAGGCTGCGCATCCAACCTGGCCTTGGGAAGTTGGGAATGGCCCCAAGTTCCCACTGGGATACGTGTGCCCTGCAGTGAGTTCCTTCCATCTCTCCCTGACCTCAGCCTCCAACGTGAGCTGCTGGAAACTGAAGGCGTCTGCCTGAGCTGCTCCCAGGGAAAGGAAATCTTGAGAACATTTGACAAAGAACACCGAGTTGAAATTAAATATCGTAATGATATAAAACAGTAAGCAGATCTGCTTGACAGCCTTGACAGCTATTTGTTATAGAAAACAGCGTTTATGATGTCAGTCCTATAAGGGAATGTGTTTGAATTAAAATAATTACAGCAGATAGTACAACAAAGACTCCCTGTAGTCAATCATCCCGCACAAATACACTCTACAAAATCTTCCCAATGAGTGAGAGAAGCACAGGGATGGAGCCTGGTGAATAAATAGGGAGAGGAAGCCACTCCACAGCCAGAAGGCTGCTTTCAGAGATGCAACATCTTCCTTTGTCAACCCAAATTGGGACAATTGGCCATTTATAGCAGTAACCCTTTCAGCTTTCACCTGAAAGTTTGGTGCCATATTTTAGCGTTGTTTCAGTGTCCTCTGAGTATTCAGGAGAGTGTTTGTGCTCCTGAAAGTGATGCATGGCTGGCTATGTTGCTGCCAAGCTCGGTCTAGCTTCACTTGAAAGATGCTACTTTCACCCTTCCAATTTTTGAGATGCATGGAGGTTGCCTCGCAAGTGGCACCAAATGAGGCAAGAGAGGATCTTTGTGTATATATATATATATTTATTTTTTTTCCTGGTAATTTCAAACCTTTTTTGGGTTTGCAAGGCTGGTACATGTGTCAGCACTTCAGGGACAGAACCGTTCCACCCAGCTTTGCATTTCTTGGCTGCAGACCCTTGGTGCTCTCTGAATGCTGGGTGGGTTGAGATTTTTTTTCTTGGTGTGTAGTTTAATTACAGTGAGGCTGTGCACCGACTCTCCATTAATAATACAGTGAATTTCAGCAGCAGATTAAATTTCTCTAAAGTAGTAAATTGCAGGGGAAAGTGGAGGAAAGTCATGGTCGAGGAAAATAAGTACATTATAGGTCCTTTATTAGATAGAAGCCCATGGCATCAGGCAGACGGGTTCTTACAAACACACACATATGAGAAAAACAGGCGCTGCATCAATCAGCTTATCAAAATCACTTAAAAGAAATGGGCTTCGGCTGAATGTGTGGAGTGCAATAAAACATCAGTGTAAGGCTGGACGTATATTAACTGGCACAGAAAGATTATGACATGTCCATTACTGAGCTTCTTCTCACTGCTGGCTGCAGAGAGGTCCGGATTCCTGCATAATGTGTTCTTCAGCCCCCCGCCCCAAACTTTATTTTATTACCCTTGTTATAAGCAGGCACGCTGTAAAATGACATTAGAGGCAGAACAGCCACATGAGAGATGCTGAGTCTGCCCTGAACATCAAATGCACTTCATAAGGGGTATGTAAATAGTCTGCTCATCTCGTACCATCTGAGAACACAAAGAAATGAGGAGTGGGGAGAAGCCCAACACGAGCCCTTCTGGCCCTGTTTGGCAGTGCCTGCCCCTCCAGAATCACTGTGCTGGGTCTGGGCTAGGTGTTCTCCTTGGTTTGACCAATGGTTGGGCATAGTTGGCCATTCCCATAGGTAAAGAGATGTGCATCGGGATGAGTTGTGCCAAGAGAGATATAGGTGAGCAAGCAGACACACAAATACAAACCACATCCATGATGTGGAGATATCTATCTAGGACATACTGTAACATCATTTCTAAAGCCACTTTTTGGCCTTAGCAACTGTGCATAAAATCAAATGAGATGAAGGAATTTTTCAACCCAAACCATAAGAGACCCCAGGGGGGGACATGGGATTATGGACACTTATAACTAATGCAAAATAAACAAGGCAAAATTATATGTAATTACTCCTAAAGTCATTTGCTTGTTTCAGTAATTGACCTGTGCATTCTTTAATCTTTAATGCTCCTTTAAAATTCAGCCTCAGGGACTCATAACGTTTATTGACGTTTGTCATGGTTAGGGCTCTGGAGGAACTGGGCTTTATTAGAAGTCTTCAAAGAAATATCAATTTAGGGATAAGCAGCATTAATATTTTGTACACAACATCTCCTGCTTAGAAAGCTTTGCTGTGTTTCTTTACATCTTACAAACAGAAAGCGATAGCAAAAATAAAAACAAAAATAAAAGAGGGTGGTTCTGGCTTGTATCAGAAACAGTGCAGTTGGCAGAGCAGGAGGTGACTGTCCCTCTGTGCTCTGCACATCAAGTGCTGTGTTCAGTGTTGGGCCCCTCGCTAGAAGAAAGGCGTTGAGGCCCTGGAGTGTGTCCAGAGATGGGCAGTGGAGCTGTGAGGGGTCTGGGGCACAAATCTTATGGGGAGTGGCTGAGGGAATGGGATGGGTCAGCCTGGAGAAGAAGAGGCTCAGGGGAGGCTGTATTTCTCTCTACATCTCCCTGACAGGAGGTGGTGGTGAGGTGGGGGTTGGCCTCTGCTCACCCACATAACAGTGGTAGGATGAGAGGTGGTCACTGAGGGGAGGGGGAACCTAATATGCTCTCTCCATTGGATCTTTCAGTACCAAACAAGGGAATCACTATGGGGCCAGTTACACTGGGGACTCAAAAAAAGGGTATTTTTGTGGAATTTGTCCAGCTTTTCTTTCAACGTAAGTGTAACCAAGTATTCTTGTTAAAGAAATGACAGAAATGAGTGCCTTAATGACTGGTGTAGCTATGGAGCTATTAGAGTAATGGACTTGTGTTTAAATTCTAGGGCCAGGCTGGAAGCCCTCGTGACTGATCTGTCGTTTTCAGAAACGTTCTGGTTGCTGCTAGCTGGGATGGATGCGTGGTTTGGAGATGTGAGCAGCCTCCTTAGGAAGCTCACATGGTTTTGCTATCACCGTCCATGCTTCCCACCTGATGTGATGGCACATGAGCCAGTAGCAGTTGATGGCTTTGAGCTTCTTTGTCTCTGATGGCTTGCCCTGCCTGTTCCTATGCTGGAGCAGGGTTTCCAGAGGTGGCAGAGTGGAGCTGCCTCTCGCATTAAGCACCAGAGATTTCATTAAATGGCAGAGGAGGGAGCTTGTGCGGAGGGGAGGTTCACCCCAGAGACATTACAGATTGTCTCATGCTATTTAAGTGGGCTAAAATTAGAGGGAAAGAATCTGCAGCTAATTGGACTTGTGCATTAATCATAGTCTACTGCTGGAGTACTTCACCCATTAGAATGTGTTAATTTGGTAATTACAAGGTGAGGGGGAGGTCTCTCTTTGTAATCCGGAGCCCTTCTTCATGCTCCGTGCACATAACAGACACAGGTACGGGGAGGCTGGAGGCAGGATTGCAGCGAGCTGCCTGTTACCACCTCCTTCCCCTCAGCCAACACGCAGTCTTCCCAGCTCCAGACACCTATAATTAAACAAGGCTAGATATTGGGAGCAGAAGGTCTTTTGTTTTCAGTTAGCAGGTAATTTATTGTATCTCAGTTCGCATTGTAACGCTTCCTCCTTTCTTGTGATGAGAAATAATGCAAATGTTCCGTGGCCTCCTGCACTTGGGGAAGGAGTTTCTCTTTGCTCCTTTTTTCCTAAGGCACCTCTGATGTGTTGGGGAGCTGGTGCTGGAGCTCACAGAGCTGCCCATAGTGCAGGCTATAGGCATCGATCCTTCAGCCAGAAGTCATTTCCTCCCATGTCACTCATTGGGTTGCATCTGTGCTAACTGCCGCCATGCTCCCGCCAGCCCTGCTCCTTCCTGGGGGCTGTGTCTGGGTTCAGAGGTTCTTTGTAAACCAGGGCAGATGGAGGAATAGAGAGGAGAGCTAACAAGATGGGCAGCGAGCAGAAAACTCAGTCTGGAAAATGCAAGAGACGAAACAGTGAGACAGCCAGCACAAAATACGGATTTTCAGAGGGGTGTGAAACACTAATGAGTAAAAACACTGTGATGGGTATGCTCTAATGAGCAGCAAATCAGAGTGGAGCAAAGCAGTGCAGACACCAGCACTGTGTGTTAGCAGACGGCTCCGTTCCCAGCTCTCCCTTTGGAGGCACTCACTGGGAAAAGGGCCCTTCATGCAAAATCTTTTTTGCCTTTTCCTGTGCGTTTGCTGGGGTTGGTTGGATCTCCGCTGCACCTTGCGTCTGGATAGACTAATGGCTGTTAGCAGGATCCCAACAGAGCGCTGTGCAAAGTTCCCTGCCATCACCAGCCCATCTTCCTGCAATTTCAATCTGCAAGGGTTGCACCCTGCGATGCAGCGATGGATTTGTGGGAAGTGCTGGAGGTCGCGGGCGGCCCTTGCAAACACCGACCTGAAGCACTGACCTCCACCAACAACATCATTTTCCACTTGGGCACTCCCAGATTGGCTCTCTGGATCTGCAGAACAGGGAGGCTACTCCTGGCTCAATCACAATGATTTTCTGGCTCGTTAGCACTAACTTCTTAAAGGGGCACCTCTAGTAAGCCTAAAACATGGCCAATAAAACCCCACTCTGTTACGTTTTCTTACAAATTCCTTATCATTAATCTGTGTGTACCCCTCAAAGATCATGGCCACCTGAGCAAAAGAAGGAAGCTGCCCTAAAATGGGTCCAATGCTGTATCACAGACAAAGCAAAATCGAGAAACCTTTCCAGAAGATTTGATTTACTAATGAAGAAAAAGGATAGATATGGCGCCATGGAACATGGTTAGTGGGCATGGTGGGCATAGGTTGACAGTTGGACTTGATGATCTTAGTGGTCTTTTCCTACCTTAATTCTATGAATTCTATGATTCCTACCTTGATTCTATGAATGAGTTTATGAAATGGGTGGTAAACGAGCACAGCCTTTCCCCCAGCTTTGCCTGCCATTTAGTGCTGTGGTTTGGGACCACCAAAATGCATCTTTTCCAGATATGTCACATAGCAGTAAACCAACAGCGGCTACAAAGGGCAGGAAGTGTTTGTACAACCGATTTTAGTTTTAGAATTGAACAGAATTACAGCATACAGGTAAGAAAAGTATAGGTGGTTAAACCAGCTCAGTCCTTCTACAAAAGTTACTCCTGGAGTTTGTTAAACCAAGCTGGAAGTTAGAACGGAGAGCGATCCGTAAATACCACCAAGTGTGTACGTGGGCTGCAGACTGTACCCTTTGGGATAAAGCGATTGCCACCCTCGTTAAGAGGATAAAGACCATTCACTGACTTCTATTCTGAGGATGACTAATGTGAAACCTCATTCACCAAAACGGGCGATTACGGGCTAATTTTGTTGGAACAACGCGGGCTGACTAAGTGCGAACCACTTGGCACATCCACGCTGTGCTTCTGGGCTTAATTAGCAGAGCACATCCCATGCTCTGCATGCTGGCAGGTGTTGATCAGGTGCTTTGAGGGATGGGTGCCAGCTTTGGTCCATGAGGAGCAGCAGAGGGCTGTTTCCAAAGCTGTGAAAGGAGTTGATCTTTCATGGCAACAAAGTAGAACTGAAAGATCTTCCAAGTCTTGTTGCTCTGAAGCTACAACCGTCCTTCTCACTAGAAACTGAGCTATTTCCAAACATCGTTCTATTTATTCATCAATTTACCCACTTGCTGAAAGTTTTTTTTTTTTTCCCAAAGTTCCTCGGGAAACTTCAGTTCTGAGAAATTTCTATTTTAAAAGCAGAAATGAAATTTTGGAATCCTGTGAACATTCCTGTTGATTGCTTTATGCTTTTATTATGATCTCCCATTGCTCTCTTTCATGCAGTGTCAAATCAGCAGATGTCTTGCAGAAGGTACTATTCCTCCCAGAAGATAAGATGTTTTGATCAGTGTTCAGTAGGTTCCATTACTTTAAAAAATAGCAAATAAAAAGTAGTGCTTCGCTTCATATTTTGGTAGGTTAACACTAGTCACAATAGACAAAGTAATGCACAATTATCATAAATACGAGAATGCAGTGCTTGTTGCATTGACATTTCAGATTGTTCTTTCACAGAAGGCTTTGCAAAATGCCGTAATTTCATGTGAAATTTGTCAGTAATATTTTTCAGTGATTGCTTTCCTTCCTGTCTTTCCTTCTCCTGCAAACCTGGAGGCAGTCTGCAGTGCAGTCTGGAGGGCAGAGCAGAGCTGCTCCCCACTTCTGCCCCCAGAAGCTGGCGGTTGCTGCGGAGCTGTTTGTTAATGTTGGGTTCTGCTGTTCTGTTCATGCACCAGACCTGCATATTTTTAGCAAAAAGGAGGCTGAACTGCTGTGTGTGGGGTTACCCAAGCATGTTACAGACCCAACAGTGTGGGCTCCAGCATTGGTGTTACTCAGAGCAGCTCCTGGCTGAGTCCCAGCCTGGTGTCCCCAGCATCAATGGGACATGCAGGCAACTCGCTGCTTGTGCCTCCATCAAAGAAATCTGCACTGCGCTGTGACCCCAGGGCTCTGCACGCCCCACAGCCAGCCACCTTCTGCTGTGGAGCTGCTATGACTGGAAGGGCTGTTCACCCATCTTCTGTGGGCATGCAGCAGCCAACAAACCGTGGGTTGGGAAACTCTCAGAACCACCTTGTGCTTGGTTGTATTGTACGAGCTCTGCGTGGAAGTGGGTGTTTTGGCATCGGAAGCAGAAAGAGAGTTCCTTTGGGTAGATGCTGAAATTGAGCTCTTGTATGGGCAGTGTATTCCTGTGAAGCTCTTGGTGCTTGAGGGGAAGGCCAAGATTTGAGTAAAAAAGCAAACTGAATTCTTTTTCTCAAATTGGTTTCAATGAGTTCTCAGTACAGAGATTGAAGTGCTTTGGGTCAAGCTTAGAGCAAGTCTACCATTTTGGTTGCAAAAAATAAAACATAAAAGCAATGCCATCATAATAAGGGCAGCAAAGCAGTGGCACAGGTTGCCCAGAGAGGCAGTGGTGCCCCATCCCTGCAGACAGCCAAGGTCAGGGGATGGGCTGTGAGCACTGATGGAGCTGTGGGTGTCCCTGCTCAGTGCAGGGGTGGCACCAGACGGCCTTTAGGGTCCCTTCCAACCCAAATGATTGTATGACATTAGGAAATACAAAGAACCTCCTGAAAAGTGCTTTTTGTTTCTCTTCCCCCACCTAATTACATTTAAATGCCATTTTAAAACATGCATTTCAACATGTTTTTAAGGACAGACAGAGCTGAGCCAACACACATGTATGTGTGTATGCGCATTTGGGTTTGTACGGATGTGCTTTGGAGTGAGCTATTGCTGTCTTTAGAGCAATGGCATTGGAAACCTGTTGTGTTTTCAGCATTTTATGCAAACACGTTGTCTTGCACAGAATAGCATGTCACGTAGCATAAATCTGCAGGAAGCCAGCGTTTGTGTGGCTCCTCACTCCTAATGCATCCTGATGCCAGGTAATTAGTCTGCGCCGTCTGCATCTCTTAAAACCCTTCCTGGGAAGAGTCTGGTGTTCAGTGCTGCATCTTTTTTGCTGCTCAGCCCTGGCAAATGCACCGGGAGAGAACAGGGTGACACGACATCAGGCTGTGCTGAAGGCAGCATTGAGGTCTGAGGTCTTTGCCCTTTGCTGCCTGGCATGCTTCTGCTGGGAGCACAGCAAGCAGATCCTGTCCGTGCCCTGAGCTCTGCAGGCAGATGTCAGAGCAGATGTAGGAGCCCAGGGCCGTGCTGCTTTGCCCCCATGCTCTCTTATCTCCATGTTTTTTGAGAGAGGAAATGAAGCAGAAAAGTCCTTTACTGTGAGCACGGCAAAGGAGCGCTGGTGCTGGGAGTGCTGCTGAGCTCTGATTCCTCTTCCTTCCCTTTAATTGTGTCCTTCGAAAGCAGAGTCCTCTAGTGCTAAGAGGAGATGATGGCAAACCGCCTTGTTAACCTATTTTAAGTAAATCTGTATTGAGTTTCCTGCTGTGCTAAGAGCTGGAAGTCCCAGTAGAGTTTTGTATTTTATCCCTACACTGCTTTCTCTGGACTTTAATTCCCCACTTCCTTTCTCTCCTACCCCAAAAGAAATGCAAATTTAATTTCACAGGAAATAAGAATATACTTGAATAAGAGGATATTTTTTTTGCCAGTATCTCAGTGTCTCCCACTGGCTAGTAGCTAATTCTGAGGGATCTAACATCACGCCTTTCTTAAAACAAATTCTTTGCATACAGCAGCCTCCCACAGGCTCCTTTAGCTCAGAAAGGCAATGCATTTCAGTGACAAAAAAGAATTCTGTATAGAAGAGAAGTCTGGCAGTGCAGGCCTCCTGGAAGGCATTGGTAGGCAAGGAGGGAAAAGATATTGCTGGTTGCTATTAATAATTAATTTAATTTTCTGCAGCCGTCTTGTAAAAGTTCCTCAACAAATTTGCAGAGCGTTTAATATATGTACCACTGATTTGCAGCCATTTCTGGAGTACTTCATCTGTTCCACTGGAGTCACAGCAATGGTGTTTCATCATAGAATCATAGAATGTGTTGGGTTGGGAAGAACCTTAAAGATGATCCAGTTCCAATCCCCTGCCGTGGGCTGGCTGCTCCCCACCAGCTCAGGCTGCCCAGGGTCCATCCGTGGCCTTGGGTACCTCCAGGGATGGGGCCACCTTCAAGGGTGGGTCAAGATGGAGTGTAGGTCTATAAGTCAATACGAAATCATCTACTGAAACATTATAGAAATAATATTGGGTATGGAACATATTTTTCAGGATCAGATTTTCTCCTCCTCTTCATGTTGTGGTTTTTTTCTGTCACGATAAAACATAAAAGTTGTAGTGATAGCATTGGAACATACAGAGAAAATTGAATATATATCTGAATTTCTCATTGGGTATCAGAAGATGAAGAATGAGAGAGAGGTTGGATATTAGGAACGATTTCTTCTTGGAAAGAGCAGTGATGCAGAGGCACGGCTGCCCAGGGGTGGGAGAGTCATCGTCCCTGGGGGTGTCCAAGAACTGTGGGATGTGGCACTGAGGGACGTGGTCAGTGGGCATGGTGGGGGTGGGTTGATGGTTGGACTGGATGATCTTGAAGGTCTTTCCCAACCTGAACGATTCCATGGCTCTACGATTCTATGACATAGCAATGATCTGTGGTCTGTGTCATTGCCAAATAAAAGCAGATCACAGAATCTGGCACAGATGTGTGAGCTTTGGCAGTGTTCTTCAAATCACCATCAGGCAAATTGTAATGTCTGCACTGCCATTGACCTGGATTGCATGTTTCATACGAATGAAGCTCACATTGGAACTTGCTGATGCCCAGCTTGAAAAACCAGTGTCTGACCACAGAGTGCAGCCCCAAACCCATCCTTATCACCAACCTTGTGCATCTGCTCATTCCACACCCGATTTATCACCACATCCCGCAATGTGCTCGTTATTTTTTTTAAGCGTTTTCTCCCCAAACCTGCAGCCACATCCCAGGCACCTGGCAGGGCTCGCGGCCAGGCAGTGGGCACAGCACGACGGGAGCGTGGCCAGGCAACCGTGCAGGGAGCCGAGGAATGATCCCTCTTTGTCAGACAGCCGAGCTGTTAGAGGTTATGAGATTCTTTTATTGCACTAATTTGCAGTGCGATGTGCTGACATTCTCTCCCTGTTGCACAGAGAATATATAAATTATGCCTGCAGGACGATTAACTGTTTGTCCAGGCTAATTGTCAGTATTAAATCTTGCTCAGTCACAGTTTTAAAGCTTAATTTAAACTCTCTATCTTTAAGGAATCTGCACTCCCACTCCCCCTCCCACCGTGGGGAAAAAAAAAATAATAAAGATTTAACGGTTTAAGTCAGTTCCCTTTGTAAGAGCTAAAGTTATAATTGGGTGTGTGGATAGCAGAGACATCTGTGCATGATGAGCCTGTGGAGTTTTCCTTTTGCTTTGGCCGATAATGTTCATTTCAAATCCCATTGTCTTTGCTACCCTGTATTAATTTCTGAATTATGTATTATTGTTCTGAGACCCCCGAGCCACAGCTATTCCCCACATCTATTACCGCATAAATCTTTGCTGTGTGCTTAAAACAGCAACGATTCATCCGGAAAGACAGAGAAGAACACAAGTGCTCGTGAAAAATCCCACCCCTAAAAAACAGGCAAAAAAAAAGCCCAGTGGGGGGCAAGGGCCCTGATCAAGGGGAGCCGGGGCAGGGGGGTCATGGAGCCGGGGCACAGGGGGCTGTGCCATGCCGAGGGGCAGCACAGGGACCATGTGGGCATAGCAAGATCACTGGGCACAGATTTTCTTCTCCCCTCATTTTCCCAATTGGTCGTGTTTTATTATTATTATTGTTGTGGATAAAGAATTGGTTGGATGGTCATAGCCAGAGGGCTAGGGCATATCCCAGGGGCTTTCTCCCTGCTCTGCTTTCTGGAGCTGACAGTGCCATTGGAGAGCTGGTGGTGAGGCTTGAGGCTCTGCGTGTCCTCTTGCAAAGCTCCTGGAGGACTTTGCATCCTGCTGTGCAGTGGGCAGGTTGGTACCCACAGGAGGATGCAGCCCCCTGGGAGAAAACACTTTTTGCTCACCCTGTTCCTTCTGACACCTCGCTGAGAAATGAAGGGCTCGTGCTGTGAGAGATCCCTCTGATAGTGACAGCTTTCCTCGCTTCTTTTCTGAAGTCTGCAAAATTAGGGTGAGCAAAAGGTGGGGGGAGGAAACAGCAAGCAAGACTTGGAGAGAAATGCCTGAGAAACACAGAAACCTACAGGTAGGAGAGGAGAGTCAGCAGATGAGAAAGTATAAATGATAGTAATTAGCAAGCTCTGCTGCGTGATGGCAAAGTACTGGCAATGTGATGAGAATGGGGAACCTTGGCCTTGTTTGTTGAGAGAGAAGGAGGCAAAGGATGCTCTGTGGGAGCAGGGGTGCTCTGCAGCCCCTTGCTGCTGATGATGCACCAGGAGAGCTCTACCATGGACAGGGATGCAAAAGCTGTATCCTGTCCTTGGGGATGCCCAGCCTCACTGCTTGGCTGGTGCCCCAAACAATTTATTCCAATTTCTTGCCTTTATCCCACTGGCCAGCAGAAATACCCCACTTCCTGTTTTGTGACCTGACTCTCAGGTTGGTCAGGTCTGACTGCTCAGCTCTAACAACAAGAGATGGGGCATTGCATTGGCCAGGCTTTAGGCCATCTGAAACCCACACCTGCGTTTCCCCCAGGGCTGTGCAATGAGAGCAAACATGGCTAAGTCACACCACGCTGCTGCTGCCTCTTCATTGAGGTACCCCAATATCCTTTCCCCTCTCTGACAGGGGAGGGAAGTTAGGGCATCAGCCCTGGCTGATCTGTGAGATGTGAGGTGAGGTCCTTAGAAGCACAAAAGCAGTGTGCAGGAAGGAAAAAAAAAAAAGGCTTTTCTAGAAGAAGAACAAAGGACAGGGGCTGAGCTACCTGGGGTGGGCAGCGCTGGGGGAGGGCAGCACTTTCCTTAGCATATGCTCTGCATATTTTACTGCCAGAGAAGATGTGGCGATGATTTAATATGCAAAGGTAGATATGGCATTGATATGCATCCGCACTGCATAACATGTGCATACATATTTCAAAGGTGGTACAAGGAAGTGCACAGCTGAAGGCGAGCATTTATCTGTCAGCCTCGCGGTCAGACGTGCGAGACCTCTGCAGCCTTGGGAGAGCTGGCAGGAGGAACAATAACGTGGCTGCTTCTGAAGGGTTATACCTCAAACACAAAATAGCTGAGATGTGGGGCTGCAGAGGGGCTGGAGGAGCCCCCACTGGGCAACAAAAGCTGCAGAAAGCCATAGCGCAGAGTCTGGAGAGGAAAGCATTCACCTGCACTTTTCTCTCCGTAGCTTGTGCTCAAGTCACAGCAGATGAGCTGAGTATGCCTGAGAGCTCTTCTGCTGTGGGAGTGTTTTGTCGTGGTGGTTGGCTTTGTGTTTTTTTTCTGTCTTTTTGTTTTGCTGTTTGTTCTGGGAGCGCAGCTCAGCTGCACAGGAAGGGGAGGTCTGACCCAGCGACGCTGCCCTGCAGCCCACACAGTGCACACGGGGCTGCACTGTGTCTTTGCTTGGCTTTTCCCTCTCTTTGTCCAGACCTGCAAGAGGCTGCACCAGGCTAACAGCAGGCCTCGTGCTGTGCAAATGGGAAGCACCATGCTGGGGGCTCAGGCTGAGTGCAGCATGCTGCACCAATGGGAACGCATCATTTGGGGTCTGTTTGGCTGAGCTCCAGGTGTTAATGTTTGATAGCAGCAGGCAGAGGCCAGGTCCTGCAGGGATTTCAGATGATGCTCTGTGCCCGTGCACTGATGTGTGTTTTTCTTACATAGGCTTGGGTAGGAAGAGACCTGAAAGATCATCTTGTTCCAGCCCTACTTGCATAAGCTGGGATACCTTCCACAAAACCATATTGCCAAAAACCCTATCCAATCTGGCCTTGAGCACTTCCAAGGATGGGGCATCCACAGTTTCTCTATACAACCTCTTTCAGTGCCTCACTGTCCTCAGAGCAAAGACTTTTTCTTAACATCTAACCTAAATCTACCGTTTTAAAATTACAACCATTACCCTTTGTCATATGGACCCATATTAGAACAGCTTGTGAAGAGCTGCAGTTTGTGGGAATCCCACGATCAGAAAGGGCTGCAGTGAATGAACACATCTCACTGCCTTGCTGGAAACAAAAATTTACCTTCTGTACAGCTTCACTGGCTTTTAGCTTCGTTACAACTATGGTTGGGTGCAAGCATTGGATACCTCTTGCTGCTAACAGGAATCTGTCTTGCTCTGCTGCATCTCTATGGCCTCAATCTGCTGCTCTGTGCTGGAACACAGCTGCACTGTGACCCCATAGGGCAGTGGCACATTCCAGCCCCTCTGCTTCCCCAAACCCTCAAACCCATCACAGCTTTAGGGACCAGACAGTGGCAGTGACAGAGCCGTGGTGCTGGTGGCCCCAGGAGCAGTGAGGTATAGAGGATGGGGAGGGTGCTCTGATGCAGCACTCCCAGCATGGTGGAAGCTCTGTAACTCCATTGCTCTTCAATTATCTGAAATTACGGCACTGCTCTCTTCCTTTTTATGTTATGGTGGAAGAAATCAGGACATAGATTAATTATCTAATCCGTATGTAAAGTGTCACATGTAATTTTCCCGGAGCAAAAGGTTCTAGCTTTAAGACCCGCATCATCTCTTAATAACCATCTGTGAGGGGAGAAAATAAGACCCAGATATGTGATTATTAGCGTGGTTGGTGCCCACGGTCACTCCTGTTCCTGCTTTCAGGGCAGTATCCCTGTTACATGGGCATAACCTGGCCAGGTCCCTTGGGAGCTCACACCCGCTGGTGTTGTTGCAGAAGGACAGGAATGAGGAATGGGATTCTTTAGCGTTTTTCTATTTTCTTTGGCTGTGTACAGAAAATAGGGGAAGGCCTTACGACTTAGTCCCTTTGACTAAGACGCATGGCAGCTGAAGAAGTCGATTAAGAAAATCAGTATTGCATTTATTAGCCTCCATCTATGATGCACGGCGTTATGCTAATATGCATGAATTAATTACTGTTATTAATCCAATTGAATTAATTTGATATTGCTGGTGTACGCAGTGAGATTTGTTGAGGGTGAGGGAGAGCTGCTTCTAAAAGGCAGCACAAACACGGGGTGGGTTTGGGGGGGTCTACAGCAGCCCCAGCCCAGCTGCCAATACAACCTGATGCAGCAGTTGATGGTGGCTTTATCCTGTTCCGCAAGTGGGAAACAATTCCCTTTGCCCCTGTTTGCATCCCTGCAGCCCTGCACAGGAAGGCGACGATCCTGGGACTCTCATGCTGCAGTGCAGGGTGTGAGGGACAGAGCCATATGAATTTCAGTATGAGAACCTTCATGCCAAGCACTGTGCACAGAAGCACCCGGGGCGATGCAAGGCGCAGATTGCAAAGCGGTGCTGGGCTGTGCAGGATTTGCATAAAGCGTTCTGGGAAAGGTTGATGAAGCCTGAGAAAGCTGCACCTTGCAGGCAGAAGTGAAACTCCGTGGCGTGAATCTTGTTTGAGAGCTTTGCTCTCAGTTTGTGGCAGAGGAGATGGCTGTTGTTAAAGGTGTACGATCAGAACTCACTGGCAGTAGTGAGGAGTGCTGGGGGACAAGCACAGAGCTCAGGGAGCCGGGGAAGGGCTGGGGCAGGGCTGTGCTAAACCCTGCTGGGCAAAGCCCTTCTGCTGTTATACACACGTCCTACGCTTTGGTCCTCCTAACTCATTTAATTTCAGTTTTCCGTTTGGTTGGTGAGATTTTATCAAAACGTTCCCCCTCCCTGAGTGTTCTGCCTCCATTCCTTACTGTACCTTGTTTCAGGGAATGGAATGTCTCCACTGCTGCTCTGCAGCAGCAGGTGGCAAACTTCACCTCAGTGCTGAGCTCTGGTTTGCCCCAACCTGTGTAACCTCACCCTGCTTCACCCTTTGCACCTGGGGTTGGTGCACTGCTGGCATGGCAAGGAATGAAATATCAGGGAGGCAGGAGCAGGGCCTGGACTGAACAGGGCAGAGCTCTCTGCTTTGTCTTAGCACAAATCTCATCCTCCGGAGATGCTCTCAGCATTGTATTCATTATTCATACCTAGATATCAAAAAGTATTTTACATTTATTAATGATATCGATAATGTACATGTGAAAGTGCATTAAATATACTAAATATATTTAGTATACAGGTGAAAATTAGTACAGCATATGCATTTTTTCCCTACGTCCTCCTTTGTTTGTTGGCTTTGTGATGCCTTGAGGAACACAGGAAACTATTGTCTGTCACACTGTGGTCCACGTGGAGCAAGGAGTTGGATGATCCTTATGGGTGCCTTGCAATGTGGGATATTCTATGAATCTATGGTTCATTAAAGCAGCTTGGGTTATCCATCCCTTCAGCATTCTACATACCAAACCTTGATTTTGGGAGAG
>JAOWBP010004377.1:3532430-3546265 GCA_028571105.1 Tragopan temminckii
CACATTCCATAGCGACGCGTGTTTGTTAGCCAGCACTCAGCAGGGAGAAGTGGGGGGCTGCACTGCTACTGATGGTGGCTTGGTGGATGCAGCAGGAGAGCATCATGAGATGCTTTGGTAGTCTGTCACATCAGGTTGGATATTAGGAACAATTTATTCTCAGAAAGAGCAGTGATGCAGTTGCACAGCTGCCCAGGGAGGTGAGGAGTCACCATCCCTGGAAGTGTTCAGGGACCATGGAGATGTGGCACTGAGGGACGTGGTCAGTGGACATGGTGGGATGGGTTGGTTGGAGCTGGAGTTGGGGATCTGAGGTTAATCCAGAGAGTTCAGTGCCAACAGAAAGAAGGACCTGAGATGGGCAGAGCATGGTGTGTCTAAGCAGCAAATGCTTGCACAATTGTGGGCGGATGTGATTGTGTACTAAAAAAATTCTAAATTTTTTTAAATTTTAGTCACATAATCTGCTGCAAAGGAGCGTGAAGCTTGTTGCTCCTCCAGATCTCAGCCAACATGCCCAAGTTCCCAGCAGAGTGGCACCAGTGCCCATGGGTTTTCAGCAAGGTCGGATGGTCAGACAAATGGTGATGGGCTTTGACCTGGAACAACAATGAGCTCTGTCTGTGCACAGAACAGACCCTTTGGAAGGGATGAGAGTGATTTCAATGCAGCTCTCAAAAAGCAGAAGTCTGGCCTCTGGACTCGGCCAAGCTCTCTCTGCAAGCCATCTACAAGGTGGTCATCCCCGAGTGGGTGCTGTCTGCAGGCAGCAGTGTGAGGTGACAGCACGGTGTGAGGAAGAAGGCTCCAACAGCTCTGTTCCTCTCTGGTTCAGAGGAGTGCAGGTTGCCCAGAGCCCCCCAGAGTGGGTGTGAGCAATTGAAATGCAAAGTCGGCCTTCATGCGTTCCGAGGAGCGCAGTCTGCAGCTGGAGATGGATCACCAATCTTCCAGGGAATGGTGCTCTACAAGGTTAAGCATGTTTGCAGAAGAAATATGGATAATGCTCTTATCATGTATGACCTTTACTATATGTGTAACATTGTCAGTGACAAAAATGCCATTTTTTAAATGGTTTTCACACTATGGTATCCAGCCATTAATCATGATGTATGTGAGTGACTCTATATTGTTTCTCTGAAAATTGCAGCATTAGATTACTTTCCATCCCGGCTGCTCACATGAATTGTACCCCGTTACATTGAGCAAGGTTCCTATTTCAATGCCTGATGTCCTTCTGGCCCCACATTTAGCCAGAGGAACAGAGAGAAACTTCCAAGGCACAACACTGCTGCTCCCCTCCCCTTCCCCAGCAGACACTTTGTGCATGTCTGCGTATAAATGGTGCACTTACTTTCAGATGTTTCTCTAATCCAGGAGTTGATAAATGACTCTTTCAGACACCTCTGCTGATGTTGCATTTTTAATGTAGACAAACTGTAGCTCTGGCTCTGGTCTCTGCCTCCCCTCTACTGCCATCTCCACTCTTCATGTCTTGATTGCACGTTGCGTGCTACAATTTGGAAGCTTTTACTTCCAGAGTGTATTTTGATCTACCTTCTGTGTGCGCAGTGCATTTAGAGGCAGCACATATGCACGTGGAATGCACTAGGAGGTGGCATGCATGTGCATGCAATGTGTTTGGAGATGGCATGCATGTGTGTGCAATGCATTTGGAGGTGGCATGCAGGTGTGTGTGCAATGTGTTTGCTGCTGGAGCAAGATCGAATTAAATGAGCCTAAGGGCAGTGAAGACTTTCCAATGGAAACGTGGATGTACTGTGTCCATGCATATTCACGGGGGAAGAGGGATTCCCTGCATTTCATGTCTGGAAACTTAACTAATTAATGCCTAGTCCTGCATAAACTCGTCAAACAGGAGGAAGGGCCCAAGGTGGCTGGGCAGCTGGAGCAGAGAATTGGGCTGTTGGGATGAAAATGGTTTCAGAGCAACAAAAAGGTCTGTGTTTCTGCAGCCCATTGGCATCACCTCAGGTGCAGCAGAAGCACCTCTGTCACAGGGCACTGCTCCCATTCACCTGATCCTCAGCAGAGCTGTTACTGCTCCCTCTCTTACTACTTGCAGATGTTCTGCCTGACACTGTAGGGGCTGATTTCCTTTATGCCACTTCCATAATCTCAGTAACGCCTTCTGCTTTCTGTCTTCTGCTCCCCACAGCCTCTCCCACCACCTCCCCTGCGACCGCACTGGAGCATCTTGAGATGAATAAATTATGTGCATGTGGGAGCAAATGCAAAACAAACTGCAGACGCACGTGAGACCAGGCGTGTCTCGTCTCTTTGTCTCTGTATCACTGCACGCTTTTATTTCCAACTCTTCGCTATTCTAATGAGCCTCTCTGTGCCACATATATGGAACTTCCATGCTGATCGTCCTCCCATTTGGTGGGGCCATTGATGACAGCTGTGCCTCTCTATCTGTGCATCTCAAAAATGTCTTACAGTAATCCCAAACCCCATTTTCCCAATGTACCTCCACTTTCTCTTCCCTTGTTTTTTTGCCTTAGTGATAGTTTGATGCTCAGACCCATTCTGGCTGCATGGGGGTGCAAGGGACATTTTGGGGATGTAGAGCTCCTCAGTGTCTTCCCTTTGCCCATGGGTTGGTGCTGGAGGCATTCTTGTTCCACACCACGCGGTGAGTCAAACTCTGCTAAGTAACTAAATAAAGATGTAATTTTAATGATGATTAAATTGAAGCACCTCATTAATTTCATGTGAGAGGTGGGGAAGTACACGGCAGCGCTTTCCTAAATTCATTGTTTGTCTGGCTGCAAGACGTCCCCTCTCAACGTCTGGTTGAGTCTAATTTAAGTATGTAAATTTAATGGTTCAGTAAGTAAAATTGCCTTTATTGTTTGGAATGGTTTGCACAGTAATTTACGAGCTAGCAAGGCTCATTTGATAGGAGTGTATGATGGAGTAGGTGACTACAGTGAAGGACATGTTTATCTTAAGGATACAGGAGGAGAGCGCAGATAGCAGCATCCCGCGGCTGGGACCTGAAGAGCAGCACTGCAGGACAGAGGTGTGGATGATAGGAGCCCAGATTGGATGCAGAAAATTGGCATGGGGTGGTGAGGTGAGCGTTGCCTCGGCTGGCACAGACAAGGCAATGTCACCCCAGTGCTGTGGGCAGTCCTGGTGCCCTCTGTCTGCCACCCCACTGCCCCTAGTTGCCATCACTTGCTCCACAAGGTTCCTCCGTGCCGTAACTGGCTTGTTATTACAGCATCCCTTATTTAAAACAGCTCTTGCTGAAGAGCTTGGAGTGCTTTTCAACTTTAATTAATCTTTACAGCCCTCTTGTGCTCAGGAAGCTGTTATCACCCTCACCCTGTGAGCTGGTACCGGGGGTGGCATGGCTCTGTTGGGTGCACAGCAGGCAGGGATGGGGCTGTGCCCCAGGACACCTCAGCATGCATTTGCACTTTGAGTAGCTTGCAGATGGGTTCAGAGTACAAAGAGATCACTGCCAGGAAAGCTTTCTAGGCTGGAGACATCCTCACTGTGCAGCCGTGCAGTCACTGCTTGAGCACTGCCTGCAGCGGGTGGGATGTGCTTAACCCTATGGCTGCTGCGCTGCAGTGGGAGGGCATTGGCAGGGCTCTGTGCTGGGGGCATGGCCATTTGTTCTGCTAAGCAGACAGCATGTAGCAAAGAGTGTGATGAGGAAGGAGGGAGCTGGATGATGTGGAGAGAGGGGTAATTAAGGAAATGGAAGGAAATCTGCTGACGTGCACTCTCAGGGATGCTCCCAGGGGCTGGGTGGGAGCTGTTGGGATGTTCTCTGTGTGGTGGGGATGGGTGAATGGTTGGACTATCTGATCTTAGTGGTCTTTCCAACCTTAGAGGTTCTATGATTCTATGTTCCACTGCTTGGCAGACAAGAAAAGGCTAGGGCACCTTCAGCTCAAGGAGGGGTAGCCACGGGAGCTGGGAATCCAGGCTCTCATCCTCTGCCCATGGTGAGCAGGACACACCAGCCAACTACTTTCTCTCCATGGTCATCTTCAGCTGGAATCAGCTGCTGCTTTGCTCCCAGAGGCTTTAAAAGCTGAGTTTGGGGGCTGTGCTCCCCATTCGCCCCCACTACTGACCCCTCACCAAAACCAGATCAAGCTGGGGAAGGATTCCACTCTGTGGGAGCTGCTTTGGTTAAAATTTGGGAAAGGGAGGAGTTGTGGGTATAGGCGGGTGATTTTTTGGTGTTTGGTGGTGGTTGTGTTCATGATGGTGGGAGGGTGCTGGGTGTTTGGTTGGGTTTGTATGGAGAAGATATGCAAGTTTAATGATGGGAAACAGATATGGGAAACAACAACAAATGTTCTGCTGGAGTTGTGCTGCTTTTTCTTGGGCAAAACATAAAGAATGTGCATACACGGTAACGAACTAAAATATCAGTAATTGAAGAGCTGAGTCACATGGACAGGGAAACTTTTGCGCTCATTATCAAAGCCTCAATCTCGCAGTCGCCTCCACCAGCAGAACGGCTTGGGCTTTCGAATCATTTCTCGATCCTGCAAGCATCCATTGAAATAAATTCATTTTTCATCTGGGCTTTTCAGCTCTTTTCCATAGCCCTGGGACGTGGCTGTCTTTATATTAATAGGAGCTGCTCCCTGACAACCATTAGATGTGCATTTAAGCCTTTTGCATACCCCGAACATGCTGTAGCCGCTGCATGTCATGACTGCTGACGAGCGGGGTCAGGCCCTTTCCTCAGTAGATATTGCTGAGCCCATTAGGCTCTAAAGGGGTTAGAGCAATTGATATTTACAGCCCTGTTGCAGCCCGGGCAGGGGTACGGAGCAGGGGCAGCGGGCGATGCGCTGAAGGTTGTTGCTTGAATTCGTGGTGGGTTTTATTCCTTTGGATTCAGCCAGAAGCAGAAAGCAGGGCACAGCCTGACCTGGTTATGTAAGGGAAAGTGTAAAAATAACCCAGGAGAGGGGAAGTGTGGGAGGAACGGGTGTGTGCGGCCGCTGCTGCTCCAGCAGGATCCCAGTGCGTTCCAGTCTGTGCTGGGGAACTCCCAGTGAGTGCTCATTGCAGATTATGGGAGCCCAGTGCAATTGTATGGACTCAAAAGGGTGGGAAACAGAAGGGAATAAAGCAAATAGAGCAGGGAGAACTGGCTTTGGTGTTAGTTATGTTCTGCTCTGAAGGGGTTTTGAGCCCAGAATACAAAGCAAATGGGGGAGACAGTGGGCTTTGGGGGGTAGAGGATCAGCCCTACAAAGTGAGGCCTTCTGGGGATTTTAGGGTTTGGTGTCGGGATGGGACCTGCAAAGGCAGTGGGTAGAAGTTTGCTTTGCAGCAGTGGGACCAGGGGGTTTCCTGCTTGGTAGAGGGAGAGGCTGGGCGGCCAGCAAGTGAGAGAGCTGTGCCATGGGAGAACAGAAAGCAGAGCTCTGGAGTCTGAGGCTGCCCATTCAACTAAACAACACAGAGTATAGAAGGCACCTGAATAAAACTCATTCTCCCAGCTGAAGAGAGGTGAGTGCTTTCCCAAGGCAATGACTGTCCTTCATTCTCCTCACTTTCTCCTTCCTGGTCCTTGAGCCACCATCTGGTTCCCTCCCACTGGCACACATGTCAGCCAGGACAAGGGTCTGAATCCCTCCTGCTTCAGGCAGTGGTTTAGGAGAGAGAGCACAAGCTTATCCAGTGCCCTTGGTGGTAAAGAGGCATGGAATGGGCAAGCAGGCATCAGTCCTCGAGCTGCACTTGCTGCCGCAGCAAGAGCCATGGATGTGTGCATCGCTGGCTACTTTTCTTTTTTCCCTTTTAGTTTTTCAAATAGATTTATTTTTGGAGTTGTGGGCAAGGTGGAGATGGGAAATTGCATTAAGAGAAAGCACTCGGTCTGTGCAAGACATTACCCAAGGTGAGGGATGCACCGTGGCAGGTGGCTCAGGTATCACTCTTTGGGGATGCTGCAGGGATCAGGCTGAGGTCTGTGCCCCCCAAGTGCTGCCCGTGTTGGTGAGCATCAACACTGAGCTGCCACCTCCCTCCCCACTATCAACACAAAGCTTCTCCTCCAGCACTGCGTCCACCAAGGGAGGCAGATCAACAGGCAAAATGTGGGCACAGCTCACCTTTCCTTTATCCCTCCTCATTTATTTGTCCCGTTTATATTTTCCATACTGCTTCCATTCACTGCAGGGCATCTCCTCTGGCTGGGGAGGTAACCAAAGTTGACCATGCAGGTCAATCCCAGTTGGCCATAGAGGCTGATCCCAGTTGGCCATGGAGGATGATCCCAGTTGGCCACGGGCTCAGCATGGCAAAATCATTCCTGAAACAGTGCAGTCGCTGCCCCACAGCCCTCATCCACTGCCACACATTGTCACCATGATGCTGCCCATCGGGGCCACTCTGCTGGGTGCTCCCCCCGCCGCCACGCGCCTCCCCTGCTTGCAGCATCGCTCCCCTCCGCATCTGCCGTAATTGACATTTTCCATCTGACAGGTTCTGTTTTCCCTTCACGCAGTTGCTAAGGAAACTGGAGAGAGGGCCCGGGAGCCATTAGCTGCCGTCATCGCCTGCCCGTCCGCAGAAATGTCACTTCTGCTAACGAACGCCAGGGAAAGGCAAAAAAAAAAAAAAAAAAAAGAAAAACAACAAAGTTAAAGCCTGAACAAAATGCACCACCGAGCTGCTGTGCTGGTAAAGGAAAGGGAAGATGTACGGAGCCCACCTCCCACCTGGTGCATCCCCAGGGCTCAGCATCCTTGCAGCTGGAGATTAGGAAATATTTCTGCCCTAAAAGAGTGGTGATGTGTTGGTGCAGGGAGGTGGTGGAGTCATCGTCCCTGGAGGTGTTCAAGAACCGTGGAGGTGTGGCACTGGGGGATATGGTCAGTGGGCATGGTAGGGGTGTGTTTGGGGTGGTTTGGGTTGGGGCTGGAAGATTTTAGAGTTATTTTCCAACTTTAATGATTCTGTGATTCTATGAAAGCACACATTCAGTCTGTGGTGGACTCAGGGAGAATCATCTGCATCCCGTCTTGAAGCATCTTCCACAACCCCTTAACTCCTCATTCCTCCATCCAGATCTCAATGCAGAGCCGGGCTCCTTGAGGCACTGCACACCCTGAGTTCTCTTCTACAACAGCCCTAAATGAAGACAGAAATTCCTCTCTCTTACACCGAGGCTGTGTGACCAATGCGATTACCGTATATTCAATGAAAATTTATTTCTTTTGCTCCTGGAAGTGCTCACATGAGCAAAACCTTCAGGGACTTTGGCTTTATTATTTGACTTCACCCAACATGCATTCAGAATACGTTTCAGATATTTGTCACAGCTCGGGTGCAGCGTAGCACAACCTCACCAACGTCCAACACCAAAAACTGCATCTTTGCCAAATGTTGAGCTTTAAGCAATAATTGCACTGGGTGGAGGCTCAGAGATTTGGGTGTCAGGTGGGGCTCAGTGCCAGGTTTATCGTAGTACATGCAAATGGTTGGAATTGGAAGGGACCCTTAAAGGCCATCTGGTGCCACCCCTGCACTGAGCAGGGACACCCACAGCTCCATCAGTGCTCGCAGCCCATCTGACTTTGGCTGCCTGCAGGGATGGGGCACCACCACCTCTCTGGGCAAGGTGAGGTTGGTTTCCATCCATCCCATGCTTTTGGGTGCTGCGTGAGAAGCAGATTTGCTCCTCTCCTCCAGGATGGGCACAGGCAGGGGCCCCGGGGGCTCATTGCCTGGAGTTTGGGCTGTTTGCTTTCTGATTTTATTTATTTTTCCTCTCGAGCCCCGAGGAGAGCCCTGATGTATAGAGCTTTATTTCCATCTCCCGCCTGCTTTATGGCGTTCTTCCTTACCTCTGTGGGTAAATGTTGGCTCTTTAGTGGCAATGACTGCATCTATTATGCAAGGCTGAGGAAGTGGTGAAATAACAGCATGAGAAATGTGCTCGAATGAGTATTCAAATGCGCACATAACGAGTGCAGTCAGTGTAGCGGGGAGTCCTGGGGGACTTGGGAGCTTTGGTTCGACTTTTATTTCCTTAAAAAGAAAGCCTTAACCCTCCCACCCCCTGGGTATTATTTTCAAATTAATTACTCTCATTACACTAATTGTGTGAGTGCCTGTTCCGTTTTCCCCCCTTTCAGTGGGTTACACCAGAACAGGGCTGCTAAAAATATAAAACCTTGGAATCGCGCGGCGACAATTAATCCAGAAAAAGGAATGCTATTGCTGCACACGCTGTCCTTGTTTAACAGATAATAAATAACAATTAATAAATGATCCCGCACCGGAGCCCTCCCTACCCCCAGATGTAATGCTGATAAATTTCTCCCTCGCTTGGGGGTTAGGGAGCGCTGCCTGTTTAAAGGCAAACTACAAATCTAAAATGAAAATTGAGTTCTGCCTTGTCATATGGCTCAACTGCCCTCCGCCTGGGCTGGGGCGGGCATGCAGCGCGGCCGTGATGTATGTTTTAATTTACCTAGTATATGTTATTAGATTATAAGCCCCTCAGGGCAGGGATCTCGTGTTTTATACCTCTAAAGCAGTGCACACACCTATTGAACTATATAAATACCTTTTACAAAATGAATTTGTCCTCCTGCTGTGAGATCCTGCCGTGCCTCCTGGTTTGCATAAATATCCGAGGTCGCATCAGTCTGCAGCTGGTTGGACGTGGGGCTCTGTGCAGCAGTGCCAGCGTCCCAGATGTGGTGACAAAGAGGAAAGAAGGATCCAATGTATGTTTTTATTATTATTACTATTTTCTGGCTTATCCTAGTGCTTGATTCTCAGCCTTCTCTCTAAAGCATCCCTCTCCCACTAGATGCAGGTTCTAAAGCAGCAGTGGGACCAATGTAGGGAACACCATGGGTGCATGTGTGCTGCACAGGTTCACCTGACCCAAGCACTGTCCATAACACCTCTGCCAAATCCACAGCTTCTGCTGAAGTTATGAGATATCTTCATAAAAATACGCTGTGCCAACACTTCAGAATCTACTCTATCTCCTAAGTTTATTTTCATTAAGCTTTTGGTTTTTCACATCGATTTGCATCTCTGTTTAGCAAGCGTGGTGGGTTGATGGTTGGACTAGATGATCCTTGTGGTCTTTTCCAACCTTAAAGACACTGTGATTCTATGATTCTGATCTGGTCTAAATGACTGGGCTCTCTTTTTGCCGTCTTCCATTTATATTGAGTTGTTAAGCAGATCAGATTGCTTTTCGTAGACTTTCTTCTCTGGTCGTGGCCATATGTGGGCTGCATTTCCCTGGTGTAGGAATGCCAGCGTGGAAGAGTTCATTAGTTTGTTCTCATCGAGTCAAAATATTTATTTTTAGAGCAGAGGAATGTGGAGTTAATCCCTGCCTGGAGTGGAGGTGCTTGCTATTTACTCCATTCTAAATGTCATAATCCTTACCAAGCGCTCACAGCCCCGCACTCTCAGCACTGTGAGCAATGAGTGATTGCCTGAGCTGCTGAAAGGATACGCAGAATTTCTCGCCGTGTAAGAAAGCCAGAATAAAAGTTGAGCCAACAGTTATGTGGGATTAGATGGTAAAATATCATTGCTTGCCCTGCTTCTGGAAATACGGCTCATGGGGTCATCGGGTTCTGGGATGACTGAGCTGCCCAGTGGGAAACTGCAGAGTGTTTCCAGCGGGCAGACTCAGAGGTTTGGTCTTCCCATAGCACTGGGCTGAACACAGCTCTGTGTCCCTGGTTCTCTGGTGCATCCTCAGCTCTCGGGGAGTCCCTGTGTGAGAGCCTCTGCACAGCGCGCTCCTGCAGTGTGATGGCTTTAAATAATTAAATAATCCTTGGGATATTTTAAGAGGATTTTCACAACAGTATTTATTATCTCAGCTCTGGGCTGCTCTCAGCATCCTGCCCGCTGTCTGAAGGGGAGCAAGGGGAAAGCAAGAGCTTGCCCTTTGAGTCAGACTTCACAAGTAGATGGGTTGTTGGGAACTGGCAATAGAGCCGGCAAGGTGGAGGAGTGGGAGGTGGCACAGCCATCCTGCAGGAAAGGAGCTGCAAACGGGATCCATCCTCCCATTTTGCCTACAGAGAAGGTTTAATTTTGGCAGTATCCTCAATGTGACTGAGCTGCAGACCTTGCAGGAGCATTGGGCAAAAGCTTCTTCCAGCAGTTGGCTCAGAACTCTTGCACCTCTTCCTCTGCCATAATTGCTCTGTCGATAGCGCCCTACAGAATATTTACAGGAGTACCTGCACCAATACAGTGTCAAGGCATTGCTTGCATTCTGCTTTGCCAGAAATGTAAATCAAACCTTCGCTGAGCCTCAGAACTTGGAAGTTAATATTTAGACTTAATGAGGTTTCATTTCTGCGTCATCTGCACCATCGGGTGGGGTTGGGAGCAGAGATGATGGAATCCTAGGAGAAACCTGAAATGCCAGAACTCGCAGCCTGTTTTCACAGATTGGTGACACTTGGCAAATCCAAATGAAGCCAGGAACCCAGAAGACTCAGGTTGTATATTAGGAAGAATTTATTCTCAGGAAGAACAGTGAGGCATTGGTACAGGCTGCCCAGAGAGCTGGTGGAGTCACCATCCCTGGATGTATTTAAGGAAAGGATAGATGTAGTACTTAGGGACATGGTCAGTGAACAGCGTTGGTGGTAGGTGGATGGTTGGACTAGATGATCTTAGAGGTCTTTTCCAACCTTACTGATTCTGTGATTTAATGACTCAGTGAAGATGTCCAGGAACACGTTTTGCTACGGGTCACTTACTTTTCTGGATCAGGTGTTCCTAGGCCTCACATCTATGCTAATTTGCTATGGTCTTAGAAGATGAAGACGCATCTTGCCAAACAAAGGGCTTTTTGCAGTCTCAGAGCAAGAGCCCTGGAAGAGTTGGGGAGGAGAACAATAGGTGCTTAAAAAATCACCATTTCTTTTGTATTGATTGCATACTTTTGCAGCATGACTCTCCCCCTTTTAAAACTACCCAAGTTTCTTATTGGGCAATTAACATTCCTCAAAGAACAGTGGCTGCCAGTTGTGTCTGTGGGAAAGGATGTTGGAAGAAAGACCTATTATTCCAAAGGGTTGGTTCAGTTGTTGTTCTTTAAAGGGAGGATATTTTCTATTAATTATCTTTTATATACTCAACCACTGTCTCCCATTACTCTTCCAAGTCAGGGACAGTGAGGGATGTGTCAGGGCTGGGGAACAACACACGAGCAGTAAGATTAATTGACACTTATAAATCAGATTGTGATGAATAGATCTCAGCCTCCCAAGGAGATCCATCTTCTTTAGGGTGCATTTAAGGCTCGGGCTGCCTTTAATATATGCAAAGAAGCATCTTTACCTTGCACAATACTGCTTCTCACTCTATGACATGATATCCTTGCCGGTGTATGGCAGGTGAGGGGAGATTTTCCAGTCCACCACAGAGCAGTTCCTTGCTTTTTTAGGCACTTCCATTTGAAACTGATACATGAACCCAGTGGCCAACAGCCTAAGGGCTTATGAACCTCTGGAGGGGCCAAAGATCTTTCTCTTTTCTTTGCTGCTCTTCAACACAGACACATTTCATTTCAAGTGTAAGAGACAGTGTCAGCCTCAGGCAAACTGCCCCCTCCCCAAACTCCATTTTAATCAGGCTGTTTTCTGATGGACCAGCTCAGTTCAGCACTACAGATGCTCCTATGGCAGCGATTACAATTTCATTACCTTAAGAGCTGGGTAGGAGGGGAAGACCCACAGGAAGGGCCCGATTCAGCATCATGCATGGAACTATCAGGGAGAAAACAAAAAAACACCAAGAGTGTAAAGCCATGACGAAAAGCAATGACAATGGGTGACATTGCAGGAACAGATCCCCCGTGGAAACCAGTGCCTGGACACGCACCAGGGATCTGCTGCTGATGAACTGGGGGTTGTCTTTGAGGTAGTGGGGTTGTATTTGGGCTGTAGGGCTGTCTTTGGGCTGTAGGGTTGTCTTCGGAGCTGTGAGGTTGACTTTGGGGCTATGGGGTTGTCTTTGGGGCTGTAGGGTTGTCTTTGGGGTAGCGGGATTGTCTTTGGGGCTGTGCGGTTGTCTTTGGGGCTGTGGGGTTGACTTTGGGGCTGTGGAGTTGACTTTGGAACTGTAGGGTTGACTTTGGGGCTGTGGGGTTATCTTTGGGGCTGTGGAGTTGTCTTTGGGTTGTGTGGTTGTCTTTGATGCAATGGAGTTGACTTTGGGGTTGTGGGGTTGTCTTTTGGAGCTGGCAGATGACTTTGAGGTACTGACGCTGTCCTTGAAGCTAACCCCAGCCCATCCCAAATGTAAAGCTGGGGACAGGAAGGTACACCATCTGGTGGCACCTGCACAGTGTGCCTTCACCCATCCATCACTGCCTTCACCCAACCAACCATCTCTGGCTTCCACCAGGCTCTGTGCACACACTTGCTTATTCAGCTGCACGCTCCCCTGTAACAACCTCTTTGGAAAACAAATAAGCAGTTGAAAACAAACACATTTAGCTCACCATTTACATGGCACTTGACAAACACAGATTACAGCGTGTTCCTGCCCCCAAAGGCTTTGCTGTCTGGGGATGGCAGCGGCTATGCAGAGCGGGATGCGCCATTCCCAGCATATATTTTCCTGCTAATAACACCGTGTTTTAATATCCAGCAGTGACAAGAAGGGAGGAGAAAAGGATAGAGCATTTCAGCATTAACACCGCTCTCCTGTTCATAATAACGTGCTGGTACTTTTAGGAGTATCTCGGAGCTTAAGGGGTGAAAGGTGAAGTTATCTTTCCAGAACAGCGCTAACACTACAGAGCTACTTAATGCAAGCTGGGAATAATGCAGGGCCGCCAGCTGAACCGGACAGTGTTGTACAGGGTTGGTTTCATCCCGCCTGCAATGGATTGCAGCGTTTCCCACTGAGGATGGGGTTTAGTCTTCTTTCCCCTCTCCCTCCCTCGGTTGCACAGAGCTGTTTGGAGCACTGCTGCTTTGTGGTCCTGGTGCTTCTGCCAGCCTTGCAGTGCCAGCAGGAGCTCAGTGGGCACAGGGATTTGTGTGTGTGTGTGCAGAGGCACAAGAGGGAAACTGCAAATACACTCATCATTTTTCCCTGGTTAATGGGGCAGAATGCAAGCAGGCTCTCCCAGAGATGCCTTGCAGTGCTGCCCTGGGAAAGGAGCTGGGATTTTCCTCCTCTCTGTTGCACTGAAGAATTCATCTGCATCCTCTGCTGCTGCCTAGCAGGAAGAGCAGATGCATTTGTAACTATTCATATTTCCCAGTGCTGGGACAAGCCAAAACCTTTGGAACATTTCCAGCTGCTGCCTGGGATGTGGGAACAAGTGAGGAAACTCAGCAATGCTGCAGTATTCATAGAATCATAGAATGGCTCAGGTTGGAGGGCACTTTAAGACAGTTCAGTTCCACCTCCTGCCATGGGCTGTGTGCCCCCATCTCAGGCTGCACAGGGCCCACTCATGCCCTCAGACACCTCCAGGAATGGGGCACCCACAGCTCTGAGCATCCTCACTGCCCTGAGTTAAGGATCTCCTCCTTACCTCTGATCTAAATCTCCTCTCTTTCAGTTTAAAGCCATTCCCCCTTGTCCTATCACCATCAGACTGTCTAAAAAGTTGTTCCCCCTCGTGCTTGTAAGCAGAAGGGAAATTCCAAGTCCCCCAGGGCTAAGCGCTCCCCTGGGTTGTGCTGTTCTGCTGGGGCTGTGGATGCTGTGCAAAGGAAAGAGCACTGCAGGTCTGGTGGCAGGAAGAGACTTTGTCCCTTGTGCCTGATGCTGCAGAGGGGTGCCTGGTCCTCACACAACTC
>JAOWBP010004377.1:3551745-3575473 GCA_028571105.1 Tragopan temminckii
CACAGAATCATGAATGAGAAGACCTCCAAGGGGTGATGCACTGGCACAGGGAGGTGGGTGAGTCAGCATCCCTGGAGGTGCACAAGAAGCATGGAAATGTGGCACCGAGGGACGTGGTCAGTGGGTTAGGTTGGGGTTGGTGACCTTAGAGCTCTTTTCCAGCTTCAGTGATTCTATGATTCTAGCTGTCCCCCAGCAAACTGCAGGGATGGAGGCACACACCCTACATGGGGCTGTGCCCTCCCGTGTCCCTTTATTTCTCATATGCTTTCTGAGAGCTGAGTTCCAGAGGTGAGCCAAGGGCTCTGCCTCCTCCCCACGTCCCCGAGCCATCTGTGGCAGTGCCACCATTCCAGGCGGCTCCAGACACAACCCAGCTCTCTGCCTTGTGATCTGCATGTCAAGGTGAACCTGCAATAAGATAATAATGTCAGTATCCCCAGAAGGCAGGCGGTAAAAGATACTAATTGCATTTCACTGAAGGCTTCAGAAACACTCAGCAGCTGGAAAGCTGAGGAGAATTTTGATGCTATTCTTATAAGGGAAGATTTTTTTTTTTTTTCCCTTTACACTGTTTGTAAATCTATTACAGAACACAGGGAGTGGAAGCGGGGGAAGGGAATGGATAAAACCAGTTAAAGGCTTAATGTTTCCCATTATATTTTGTGAGCTGTAGGTGGTCTGGAGCTTATAAAAATGTAGCGCCTTCCCCTGTAATCAACCATAATAATTTATTATTTATTATGATTTGCTGTTATTTTGCACGTATAAAGGCCCCTTGCAAGGCACCGGGAGCTCTGCGGAAATAGTTAACATTTATTACAGTGGTAGTAATGTTTAAAAATATTAACTAAATAAAATAAAAATACCGGCTCTAAAGAGCAGAGGACAGCTTTGTTATTGGAAAATGAATGCAGGAAGGCAAATATCTTGCAGAATGGCTGATAGTGATTTGAATAGAAAAATGGTGAGGGGGAGCGCAGCCCCAGCGCTGAGATGCAGAGGGTTTGGCTCAGAGACACCTCCAGGTCTGCACCCATCTCTTCACCCAGGCCATTTGGGGACTGCATTTGGTGTGGAGCAGCGTGATGTCCTTATGGGTTGTGCTGAAGGGTTCTTCTCAAAAACAGAGAGTTTATTTGGCCCCAGGTGGCTGCAATCCTATTTCCTATCTGTACCATTCTGCCTTCTTGCTGTGGCTTTGCTGTCTGGGGAAACTGGAGCTCCAGCCCAGCTCCCTGCGTGGTATTCCCAGCACCTCATCCTTTGCAATTGCTTTGCATCAAATACTTTATCCTGGAGAGGACAAAAAAGCCTTCAAGCTGTTCCTGAGATTTACCAGTGGGATGCTACAGGGATGTGTATGGGACCTGGTCCCGTGTAGGGCACTCTGAGCAAAAATTGCAAGTGCCATAGATTTCCTTGGGCTGGTCGAGGAAAGAGGTGGAAAACTTTACCTGGGCATGGCTGGGCAGGGAGGCAAAGCCCTGTGCTGTGACCAAGAGGAGCAGTGGGAGCTCAATGCTGGTTCTAAATGGATTGGGACCACCTGAAAAGGGGACAGCAGCACCGACAGTGAGCAAATCTCTGGTGGTTTTGAATAACCACCACCAGATATTTGAAGAAAATTCAGGGAAGAATGACATTAAAAATATTGCTGAGAGCATTATAGTGCCAGCACATAAATCAGTGCTGCAGACTTGCCTGGAATGGTGTGCTCCCCTCTGGTCAATCCGCCTCAAAATGATATAGCAGGAATAGAAGGGGTCAGGAGATAGGCAACAAAAATGATTGGAGACACAGAAAGGCTTCCACAGGAGGGGAGGCTGCAGGGGGAGGGGGAACATTTATTTTAAAGATGAGATAAATACGAGGGGATATGATCCGTGCACATAAAGAAGTCAGCAGTAAATTGTGCAGGGGAGGTAAATCAGGGGCTGACAGCCACCCTGTCCTGTGGGATGGGAACCAGGGGGATGTTGATGGCACCGAAGGGCACAAAGGTCCCTCTGGGTATCAGCACCATTGGCCACAGGTGTCACATTGTCAGAAGCATTTATAACCTACAAAAAGCTGCTGATTGCACAAGCTGATTGCCTCTCCCTGGAGGTGCCCGAGGCCATGGATGGGCTCTGGGCAGCCTGAGCTGGGGGCACCCAGCCCACAGCAGGGGATAGGATTGACTGATCTTTCAGGTCCTTTCCAACCCACGCCATATTATGATTCTAAGCTTTGGAGGAATTTATGGAAGTTCCTCATCTGCCGGAGATGTTTTAATAGTGTATAGGAACCCACTTAGAGCTCCAGAGCCCATGGGAATTTCCTCCTGAACATCGAGGTGTTGTCCTATTACGATCATTAGACTTTGGTTTAATGGTAGATGGTCTTCTGTACGCTGAATTACGGCAGATTTACTTACAGCTTTCATTACTGGGAAGTTCGGGAGAAGGAATTATCCCACCAGGGAGTGCTGTTTAATTTCTGAGGAACCATTTTTTCCCGTTCTGATATAGATTTGAGTGTAATGGCAGATAATTACGACAGCGGTGTAACGGCAATAAACCACGGTGGGAACAGCAGCACTGGCAGTGCAACTTTGTGAAAACCCTTCGGAATGGAAGCTGAACTAAATGGGAAAACCATCTGATGGGGAGGCTGGTGTGGTGTGCTGTGCCACGCTGGGTTCACTTCTCCCAAGTGAGGAATAAGATAAAAGAGAGGAGGCACTGACTGTGAGCTGAGACCAACCTCAGTGCTCAGCCTTCTGCTCCAGTATGGCCATTGCAACCCACGTTGAGATCCAGAATGGCCAAACATTCCCTTTTTCCATGCACAGCAGCTCCCAAATGGGGCAGGAGAAGGTGGGAGAGGTGCAGTGAGGCATTGCACCCGTGAGCCGTGATAAACCCCAAAACCACAGCACTGTCACGTATCTGCATTTCGTGCTGGTCAAAAAGGTGAAGGCTATGTTCTAGCATGCAGAACTGAGCAGGAGCTCACAGGTTTAAATTAGCAGGCAACTGGGGCTTGAAAGGAATGCTGAGAAAGCATACATTTTGGGGAAGGAACGGGACAGGCAAGGCGTGAGGTTGGCAGGGAATTATCCGATGAACCTGTTGGAAGGGAAAGTGAAGTATAAATGCTTTCCTCCGTGTTTCTCTGTCACTGTTGCTAAAATATTGAAGTCTAAACAAGGAGGCTTTTAATGGAGGGTTGTCTCGCAGGGTGTATTGTATTCACTGGAGTTTGCTCTCTCCTTGGCTAATTATATATATTTATCCGTCTTATTGAAAGCTTCTCCAGGGCAAAGAGATGCCGGATTATTTCTTTATTTAATAAAGAGAAGCATAGCAGAGAAGATCTGTGAGACATGGAGACAGCTCAGTGGCACTGGTTCTGGGAGGGGACCCTGTGGGATTGGTAGGGCTGGGATCCGTGGGGACCCGAGGGTCCTTCCACCTGCACTGCCCCTCCCCGAGGGCTCCTCGCCCTACCCAGCGTGTGTGCTCAGCTTTACAGGGCTCCATCCTGCCCTAGAGCCCAACCAAGGGTGGGAAGGTGGATGGAGGCTGTGGGGGTACGTCCCCTCGCCCAGCAAACAGCTGTGCCTGGCAGTGGGATGCTGCTGCGTGCCTTCAATGGCACACACGTGGGGGCTTTCTTTTACGATTGCTTTCCTTCCTCCCTTCCATCCTTCCATTAATTAATTAATTAATTTTGTTTTGGAGGTTGGTGAAAAATGTGTGATCTTCACTCAAAGCTGCCTCTAGACAGCTATGCGCTGGCTCCTTCACCTTATTTATATCCTAATGATGCCACTCTTTTTTTTTTTTTCTTTCTTTCTTTTTTTTTTTTTTCCTGGCTACCCATCTGAGCACCAAATGTTTTATTCTGCAGGAAGATGAGCCCTCAGGAGTACCCTCTGCTTTATGGTTTTGTGCAAATCCTTCAGCATCGCTGTCATTTCTCCATTTGCTTCTTGATTCAAAGGGAACTGGGGCTTCGGACTTGAAGCATTTATTTGGGAATAACCAACCGAAGGGGCTTGGGATCCCCATTGTGGGAATGGATCCCCACTCTGGGAATGAACTCACCTATGCCATCACACTGGTGTTGTGAGCACACTGATGTCACAGTGATGGTTATCATCATTTGTTCCTTTTTTCCCATTCCTTTGGCCAACTTTTATGGGGAGCTTTGCCATTCATCTTTGCCTTCAGTGGGGGAGGTGCTGGGGGGTGGCAGAGCACTGTGCCCCCCCCGACCCTCCTCCAGGCTCCCACCCTCACCCAGTCCTGCAGCCGCTGAGTACCTCTCTACACCCGTGGTCTCACAATCCATGTTTATCTGTTTCAAAAGATTTGGGAGGATTTCTGCTGTTTCTACACAGCATGTGGAACTATTTTAATGCTAATTACCAGCTAAGGGAGGCAATTCTTTCTTCTGCTTCCTTAGGAAAGAAGACGGGAATGGAATAATTCTGAAGATACCCATGTCAGTGAATGTCATTATAAGCAAATGCATCTTAATTTGGCAGGTTTCAATCTCAGATCCCAAATTTCTATATCAGCAGATGGGAAAATTGTGCAGAAAAGCCAGTTTTGTGTATTTTGTGTGAAGTAATTCAGCTGAGGAGCCCGACGCCCTGATTTTAGTGCTGTTTGAGCTTAACGCATTACATGAGCACCCCTACCATGGCAGGGGGTTGGAATAAGATCATCAGACAGGGAATCGGTGGGGCCACCATCCCTGGAGGAGATGTGGAGATGTGGCCCTGAGGGATGTGGTTAGTGGACGTGGTGGGGGTGGGTTGGGGTTGGACTTGATGGTCTTAGGGGTCTCTTCCAACCCAAACCATTCTACGATCCTATGATTTTTAAGGTCTTTTCCAACCCAAAACATTCTACAATTCCATGATCTGTAAGATCTCTTCCAACCCAAACCATTGTACAGTTCAATGATTTTTAAGGTCTTTTCCAACCCAAACCATTCTATGGTTCTATGATCTGTAATGTTTCTTCCAAACCAAAACATGCTACAGTTCTCTGATTGTCAGGTCCTGTGCCACATCCCTGAGCTGCTACACAAGTCTAGTTCACACCTAGGAAACACAGCAAAAAAACAGCTCTTCCCTCTGCTGACCAAATAGCTGGATGCTTGTGCTAATGAGTGTGCATGGGGAGGTGCACACAGCAGTGCTGGCATCCCCTGAAGGCGCAATGGGTGCAAGCGGAGCGATGCTTTGAGCAGCACTGGGTTATGAGCAGGGCAAGCAGCTGACAGCGACAGGCTATTGTCTGCAAGAGGAAATTTATTGCAGGGCACTGTGCAAAGCCCAAATTAGGCTATCCAGGAGAATGGGAAAAAAAAAAAAAACCCTTGGTGTGTTATATGTATGCAGAGCTTGTCATATCGGGTAATGTAGTGCAATAAGGCTGAACCAGGCGGTAATGGGCTGCGTGGCTGCTTTTTTTGCTTCTCTCTCTGGTGTTCTGTTGTTGTTGTTGCAGTGGGATCTTAATGGGCCGCTTTAAACAGAGGTTTGAAGATTCGCACTCGGCGTCCGGCGATTAAAAAGAAGAAAGAAAAAAGAGAGGGGGAAAAAAAAAAAAGAAAAAGAGAGAAAGGGAAAAAAAAAAAAACAACAACCCAACGTTAAAAGCACAAGATTGGCAGAAATCATTTTTCAAAAGAAAAGAGCTTGGGGGTGGGGACAAGCTGGGAGAAGACTGTCAGGCTGTGGAAAAGTTTAATAAATTCCATGTCACTCTAAAGACCGTCGTGCGCTGAGTTGCCCAAGGCCAATAAAACCCGATCAACCTCTGATAGGCTGCCTGCGCTGCACGGGCACGCGTTATTGCTTTGATACTTTACACAAAAATAGGGGGCTTTCTTTTGTTGTTTTTGATATGGTAAGAGGCCTTGCAGTGTGCTGTTCTTTATAAGATATATATATATAAAATCCGCGATAAAAACACCAAAGGATTTCAGCGCGTAGCTGTCATCAGTTGCTATTTAACTGAGCGAAACATGTTAAAAGCAGCAACAATACAATCTAGCAGTGAACGCATGAAAGCTCAGGCAATCTTCCTCCCACATTTAAGTGAGTGCTTTTTAGAACTGCAATCTTGGTGGGATCTGCGGGGAGGGGAGCGGGCAGCAGGGTAGAAGCAGCCTTTAGTTTTGTTTAACTCCAACTCATTTGCCCACCATGGCAAAACTGGGGGCATTGGTTCCATTTTTCCCCCAGGAATGGCTTGGCCATGGTGGTGGGGGAGTGTGGGTGTCATCTGCACAGCGTGGGGCTCACATCCAGTTTTTAGAAGAAATACTCATCTCCTGAGCATGTACCAGCTCTAGGAGCTCAAGCAGGTTGCCACGTCCATGCCCTCAGCTGAGGTCTCCATACTCCTTTTCATGGCTTTGGGTTTTGGGGCATCTTGTGGCACACCCTGCATAGAATCATAGGATCATGGAACCATAGAATCAGAGAATGATAGAATCATGGAATCATAGGATCATGGAATCATAGGATCATAGAATCATGGAATTGTAGAATCATGGAATCAGAATGACAGAATCATGGAATTGTAGAATCACAGAATCACGGGATCATAGAATCACTTGAGTTGGAAGGGACTTTCCCGGTGCAAGCACATGGTTTATGCATTTGAAAGGACCTTGACTACTGCAGTGACGGGAAACCTGGTGGCTTCTCCTTGTTGGGGTTCATGACAAGGTTTCCTCCAGCTCTGGCATGGATTTAGGTCTCTGCCATGAGCTGGGCATGCAGTGAGCTGGGAATCACTGCTAAAACCAGGTAGGCTGCAGGCAGGGCTGGCCCCAGGCAGGGCAGTGGACACCTTGCCCATGCTGATGTCCTGGAGCAGTGTTGGGCTGAGATTTGGGTACAGCACTGAATCATTGGAATATCTGTGTAAGATCACTCTCTGGCATTACCAAAGGCAACAAAATAAGTTATTTTCTTTTATTGAGTTATTTTCCAAAGATGAAATTTGGGCTGGGAAGAGCCTTCACTTGGATGTGCTTCTCAGTGCTCTGAAAGAAATCGGGTTTGATTTGGCTGTACCACGGAGCTCTGGCAATCATGTGCTTACTGTGCTCAGGACATTCTCTGACCTGAGCTTCCCTGTGTTGTCTCCATCCCTCCCCACACAGACACCTGACACGGGGGAAAGGAGAAGTCCAGAAAAATCCTCCTCTTCCATCAGAGCCACTCATAGGCAGCAAAAGTACCTGCTCACTAAATGAACTTGTTGCCTGTTTTTTCTCTCTGTTTTTCTGTGACTTGGAGCAAAAGTTGCACAGCGTGAAATTTATTTCCAACAACTGGAAGATCTTGGTTGAATTCCCCTTCAGCTGGGTAGGTTTGTGCAAGTCAACCAACCCCTTGGTTTCTTCCCAAGATTCTTCTCCCACCTCCTTGCTGCTTTTCCTTATAGAAACCCCAAACCTGTGGGTCTGAAGTACCAGACCCAGCTGGTTCTTCTCTCTTATGAGTGTTAGTAACGTCTGTTCCAGGACAAGCCACGAGCATCCCAGCAGCATTTTACAGAGGGGAAAAATAATGTGGCTTTATCTACCAGTTTGCTTCTGGACAGATAAACAGCGCTTCCCTGGCGAAACTCCCACTTCCACGCAGTGCCAAAAAGCTTTGTATCCCCTCTGGATGAGCCACAGCTCAGCAGTCAGTGCAAGGGGATGCAGTGGGATCACTCATACCTGCAGAAGGGAAAGGTAGAGAAGAGAGGCTGCAAATGTTTAATGCTGTCCACATATCAGCGGTGTTCGCTCTGTTCATCATAATCCCATTTTCTGCCTCAGACGTGTCATTACTGTCCACTGGATTTGGGGAGATAGCAGCAGGAAATGAGCTGGAAAAACATCAGACAGTTTGGGTCTTTTTTAAAAAGTCATTAGCACCTTTAAGATATTTAATGAAGTGCGGGCAGCTCTTGGAGTGCAGAAGGATGAATTTGCTATGGATATGGCAGCGCAGCGAGGTGAGTGGAAAGGAGCTGGGCTGGAGGGCACAGAGAGCCCTGACCGAGGAAAATGGGAATAAAGAGGTGAAGAGGTGGGGTTCCTCCTCCGCAGGACCCCGTGGCAAGTAGGGTAGCTCCCACATGTGCTCCCCTACCTTGGCATGTAGGCTTCTGCCATCACCCACTCCTCTGCTGCTGCAACACTCACTTGTTGTAGGAAGTTTCAAATTCAATTAAATCCCCAAAGGAATTTCCCAAAGCACCTAAACAGGTTTGCTTTTGCAACTCTTGCTGGGTGCCTGTGTGCAGGTTTAGGTGCAGGGCTGTGATGAGCAGTGGGATTGGGGCAGAGCAGAAGTACAGCACATCCTGCCTGGAGGCAGTGGTATGGGTTGGATGTCACCCATCCTCAGAACAGAACAGTCACGGGGGAGGTAGAAAGAGGGGTCCCAACTCTTCCCCAAGCCATGATCATGGTTCTGTTGGATAGCATCAGCAAACTTTCAAAAGCGACTGCTGTGCTGTGCTTTTTAGAAATCTTTCCCATAACAATCACTGAGCTCCAAGTCATTGAATCACAGGATATCCTGAGTTGGAAGGGACCCACAAGGATCACGGAGTCCAACTCCTGCCCCACACAGTATCACCCAAACCCTATGTCAGAGAGCAGTGTCCCAGAGCTCCCTGAGCTCCAGCAGCTTGGGACTGTGCCACTGCCCTGGGGAGCTGCTCCATGCCCACCCGACCCTCCCCTGACGCAGCTCCATGCTGTTCCCTCGGGCCCTGTTGCTGTCACAGACCAGTGGGAATGGCTGTGGGACAACCCCAGCCCACACAACCAAACCCAACCATGAGTCCCCAGGCCATCCCCCGCTGGGACCCCGGGACAGCCCGTCCATCTGCACTCCCATTGGGTGACCCCATTTCCTGACAGACTATTTCCAGTGCAGTAATTGCAGCCTAGAAATTAGAGTCTAGCCTTCAAAGCACAGCTCCAGCAGGATGTGCCGCCCAGCCCCGCTCAGCTCCCACCTGCAATGATGTCTGACTACAGGGCATGAAATGCTATTCATCCTTCCCCACCTCCCTCCCTTCTGCTTTTATTCAGATCCAGCACTGAGTGGCAGCAGTAGCAGGTATATGAAAAAGATGTTCAGGTATTCGTGTGCCTTTTTCTTCCCTTTCTTTTCCCCCCCGATTCCCCTTTTATAGATGAGAAAGCAGCATGAAAGGCAAAGCAAATGAGAATCGGAGAGAAAGCACTGGGTTCGAAGCAATCTGCTCACACGTGGGTTTTGCTACCTGCTAACACGGGGCTGTGGTGTCAGCCCCAAATCATCAAATCATTAAGGTTGGAAAAGACCTCTAAGATCATCTAGTCTGACCATCAGTCCCCTTACCACCAGTATTGCCCTCTAACTTTGTTCCAAACCCAACCTGGCCCCCGTGTGCTCCCCAGCAGCAGCAATTTCATGGCTCCTGGCACCACGGGCAGTGGCAGGAAGGGGAGATTGGAGATGACAAATGTCCACATTATTTTCTTGAGATTAAAATGCCACCAGACTTTCTCTTAATATGAAAGTGGTGGTGGTTCTGTGATGCGGGTTGTGTACGAGACAGATTTCTGCTTTATTTACTTGGAAGAGCAAAATGGGACGTGAACCCAGAGGTGGCTGGAACTGAGAGGCCACCATGGGTATCACGGACATCTCCCATTTGCATGTGTAATTGATAACTATCTGGTTTTCCCAGAGTGCACTCTTAATAGGAGCGGCTCTTGCCGTTTTCTTGTCTGCGTTTTCTCATTAGGATCAATACTTTGCCTCTCTGTAAGCCTGGGAAAATCAGGGGGATGGATTTTCTCCCTCCAACAGGATAAAACCTTGCAAAGTGCTTTGGAGAGGTGAGATAAGAAATTAACATTAGGAATCGTGATTGCTATCGCACGCAGAGGGTTTGCTTCTGAAACCATCTGCAACACATTTCCCTGCGGGTTCCCATTCGGAACAAGCAGCACTCAACTGATTTGGAGCAGAAGCTCATTGGGGCGTTGGTCTGCTCAGACTGCCCACCCTGAGCAACGTTTGGAGCCTGCAGCTGGGACGTGGCAGTTGGGCAGGGTGGGATGTGCATGGGGAGCCCTGCTGGTGGTGGGGAGAGAGCAGGAGGTGGAGGATGGAGCACAGGGCGGTGGAGCCGGCAATGAGGGGTGGGATCTGACAGCTCAGGAGCAAACGAGACATGACAGAAAGTGGGGAGATAATTTAACAGGCTTGGCCTGATGTTGTCCTTCATAGTCAGGCCTCAATTTTTTCTTGCTTTACATTTGTCAGATGTGATTTTGCACAGAAGATGGAGGGGCCAGGCTGTGCCCGCGCAGCTCTTCCAAGCCAAGAGCACCTGCCAGGATTTGACTTTAAGTGGCTGGATGCCCTTTAGCTCTGTTAAAATGCCTTCTTCTCCATCAGTTGCCTCCTTGGGTGCAGCTCTGGGTTCACCTGGGGATATGGTGCTGTCACTGGGATACAGTGGGTGGGAGGTGATGTGGTGGCAGATTGGATGCTGGCTGCTCCCTGTTCTAACACCTCGCTCCTCCCACCCACCCTGCACTTGCCAGGGCACACCTCTGTCCCCAGACATCCCGTGAGGAGCTGCAAGGGGCTCATTGTGCTTCTTCCCACCCTGTCCCAGTTCTCCAACACCCAACACACGGTGCTGGCTCAGTTGAATGGGAGTGGGGGCTTCTTCACTGCTTCAGCCCTGTGTACACGGAGCACTGCTGGGGAGATGAAACCCCATATGTACCCATCAGTCCCTGCTGAGCTGTGCTGGCTACTCAGTGGGGCAGCCCTGCTGCAGCTTGCTTCTTTAGCAGCTCACTCCCAGTCCAGCGCCAATTGTGTATTTCTCTCTGATGCCCACTGAAGTTGGCTGTCACACAGGAAGGTGAGGACTTTGCCTGGAAGGTCATTGCACGGTGATTTTTCACCACCTGTTGAACAGTTTTGCTGATGCTTTTATTTGTAATTGGCTCCCATTGGAAAACTGGGTTTGAAGCTATGCCCATGTAGTGCTGCCATTGATGCCAGGCACCAGGCGTGCAGGGAGCTGGGGCTGCCTTGGTCTGCCCCTGCTGGGCTGGCACCATGCAAAGGGATTTTAGCCTACGGTGGGTGTGATGCTGGCAGAGATGCCATACATTGTGTGGTGCTATAGATACAGTGATGGGGAGGGGTGATTTGTCCACTGGAAGAAGAACATGGGAGGGTGTACCTTAGCCTTGCATGGGGCTGCACAGCACTGTAGTGCAAGAAGTGCTCCTTTAGAAGGGCTGGGTTTGCAGCCAAGCAGCAGAGCAGCATCCCTCACCCCACAGCACCATGTTTGCTGCCAGCTGTGATACCCAGCCTGGGGGCTGCATTTTAGGGGTTGCATTGCTGGGCCCCCTCCTCTGCAGCCAGACTTTTTGGGAGGGTGTCAGGGCTCTGTGCTGGACCCAGCCTGTTTCAGGGTCAGAAAAGCCCCCACATATATCTTGAAAGGATATGGAACAGGATCCTACAACTGCTCACTGCTCCTGGTGTCCACTGCAGTTCCCTGTCTGGGACCCATCCCCACCACCTTGTTTGTGACCACAGCTTTTATCCTGGGAAGGGGTGACCTACGCAGGCAATTGCTCTTTCAAAAGGAAACAAATATCTGCCCTCCTGGTGCCATCCACACACACCCAAATGGCAAATGGTGGGAAGTTCTTCAGAAACTGGGAGCAAAGCAGGGCACTGGGGGGAACCGGGGTCTGCCCCCACGCAATAGGTCCCCGTGATGGCAGTGGGAGGCAATTTAGGAACCCAGTGTGTGCAATGCTGTATTTCTTTCACTTGTTGAGCGAGCTCGGCCATGTGCAACATGGATAGGTTTGGATCAGCAGTGATATTTTCACTGTGTGTGTAGGTGCAACAGGACAACAGCCACCCGCCCTCACTGCCACCATCACCTGCACAAAGCACAGCCCACGGAGCACTGCCTGCTGCTGGCGCAGAGGCACGGGTTGCAGCTGAGTGCAGGCAGCAAACAAAAAGAAATCCTTTGCACGGTTCACTGCTTCGCTCCGCTCTTCTTGCTGCTCTGCTCTCCCAGCCCCCACGTTGGTTAGAAGCAAAGAGACCTGTTGCTGTGTTGCTGTGGTTGTGGCACGCTTGGGACAGAGCCTGAAGCCACCAATGTCTCTCTGTCTCCTTTTGTCCCCAGGCTGCAGCAGCACGCACACCTTTAACCACTCTGTAAAGAAAATGAGAGCATCTACAAAGCTTAGTGTGACTCAACGTGTTTTCAAGGCACATCAGCTGCCACGCGGCTCTATTTAAACAGGAAAGGTTGCTGTTTTTTTTTTCCAGCCTGCATTTGCGAAGCGGAAAAACACACTGCTGCATTAATTCATGGAAATGTCACGGAAAGGGGAGGTGAGAAGTGAAAAGGGAAAAGGAAGAATGACCACCAGGGCTGAGAGCAGCACTGAGATGCTGAACAGAAGGCACAGTGTGTGCAGGGACCTGCGCGTGGTTTAACCCTGCTCTGTGCACTGCAGCTCCTGTGCCGTTGCACTGCACATCTGAACACAGGTGATGCTGTGCCCTGCCTTTCCCCAGCTGCAGGAAGGAGCAGCAGACGTTGCAGCAGGAGCGTTGCGTGCGGGAATTGCCCACCATCCTTCTGAGTAAATGGAGAGCCCTCCGCTGGGACTCACTGCTTTTTATTGCAGGAGCTATTAAAACTCCATCAGAGCAGCAGGGTTCAGGGCAGCGGGGTTTGTGTGTGCAGCCAGCAGTTAACCTGGTTATTTAGAGTCCAGCTGTAGGCGTTTCTCCGTATTCTTCTGCTCCTTTGAAAACGTGGCCTCTCCTGGCTAATGAAGTGTCATTATTGCAGCACCATCATTCCCGGTTCCTCCCGACGTGCCAGGCTTTATGACAGAGGTGGTATTGCTTTATGCATGCCCAACGAGCTCCTATAGCGACTGGCAAGCCATTGGGATGTGGATTGGAGTAAAACCCCCTCCTCCTCATCTATCTGACAATTTTGCTAATGCGAAGGAAGTAATGAGCACAATCACTGCTCGGCCTGCCCTCTCCATCAGGAGTATCCATTGCGGGGACTTTATTACGCTGCCAAGGTTAGGGAGTGTGGTCAAGAGGTGACGTGATCCTTTATTCATAAATGCCCACAGAAGTGTGTCCTGAGAAGCACGGGTCTGATTCGCAATTGCTCAGAGGACACGGGAGAGAGAGAAATGAACAAATCAGCTATGAAAATTATACCCTTGCCTTCCCACTTAGGAAAACATTATCAGTTCGCCCTGGCAGAGGTCTGCCTAATGATAAATGGGTGCTAATGTGAAGGAGTGAGCAGAGCTGCCAGTCATCGTTATGTGTTTCCCATCCCTTCCCCAGCACCAGGCTGAGATGGGGATGGTTTACACCCAAAACTGAGCCAAACCCAGCCCTCATCGACCATGCAAAGCAGTTTCCCTTCTCCTTTCTCCTCCATTAAACATGCAAAACCCATTCTTTAACAATTAGTCTCAAACATATTCGCTCTCTTCCTATCTATTATTGCTTACCTTGGTAATCTCATGCCATTGTACGGCGCTGCTTCTCCCAGGCATTAATACATTTCTCGAAGGTAATCTTTAAATACCCAGCCTGGCTTTGTGCTGGGGAAGATACTGTTGGCCTTTTCTAAGTCATTTGTTTTGAGGGAGTCTCGAAGAAAGGGTTATGTGTGGTTATTATGAAAACACAGCAGCATTTTAATGCATTAGTGCTGTGTTAAATAAGTATATTGTTCAATCTCTGGGTGAGAGCCGAGCACTCGTAGTGGTTACCTGGCACGATGTGGCCCTGTGACAGAAAGTCAAATGAAGACCTTCTTGATAGGAATGTAATTGTAAAGAAAAAAAAAAAAGATTAAAAAATTGGTTCCAGTGCTCTGCGATCCAAGAGTTCATTTGTTTCCTCATTCATGCACTAAACAAGTCCCTAATTAATCTTGAACCTTGGAGAAAGGAGACTAGATTGACATCTTCTGCATATGAACGTACTTCTCATTTTGGAAAGTTTGAAGAGGCTCTTAAGCATTCTCTTTTAATGGTATTTTTGCAGGGGTTTAAAGTGGCTTCATTAGCCTGCCAAAGCCACTAATTGCATTACCATATTTTTAAACTTCGGAGGTTCATTTTTTTTTTTTTCCCAAAAAGAAAAAGAAAAAGAAAAAAAAAGAAAAAAAAAGGAGATTAATTTGCTGGCTTGGAGTGCCTGAAGTGCTCAGAGGCTCCAGCGCAGGTCTGTGCAGTGCTGGGGGCCTTCTGGGTGAGGAAAGCACAACCAGCAGTGCTCAGTAGGAATTACAGTGCTGGCTGCTGGTTGCTGCCCTCCTGCATCCGGGGTCGTCATTGGCACAGCTGCACAGGGGATGGTGGGGTCAGCATCCCTGGGGGCATCCAAGAGATGTGGAGATGTGGCACTGAGGGACGTGGTCGGTAGGCGTGGTGGTGGGCTGCGGTTGGGATTGGGGGTCTGAGAGCTTTTTTCCAACCATAATGATTCTGAGATCTTCAGCAGGAGCAGCATAAGTCCACCGGCCGGAATGCTGCTGTAGGACTGTGTGTTTAGGGGGGAAAGTGGTGGTAGTGTTTAATGGTGCTGCTGGGGGGTCCCTGATGGAAGGTGCCAGCCGTGCTCGCAGCTCAGTGCTGCTCTCGTTACAGCAAATAGGTGCTGAGCTTAAACGAGGGCACTGCCTTGAGTCTTGTGTGCAGCCCCAGGTGGCTTATCGAAGGTAATATGAATAATACAACCAAGATAAGATAAGGCTGTTAGCCCCAAACAATACTATCAGTTAAGTTTAGCTGCCAACCCGCCCCGTGCTGACAGCAAAGGATGAAAGAAGAACTCAAACTCAGCCTCAGAGAGTTCTGAAAGCCTCACTGAAACCCATGGGCAGCTCCGAGGAGAAATATTATCCTGGTGGGGAAGGGGGTGAAGGAGAGCCAAGGGCACCGGGAAGAAAACTGGTTGATGGAGGGTTTTTTTTTTCTTTCTTTTTTTTCCTTTTTTCTTTCTTTCTTTTTTTTTTTTTTTTTTTTTTTTTTTTTTTTTTTTTTGCTTTGCAAATGTGTTCTTGCTCGTTTCATTGTGAGCACTGCCATATATTATCAGCTTTCACGGAAGGGAAGAGTCGTCGGGGTTTCATTAGTTATGTTTATGCCAATAGAAATAAATCTCGGCCGCCATCAGGAGGTTTTGCTCACTCCCGTGGCTCCGTCTGGGGAATTTGCCCAGCCACGTCCCCGTTGTGCTGCTGGAGCAGATACAGTTTGAGATATACTTTGGCCTTATTGATTTGAAGGCTTCTTCATTACTTCTCCAGCGCTGCGGATCAATAGCCGAGCTGAGAGCAGCATAATAGATTTTTTTAAAAAATCAATTAAACAGAATATTTTGAACAGAGAACGGAGCTGCGTTTTGCTGTGTGAGGCTGCAGCTCTGCTGCACTCGCTGCCAACCGAGCAAACTCACGGACACAGCTTTTGTTTGGGCTCCGTGTGCACCTCCACCGAGGGAGGGAAGATGGGAGGTTGCAGATGGGAACCACCCTGTGAAACCCAGCTCCATCCCCTCGGCCTCAATGGGAAGGGAAAGAACGTCTGTGGTCTTTGCTCAACCCCCGGTGGGCCATCATTCAGTTACAATATACCCAAATCTGTCCTGCTTTTTCCGTGCTCCGTATCTCCGAACACAAGGAGATGAGATCTTGGTCAATGAGCTTTCATGCTTGAAGGGTTTCCTGGTGCATGCAGAGCCCACTGAGCCCCCCCCACCCCTCTGGGGACGGGGACAGTGCTCCCCATTGATTTTGCCCAGACCAAACCCCCAGCAAGGAACCCAACTGCTTTCCAACAGCTTTTCTGCAGCAGAAGGATGGATGGAAGGAGCCTGGTGACCTGAATGGTGGCACTGACACCTCCCTTTGGTCATTGATGCCCCCAGTGGGGCCACCCCGAACCATTTGCAGGGAGCCAACCCCACATTTTCCCTTCCTCCTTCTGCCTTCTCCCCAGCTCCAGCAGCACGTGCTGGGAGGTGGCTCTGTTTGCTTTGGTGATGGCAGAGATATTTGGGAGAGACAGATGGAAGGCACTTCTTCTTTTCTGCAGACACTTCATGCTCCAAGCTGCTCATATTGTACAAGAGAGGCCAGATGCCTTGTTAATTCATAGACATGTTTACAGCACGGAGCTTCTAATAGGTGAATATGAATACTAAACAGTGATTAGTGCTTGTCTGACAGACGTCTCCCTCCTGGCTGAAATTGGATCTAAGTTTGACCTTTGATGAGGGAGGAAGGTATTCTGGAATATAATAAGACTCAATGCAGTGCAATCTGTACGTGGCAGAAGGGGCTGGCGGTGCTTAGGGGGTGGCAACAGAAAGCAGGGAGGTGCTTGTCCCATCCATGGGGCACCCAGGCAGTGAAAGGCATCTGAGAGATCACCTTGTGGGTCATTCGTTGTCACTGTGATACGAGCCCTGAGAGCAGGAGGTGACCCAGTGCCATTGGAGGGGAGCAATGTTGGGGGCAGCAGTGGCAGAGCAGATTGTGGAAGTGACATTGAACAAGGAGACGTGGTTCAGTGGTGATGGCCGGGGTGGCTTGATGGTTGGTCTAGATGATCTTAGAGGTCTTTTCCAACTTTAATGGCTCTATGAAAGGAGAAGGAAGTCTCAAAAGTAGCTTATGGAGTAAAATGCTCTTTGGGGATAAGCGCGTGCCTCTTGTTTGTTCTGGAGTGGGGATTCAGTTGGTTCAGTGTGGGGACTGCAGTCTTTGGGTGGCTGTGGGGTCAGGCCTGCAGAGCCCCCACATGTTGGGATGTGACCCCATTCAGTGCCGGGAGCACCACAGACATGCTGACCCCACAGCTGAAATGCTCCCAGTGTTTGAAGCACTGGGAGGGATTTCTTTCTGTGGCAGCATCAGTGCAAAGCACTCGGATCCTGCCTTGACCCTGCAAACCAGCACTGCCAACTCCATGCAGGGGCCATGCAAAGAAAATGCAGGAATTGCTGCATCACGCACAATTATGAGCCTTGCTTTAGGTGCCAGCTGAGCGCACTGCTCTGATGGCTATAAATGCAACTATGTGCATATACGAAGTGTTGCAGGTCCTTCAGAGGTGCCCAAACGGCTCCTGGGTTCAGTGCCTGTAACACTTGGTTGTTGTGTGTGATTCCAGCCCTCCTGCACTCATGGTTTGGGTTCCCATTCTGCCTGATTGCTTTTCCTTCTCCATCCAAAAGCTGAAAACCTCCAAATGCTGCGTGCGGGGCTCCATCCCCTGCATGGCACTGGGGGGGGGAGGTGGGAGCAGGGTGGGATGGGAGCGTGGAAAAGCGAAACAAAACCCCCAGCAGCTGAATAGCAGCGAGCTCTCCAGCCCTGAGTTATGAATTTTGTCAATGAAATTAACCAACAATGTTGGGGAAAAGAATAAAAAGAAAGCAGCCTGGGCTCAAAGGGACGGCAGAGGGGCCAGGCACTGAATGGAGGCTTTGTTTACCCTGAGTCCTCAATGGGAGCCTGCAGCCCCACACACCACAGAGAATGCGCCTTGCTCCGGGCTGCGCAGTAAAGGAACGGTGTTAATTTGGTGGGGAAGTTAATTTGGTGGGTACGGGGAGGAAACCAGCTGCACATGGCAATAAATGCAGGAAGGGGAGGAGGGTGCATCCCCACGGCTGGGCTCACTTTGCTCAGCGTCCAGCTGCAGCCCCACTTGGGGTGCACGGACCTGCGCAGAGCACATCCTGCTCCTGCCCCATGGACGTTCAGCATCGCATCCCCTTGTCCTGTAGCCCAGCTCAGATACAGCAGAGCCACCAGCACAGTTTTGAGATCATACGTCATTAGGGAGGAAATCTTAATAATTTGCTACAATGGTTTGGAATCTGGGTTAAGCCTGGAAACAACAGCACGGAGGGAACCGTGGAGGGGCTCAAACAAAACCCGACATCTCCGTGCCTCACACCGAGCCATGTTGTGACCGACGCAATCCTCCCTTCTGCTCGCATCACCTTTCCAGATTTATCATTTTAATGTTCTCTGGGCCACCGAGCCCCACAGCTGTAAATTAATTTTTAAAGTAATACAGGTTCTAAAACTTCCATCTGCTTTAATGAGCTTGGGGGAATCCTGTTGTATTAAAAAACATGCATGCAATTATTTTTCCATCTCGGGCTTCGCCATCGCGGCACCGCTCGGCAATGACATCTCCTTCCCCTCCGCAAAGCATTTCCCAGTGACAGCGTGGCACCGGGTCCTGGTGGAAGGGACATCTCCGTGGATCATTAGCGCGTCCCTGGGCGCCTTCCCAGTCACCTTTCCATCCATCCCGTTCTGCATGGTGGAGTTACGTGGTGGTAATGAACAGCCCAGAGGTGCCACGTGAACCACACGGCTCTTCGAACCTCCTGATTTCTGGTGGGAAAACCCCATGCAAAACTGAGATGCTGTTTGTTTTCACCGCCCTCTGTGCCTGTTTTTAAATATTTGCACACGGTAGTTCAGGTTGGTTTTTTTTTTTATTATTATTATTAGCAATTAGCCTAATAAGCCACCTTTCCATTGCTCCACATGTAGATTAACCACTTCAGAGAGTACAAAATAAACATTTTGCAATGCGGGCATGTATCTGCTGGAAATGATGAGTAACCTGCTTCCACAGAGACCCAGTCCTCCCAACGTCGCGGCTTTGCTCTGATCATTAGCGCCCGTGTTGGCTTTTTTTCTTTTATTTCCCCTAAGACAGCTTCTTACAGCATTCGTTAACCTGAATTTTGAACACAATTAATTCTTGTTTAGGCAGCGCGTTCAGAATGACGTTCGTTATGAGCATCAAACAGCAGCCTGGGAACGTGTGACTTCGGCGTGATACATCAGCGCTCAGAAGATGCACCCCCACAGAGATCACACACAGGTGAGCAACAAGCACAGATCTCAGCTGTCACATTGGAGATGAGCACACGAGAGGCTGTCCTTCTGCACGGCCGTGGCATTTGGGTGAGCAGTGGTGGTGATGGGGCCGTGCGGAGCAGCCCGGTGCTGCCTGGTGGTGCCACGCACTGCAGAACATTCCTGCTGTCTTCTTTCCCAGTATGTGCAGAGCCTGCAGGAGCTTCACATCCTGCTATGGTAAATGTTGTTTCCCAAACCAAGTGAAGGTCAGTGGGAAGAAGAAGGTGTTAAGGGCACAGGAGCCTGAGATGTCCGGTAAATCAGGAACAAGGAAATCATTTGTGCTGGTTCCACGCACAGCCACTCCTGCAGGAAAGCAGAGGTTCTGGGCACAGCAGCCTGGATTTCAGGCTGATTTCTGAGCAACCAGAACTACCCAGTGGTAGTTCAGAAGGCACAGAGCATCTCTGCAACCAGCAGAGCCACGCAGCTTCAGCCCTGGGCTGACTGCACCCCATGCAGCAGGCATGGGAGTGATGGATTTGGTGCCCAGCGCTTTCCCTTGTACCCATTTGGATAGCTGTGATGGAGGGCTGCAGATTTCCATCCAGCAAAGAGCCACTGTGATTCCTCCCAGCCATCACCACGAGGCTGCTACACGTAACCTGTCCTAAACCGTGCATGGATGATTTATTGTGTACTTCTCATGCAAATGGCATTAATAGGCTGTCACACGTAGGAGAAGATGCCGAAAGATTACTGAAAGCTGCTGCACTTAAAATGTTTTGGGAGGAAATAATGCCTTATGAATGTGATCTGCAGAGTATCCCTGCCCACAGGGGCAGGTGCAGGAGGGAGCAGCTGAAGGCTGCATTGCTGCACTGTGCGCTGAGCGCAGGGGGGCTCCAGCACAAAGCCACAAGGCTTGGTTTAACGTGTCTCAGCACACCCTGGGCTCAGGCAGCTCTGCTCTGCTGAGTTTGGGATCGGGCTGCAGAGAGAACCCAACCCACGCCAGCCCTGTCTAATTAGTGGAACATATTTACATGTGTAAAACTCTCCTGTAGTCCTCGTAATGACTAATGCATAATTATGCACAGACAAATCCCCACAGTAAACACAAATATTTTTGTTTGGTCGATCTCAGGAGAGCCCAGCAATGTGTCAGGGCTGCACTGTGCATCCCAGCTGAGACAAGTGGGTGCCTGCAGCCATGCAGCCCCATGGCCATACCAACCCCATGGCCATACCAATCCCATGGCCGTACCAACCCCACGGCCATACCAACCCCATGGTCATGCCAACCAAGGTCATACCAACCCTATGGTCATACCAACCCCATGGTCATACCAACCCCATGGCTGTACCAACTCCATGGCTGTACCAACTCCAGGGCCATACCAACCCCACAGCCATACCAACCCCATGGTCATGCCAATCAAGGCCATAACAACTCTATGGCCACAACAACCCCATGGCAATACCAACCCTATGGTCATGCTAACCCCATGGCCATGACAAAACCATGGCCATAACAATTCTATGGCCGTACCAACCCCATGGCCATTCCAACCCCATGGCCATACAGACCTGTGGCCATGCAGCCCCACAGCTATGTCAGCCCCATGGCCGTAACAATTCCCTGACCATGCCACCTCCATGTGCTGCACCAAGAAAGGCACTTTTGGGTCAAAACAAAGTATTTTACAGGTTTATCCCAATTTTACAGAAATATCAGGCTTTCTCCAGGTTTGAGAAACATCCTCAACCTTTCTGTGACCACACAGGATGACAAACCTTTCCAATCCAAATCCCAGTGTCAGTCCTAGCCTCAGTCCCAATCCCAATTCCAGTCCCACCAGGACCTACCAAGATTCTGGTCTCTCTCCGTGCCATCTTAGCTATGGCACCTCCAGTGATGAATTCATCACTTAGGCAATGGCTTTTCTCCTAAAATCCTCTTCAGGGAACAATTTTCCAACGTCGGATACGGTGACTAATTGATAACTTTCTTTAAGGGGACTGCATGATAACTTTCTTTAAAGCCGTATATTATGATCAGCAGGTTTTCAAAGGAACATGCTGCTCTCTTAATTCTCACCTTCATTATTTTAATACCTCTGTAAAATGGATTTCTAATGGATCCATATTGCCATAAAACTTTAGGGATGGTGGGTGGGTGGTGATAAATTCTTTGCCATCCCAGTGGCTCTGTGAGTGGTGTAGGGAGCAGGGATGGATTCCAAGGAGAAGCTGAGTCCTGGCTTAGGGCTGTGCCTATCAGCACTGTGACCTTCCCTGGTGTGACCCCATCCCATTTCCTTGAGCACCCTATAGAGCTTTGTTAAACAGTATAACTTGTATCTGTCTCACACAGTTCCCTCTGTCTCACTTCTACCCCAGGGATATATCCTATCAGGAAGGCAGAAGACACCCCAGGTGCAATCCTACCCCAAATATGGGGAAATCTGTGCAGCACAGTCATCCCAATAGTAGAGCATTTTCACCCTGAGATCCCAAGGCATGCCATAAATGGACACTAGAACCATAGAATCATTGTACTGATATCACCCCTTCAAAATGTCCTTTGCCAGCAAAGCAAACTCTGTCTCTAATTTAATCAGAGAAGGGAAGAAATGGGTGTTATGGGCAGCTGGAAGTGCAGGGAGTTGTTGGACAGTTCCTATGATGAACTTCAAAGGTCCCTTCCAACTCAAATGGTCAAATGATCTTATTTTTTGTCTCCCCCAGGTCATTAGGCCATACCAACCCCTGTTTGCTCTGGACATGAATGCAGGGGCCCAACAATTGCTCAGCACTGAGCATTGCCACTTTGGCACCTTTCAGCACCTGGTTTAAAAAGGAGCAGGGCACGGGGCTGGATGCATGGGCTGGTTCGTTGCTGCCTTCTGAGGTCAGCTATCCGGTCACTGATGGGGTCCTGCTGCAAAATCCCATTGCAAAGCAGTGTCTGCCTTAGGGATACCAAGGAACACATCAGGAAAAGAGCTCTGGTGCTCCGTGCACAAATGAGATTCCATGGGATGAAGACAGAACCCAGTTGTCTGAAGGAGGCTCCTCTCCTTCAGAGCACTCTCTAGGGCCAGGGCTCTGCCCCTCCACTCAGGGCACGCTGTGTTTGATGTTAAGCAGCGATGGATAACAGGCAGAACGTGTTATCACAGCTGCTGTGTGCCACAGCACGAAGGGGAGAGCTATGCTCTCCTTGCTCGCTGCTTGGCCTGGGGACATTCATGTTCTTGTTTATACAATAGCTCTGCTCCGAGAGCAGGAATAAAACATACCTTGTTTTCCCCTTCCCGGATGCTGTTTAGCATCGTGCTACATCTCCCCATGGGAAATGCAGGTTGGAGCCTCTCGGGTTGGGGGGGGGGATTGGATCCAGATGTTGCATTGCTGGGCAGCGATGGGTTATTGTGCAGAAGTGGTAGTGTATGTAGCTACCTTCACATCCAGGTGCATAGCGAAAATGTAGGTGCGTGTTTGTAGAGACATGCTTTTATCTCTTACCCCAAAATATAGACCAACTCCAAATTTCAACAGAAAAATACAGAAATCAAAAGCGTTTGGTGAAGTAAATTGCTTTGGCCACATAAACCTTGCAAAAAATCAGATGTCAGCCTATGGGATTTTTGCTCAGACTGATGGACACCCCTGTTTTGGGGGCAGAAGCTCTTCAGGGCTCAGCCCAGGGCACGTTGCCAATGGGCACCCATGCAAATGTGCCCAGATTGCAAAAATGGGGCAAAGCACTGCGAGGGGAGCAAAGCAGGGAAATGTAGCACAGAGCTCTGTGTTTAACGATGAGCAGCTCAGGTAAAAGGGAATAATTGCATCACTAGAGAGAACTTTTACAGTTAGTATTTTGGGGCCGTGGTGCATCGGGAGCAGTGGGTGCTGTGTCAGCAGGTGAGGTCACGTCACACTTCTGGTGATTGTGCCAGGGCCACGCGAATGTATTGGTGCACAAATCGCTCTCAGGTTTGCTCTGCTCAGGTATGCAGGGTCTGAAGCCTCTTGGCATCGCCGTGCTGGGAGATACCGGTGTGTGTCAGCAGCACGAGCCCCGCCGTGCAATGCTGCTGGGTGCCGGCGCTGCTGCTGGCACCATGTGGGCTCCCTCCAGCGGCCGTGGGACAGCCCAGGGGTGCCCGGTGCCAGCCCTGTAGGGACCGTGCAGAGAGAGGGGCTGAGGGAGTGCAGGAGGACAGCCCCAGCAGTGCTGTGCACGCACAGGTGTGTGCGGTGCATGGGCAGATGCACGCGGTGCGTATGTGCAAGGTGCGCGTGCACATCTGTGCATAAAGTGCACGTACGTGCGTGTAACAGCGATGCTATGCACGCACGGAACAGAGCTGCAGATGCACGTAGATCCACGCACACACGGCTCCAGCTGCTCAGTGCCAGCTGTGTGCGTGTTGCTCCCTGCAGCTCCGGGGTGCAACGGGCCCAAGCATCACCCCCCCCCCTCCTCCCAAACAGCCTCTCCTTGCACTCCGTGCACCCCTCCCACTTTTTGCAGCGTGCTGCTTGTTGGGGGGGCGTGTAGGGATGCACCGACGCCTGCTTGAAATATATGTATTTTTAAATATATAAATGGGCACTAAAGTCCATTTGCATGGAGTGTTAATGCACCACATCGGCCATGGCACCACCGGGATGGGGGGAAAGGGGATGAATGCACTGCACCC